>JARYHS010013630.1:245319697-245357700 GCA_031002005.1 Vandiemenella viatica
GATATTGGAGTATTTATGAAAAGTGGTGCATGGAAGGGAAAAGATGACCATGACCACAAGCTGGCACTTGATTTCAGACACAAGGGTGTGGGAAGATTCTCTTTTTTAGGTAAGTGTGTCAGGGATTGGAATGAGTTACCAAGAGAAATGATGAATAATTTACCGAAAACGTTGAAAGAATTTAAAGATAAAATTTGTAGAGGGCAAATGTAGGTAGGTGCAGGATAGGGGGAAGATGGGGGTGTAGGGAAATTGCCAACGGAACCAGTGCTCCATTGCAATTAAATTAAATTAAAAGAAGATATTGATACAGAATGGCATGACATAAAAGAATGTGTTACAAAAATAGCAGCTGAAGTGTTAGGTAAAAAAAGAGTAAGCAGAAACAGGAAGAGTCTAAAGATATGGAATGAGGAAATAAAGGCACCAGTGGAAGAGAAAAGGAAGGCTTATTTGGCATTTATACAGATTAGTCAGTGTCAGCCAGTTTGCCGTGGCATACGGAGCTCCATCTCAGTCTTTAACACTGGTAGCATGCCACGACAGCGTGTACGTGAACCGTATGTGCAGTTGACGGACTTTGAGCGAGGGCGTATAGTGGGCATGCGGGAGGCCGGGTGGACGTACCGCCGAATTGCTTAACATGTGGGACGCGAGGTCTCCACAGTACATCGATGTTGTCGCCAGTGGTTGGCAGAAGGTGCACGTGACCGTCGACCTGGGTCCGGACAGCAGCGACTCACGCCAAGACCGTCGCATCCTACGCAGTGCCGTAGGGGACCGCACCGCCACTTCCCGGCAAATTAGGGACACTGTTGCTCCTGGGGTATCAGAGAGGACCATTCGCAACCGTCTCCATGAAGCTGGGCTACGGTCCCGCGCACCGTTAGGTCATCTTCCGCTCGTGCCCCAACATCGTGCAGCCCGCCTCCAGTGGTGTCGCGACAGGCATGTATGGAGGGACGAATGGAGACGTGTCGTCTTCAGTGATGAGAGTTGCTTCTGCCTTGGTGCCAATGATGGTCGTATGCGTGTTTGGCGCCGTGCAGGTGAGCGCCACAATCAGGACTGCATACGACCGAGGCACACAGGGCCAACACCCGGCATCATGGTGTGGGGAGAGATCTCCTACAGTGGCCGTACACCTCTGGTGATCGTCGAGGGGACACTGAACAGTGCACGGTACATTCAAACCGTCATCGAACCCATCGTTCTACCATTCCTAGACCGACAAGGGAACATGCTGTTCCAACAGGACAATGCACGTCCACATGTATCCCGTGCCACCCAACGTGCTCTAGAAGGTGTAAGTCAACTACCCTGCTCAGCGATATCTCCGGATCTGTCCCCCATTGAGCATGTTTGGGACTGGATGAAACGTCGTCTCACGCGGTCAGAACGTCCAGCATGAACGCTGGTCCAGCTGAGGCGCCAGGTGGAAATGGCTTGGCATGCCGTTCCACAGGACTACATCCAGCACCTCTACGATCATCTCCATGGGAGAATTGCAGCCTGCATTGCTGCGAAAGGAGGATATACACGGTACTAGTGCCGACATTGTGCATGCTCTGTTGCCTGTGTCTATGTGCCTATGGTTCTGTATGTGTGATCATGTGTTGTATCTGACCCCAGGAATGTGTATATAAAGTTTCCCATTCCTGGGACAATGAATTCATGGTGTTCTTATTTCAATTTCCAGGAGTGTATAATCTCTATTTTCAGAAAGACAGAATTGACACACACAGTTGCAGATAAATAAGTATTTTGAATGCAGAGTATAAAATCTATACCAAGATAATGCTAGATTGCAACCAATAACACAAGTCAAGGTACCAGAATTTCATAATGGATTCAAGCTAGGACATTCTTGTTCATATACATATTATAAATACAATTATAGAGAAAAGGAATGAATACAACCTAACAACATATGTTTCATTTGTGGCGTTTGAGGAGGCTTTTGACAAATTGCTGTGGGGAATCCTTCACAGGAATGGATATCCTAAACAGAAAAAAGTTTATATATTAATACAAAGATAATCTTAGAAAAAAGAAACAAACTGCAAATGTTAACAATTAACAAAAGTGTAGACAGGGGTGTAGTCTTTCCTCAACACTTTCTAACACATATCTAAACAATGAAATTCATATGTGGCAGAATGAATATCCAGTGAGGGGTATAGACTTACTACAAGGCACATCCCTAAATTTTATTTTCTGATGTAATAGAGGCTACAGAAAATAGATTGCAAAGAGCCCTCAACAAATTGTAAATATGTTTAGAGCACTACAACTTGAAGATACCTATTAACAAAACGAAAATAATGACTTCCTGTGGTGGAGACCCTATTAGAGCAAAAATGATTATAAACTGCTACCTGGTTGAACAAGTTTTGCACCATAACTACTTTGTTTACATTATATGTAATATCAACCAAAGATATTGATAACAAAGTGAACAAGTATCAGATGATGTGTGAAACGATAGCTAAAACTTTAAGAAAGATGAAATTCTATAAAGTGATGGCAGTTCCTTTGCTTGTCTATGTAAGCGAGTCTTGCATAGTGAAGAGAAGAGAGAAAAGCTGCATACAAGCAGTGAAGATAAAGTACCAAAGATCTGTAAAGAAATGAGACAATATCGGAGGAGCTGAAAATATATACTATGAATAACAAGACAGAGGACCATTTGTATAGAACAGATGATGTATGATTACCAAAAGCTGTAAACTAATATAGACTGAAAGGCGTAAGTAGTATAAGTAGACCAAGGAAGACGGGAAGATTCCCAGAAGCTGGAACAGGTCAACAGGCCTAATCCTCGAATGGGAGGAAGAAGAAACTGGTAAAACAAGTATTGGGTCTACAAAACATGGTGTAAAATATGAACACGTAGGAAGGGTGGGGATCTCCAACCCTCTTGTTCATCTCTGGCTGCAATCATGTGGTAAGTGTGTAGATTTGATACTCTTGCCATATGTTTCACATCTAAATGTTATTAAAGTTTGTACTGAAAGATTGTGAAAAGTATGTACGTTCTTTTTTTTTTTTTTTTTTTGTCGTGTCCCTCCTGCCTTCACATGTGGTGAGTGATGGGTTTATTGTCCATCCATGTCCTTCCTTATTTACAATTTCTAAACAATTATGAGCACATTTCTTCAGATTTCATAACTGAGGCAAGAATTAAAATAGACAAAATTTACCAACAACATCTTTCTTGGCTTCACTGTTATTATTGACAAGAAGAGTTGTAGAATGTGTTAATTTCAGTGAAGTTACCTATTTATAATGCCAAAACCAGAAATAAACTGTCTTTTTCTTAAGATAACACTTCACAGCTGTACTTTTTTTTTTTATTCTTTGTAACAAATGGAATTAGTTGCCTATTTAATATCGAGTAGTATGTCTGATCATTTTCCAGCACTTTGAATTTTGCAGTGATTCAATGATTCAACTTTAATGATATATCAACATTATTAACAAAATATTACGTTTTTAATGCAAGGACTTTACAGAGGAGAATCATGTAATGATGGTGAGAAAAATGGGGAACAGGTTAGACAGGAATGATAGTTGTATAATTTGAGGAGACCTTGAGAAGATAACAAAAGCAGCATGCTAAAGTCAATCTGGCATCGGTCCTGAGGTGCTATGTTCAGCCACAAATGAATATTGCTTTGATGTGAGTGATTCTGGTGTTGTCAGAAATTTGATCTGCTGTGGTTCTGGAACTTGAGGGTGCTATTAGTAGGTGAGGTTATACTGGACATCATAGCCTGAACCTAAATAGTGCAAGGAAGGGGCTTCTTTCAGATTTCATAAACAGAGCATTTAAATGATACCATCTTTTCTTGTAAAAGGATCACAGATAACAGTATCATGGCCACTCCTTTATTAGCAAGTTTTTAGCATCTTAAAAGAAGCTAGTTGAATCAGTAATCAAATTCCAGAAATTAAAAATTGTGCAGCAATTAATGTATATTATCAAAATATCATAGGGAAAAAGAAGAAGTCTATGATGGCTGGTTCAACTAGATAAGTGCTAGCTATAAAATTGGTTTTTTATGCTTGTCTGAACATTGTATAACTTACAGGAATATAACTGTAATTTAGCTCCTCATTGCTAACAAACTAACTAGGAAAAAGGAAGTCGTGCAATATCTTCATGGGTGTACTATGACATAGTGTAGAAAAAACATGATATTTCAACTGCTAGGGCCATTTTCTTGAAGGATGAATCCAAACATACTGATCAATGGTAATACTACTAATGAGACAGTTATGGTGCAACATCACTCTTCTTTTGCCCACTGCCACCCTTCAGCACCCATCCCTTCCAATACATCCCATATGTGATTCTGCCAAAAAAGTCTACCACAAGAGTTAAAACACTGGGAGCTGTATTCGAGCAGAACTGGTACTCAGAAAGGGAAACTGAAAGGGTAATTTAATAAGCCAGTGAAGGAGAACAATCAAATACAACAGTAAGACACACCTAAGGCTAGACTTTCCTGCCATTTTCAGGGAAAATTGGCAGAATAATCTCACTGTATGGCTTTAAAAGTATTTACAACCTAGTTGTAGAAATATGGAACTGCCTCTCTTCTGTTATGAATCATTATGGTATAAGAGTTTCCAGCTGTAAGAATTATACATCACACATATGTATTTTAACATGAAAGTGAAATAGTATAATTAATGTATAGTATTAAAAATTAAAAACAATGATATTAATGTGAATTTACGAGTATCTGTGAAGAGGAAAGAAGAACCGGTGGTGATGGGGGTCTGGAGACAAGGAATAAATGTATAAATCAAGAATGCAGAAAAGCAAGACTCGATGGTGAGACATAAGATGGTCATGGTGTATTGATTGGTAGCAGACGAGGAAGCAGTCTATAATCCATAATAAGTTGAACTCTAAGTTACTAATATTGTATAAATACATTCATAGGACAGGTAAAATACACCCAACACTCACCAAAGTTGAAGGGAGGAAGGCAGCAGCAATGCAACACACAAACAAAGAAAATACAACATTTTGGGTGAAAACCCCTTCTTCAAGTTAATAGAGGTAGGTGGCTGGGCTTGCACAAGACTTGCGTTCGATACAGCCACTAATAGAACACAATGTTTTGTGTTGCTGCTGCCCTCCTCCCTTCAACTTTGGTGAGTGTTGGGTGTATTTTACCTGTCCTTTCAATGTAAATATTGCTTCGCGGCATTTATTTCCTTTCATTGTTACCTATAGTATTGTATAAAGTTCTTTAAAGTGATGAATAATTTTTTTTTTTTTTTATGGCTTTATACCTTACCAATGTCGAGGTCATTAGAGGTGGGAAAGGACTTTGGGCAAGGAACCAGAAGGAATTTAGCCACAGTCTGCTGCAGAAACTATCCCTGCATTTGCTCAAACTGATTTTAGGAAACAATAGAAAATGTATTCAATGACATAAAGTAGAACTTTTTCGTTTCAAGAAAAAATATTGGGAGTAGTTTATATTGCAATACACATCATCACCAATATGGAGATTATGAAAGCAGCTTATTTATTACTAATAATAACTTAATTCCTCCTGCCTTATACTGTAAGAAAAACATTCTGGTCCAGGCAGCATTTCAATCCAACCCCTATTTCCGCTAATATTGCTGCTACAATTTCAATTAATATGGGGACACACCTTAACACATTAAATGCATCGGAACTACATTCTGAGTAGTAGAAACACTTTCTATATCAGGATTCCTAATTAGCTTTAACATAAATTATCAGATTAATTTAATTATATCCTTCAGTATGAATTGTAACTGGACTAAATCATGTGCAATAACATAGGCACTGTATCGTAATGTAAACTTGACCTGCAATATTGATGTAAGGTGTGTTATAAGTTGTAATGAATTCTAAACTTCTCATTGTGCAGATTAAGTTATGAGCATTTTAGAATACATTTTTATATTACGTAACTTAAAATCACTGTCATGATGCCTATGCCATAGTTCATATGGTTGAATGTAGTTCTACATGTATTCAGTATTTTTTTCTCCCCACTTTTATGAGTGCCATATTGGTAGGGTTTTAGAGGTTGCTTTGGTATCATTATCTAAAATTGTGGGTCAACTTTATATCACCATTCATGATGTCACTAACTTGTAATATTATGAATTTATTTATTTGTGAGTGACAGAAGCATTGATTTTCTAATGGCAATATTAACGGAATTTGTGGCTTGGTTGAAAGGCAGCATGGCAACTGAAACTTTATTAGTAATTTAAGCTGCTTTCATGAGTGCCAATATAGTGACATCAGGTATTGCCTTGTACTGAAATTGTATCAAAAGATCTATAATAATAGTTTCAGAGCAGGAAATATAAACCATAATTAAAAATAAAAAAGTGCTATTGGTAGGTTCACAAGGAGAGGTCTTGAGTTGCAGACATGAAACAGTATGAACCCTCAGGTACTACACCATAATTTCGTTCCTAATATGTATGTAATAATATACGCCATACATCAATATTTGAAAAAGAGCCTCAGCTGTCATGCAGAATTCTGACTAAAATGATATCAGAATTGGCTCAAGACATCTGTTGCCGCTAAGTGAGTAATGTGTATAATAGTATCTTTCAGTGCAATCTTTGTTACCTGTTACTGGGCTTTGAGTTACACTTGTCTTTGAAGAATAAAAGTCAAGGAAACAGTTAGTCAAATTTGCAACCCCAAAGGAGAAATTTTTCTGCTGGTCTTACTTTGAACAGTACAAAAACTCTTATACTATAACACACTTTCAAGCAAATGAAGTCGTGGATAGCTGCTAGTCTTACATAAGTGTAATAACCAAAAATTGGTAGTAAAGCAATATAAACACTGATAAATCTGTTACTGAACACTTAAGATGGTTATATGATTTTCCATGTGAAGGTAAGTAATGTCAGACTAAGTGTAGTGGATTATCATAAAGCCTAACAGCAATATTAGAATTTACAATTAGGGAAACACATTATCCTTAGTATAGTTGCCAATGAAGCAATAAATAAATGGTAAGTCTGCAATAATAATAATAACATTTGACAGCGAGTTAATTGTTTTATCTCTGGTTAATTCATATAAGGATAGTAGAATCACATGAATGCAAGTACGAGGGTGGCCCAGGAACTAACGAACCACTTTTTTTTTTTTCAACACTTATTCATTGAACACAATGAAACTTATATCCAAGAAAGAATGTTGTTTCTTCTACACTCCATATTTTTTCCACGAAATCTCCTTCCCGTTCTATGGTCTTCCTCCAGTGAGACACAAGAACGTCTATGCCCTGGTGGTACCAGTCATTGTTCTGTTCACAAAGCCATTTCTTCACTGTGTGAATCACCTCTTTGTCATCCTCAAAATGCCTCCCATGAATGGCATTCTTCAATGGCCCAAACAAGTGAAAGTATGAGGGAGCTAGGTCAGAGCTATAGGCTGGATGGGGTAACACTGTCCAAACCTGTTTGGTGATGTGTTCCAATGTCCTCAAACTTGTGTGGGGGCGTGCATTATCATTTTGAAGCAAACAATCACCTGGTGTTATGGCATCCAGATCGCTGGAAGTGCTTCCTGAGTTTGGTTAATGTGTTCACATATACCTCAGAATTAATGGTGGTGCCTCTTGAAATCACATCAATGAGTATGACACCATCACAGTTCCAAAACACAGTGATCACGACCTTACAGACGGAAGCAGTTGCTTTGAATTTTTTATTCTGAGGAGAGTCCATGAATTGCTGTTTTGTTTTGGGCTCAAAATGATGAACCCAGGTTTAATCACCTGTCACAATTGGAACAAAAAGGTTTCCCACTCAGCTTCAAAATGTTGCAGGAATTAAGAAGAAATGTTTTTTCTGAGAGTTTTGTGTTCCTTCATAAGATGGCGTGGAACCCATTGTGAACACTTTTTTTGCATAGTCAAGAGCACTGATGATTACACTCGCACTTCCTTTGCCGATTGACAGCTCCCATATCAACTGCCAAGTCATTATGCATCAGTCCTCGCAAATTAACACATCAGCATGCTGCATCTTGTCAGGTGTTACAGCCATGGGTGGCCTACCCGACCGCTGCAAATCTTGGAGCTCTGCAGAACCGCTTTCAGATGATCTCACCCTCTGTGCCCAGCGACTAACCGTACTTCTATCAACTGCTGATGCTCCATAAACTGCACATAAACGTTTGTGAATGTTTCCAACCATTTCTTGGTCTGCCGTGAGAAATTCAATGAAGACACGTTGCTTATAACATACACCACTCACAGACGCCATGTTGAACCATTGCTGCAAGTACGCTATCTGTTGGCAGAAATGGAAACTTTGCATGCGCACTCTGTAAACTTCAAAGAATTCATATGTGAAGTTTTGCATTTGTACCATTGTTGGGAGCTGAGAATGAATTTGGCGCATTAGTTTCTGGGCCACCCTCATATAACAGCAATGAATATGCATTGCAGTTAAAGAGAATAGAATGAATTTATCAATAAAACAGTTCTAAATGTTGATGTATTTAATAATAATAAAATCTGACCAAAATAATATTCCTTAAAGTAATAGTAACAGTTTTTCCTACTCATTTATCATTTAGCTAAGCCAAGTTGTTACATTCTTCTATCCTGAGATACAAATGAATAAGTTAGGTTGAAATTACTACTAATATTCTATGGTGCATAGTGGATCTGGAGTGGCTGCCAAGCCGAGTTCTGACTATAATGATGTCAGAATTGGCTCAAGATGTCTATTGCAGCTAAGTGAACAATACGTATAACAGTATCTTTTGGCATCACACCTTTGCTACATGTTTCCTGGCTTTGATGTACACTTTTCTTTGAAGAGTAAATGACAAGGAAGTAGTTAAACATATTTTCAACCTCAAAGGTTAAATTTTTCTGCTGACCATACTGTGAGCAGTAACAAGAACTCTTACACTACAACACACCATCAAGTGGACAAAGTCACGGTAACTGCTAGTTCCGTATAATTGGAGAAGTGGAATTATTTGGCAGGAATGTCGTCGTAGATTGTCTATGATAGGGGAGATATAAGGTGTTCTCATCTGGGGGTAAAAGGCAGGATATATTGAGGTAATGACTAGTTAACAATAACTAAAAGATGGTCACTAAGGATAAAAACTGTAAGTTATAAATGAGTTGAAGGTAACAGCTTACTTTTCATGAAAAGTGTAATTGGTTCAGTATCTCATGACTGGACAGATTCATAGATTAATTGATTGTGATAACTATGAATATGTAGAATATAAGTCTCATCTCTGAAAGGTGTAGCCAAAAGACAAAGACATCTAAATGGGCTCTATATGTACATAAGTGAACAAAGCATTCGTTTGTCTCAAGGTATTTTATAATGTCACATAGCGTTTGCAACATCCTGTGAGAGAGTGGAAAATTTTACACTGCTTAAGCTACGCACATTGAAAAAAAAAACTGGTATGAAGAGCATTAATGCCACCTGCGCCTTGGACAGTACAACAAATCAGTGATCGCTGATCACATTTGTTACCACTGCCAAAGGGTGAATTTTAACAATTTAAAAATACTGGCCATGACATCACATTTTTGTGTCTCAGCAGTTAAGGAAGCAGTTGAAATCCATCGAGCTAATATCTTCAATTGTGACAATGAGCTCTTTCTTAGTCGGGCCTGGAAACTGGCCCTAGCAAAACTTCTGAGAGAGTGTTGGGCATGCAGCCAGACTTGGACTGGCTATAAGTGTAGGCTTCGACAGAAGAATGTGCAAGGTTTGTGGAGAGTATGATTGTTGATGGATGGCAGCTGGTAAACCAGCACTATAAAAGATAGGCGTTGTATTGGAGATTCAGTGAGTAATAACTACTCGTGCCAATTAACACTTCTCATTAATCTCGCTATTGCATAAGTTTATCTTTTATTTGTAACTACAGAAATGGCTTCCTTTTCGAAGCAACAATAAATAGTTAACTACTCCGTAAGTAAGACATGCAAAAAATAAATAAAACGATTCCTGAAACCACAATAATCACTCTGTGCAATTTCCAAAAACCACTGAACCTAACTAGGTTTGAATTGATATTACTGGCACATTTACACAATACTGTAACTTGTCAGCTACCGAAAACTAATTCTAGGTCTCCCAAAGGTTGTTGAGCCTTTAAACAAAATTATCACTGAGCAGCACATTGAATAATACTGGTCCACTGTAAACAAAAACACCTTTTGACCAACACTTGTCCTTTACAAACAAAACTTCAATGGGTGCCTACACATGATCCTCTGTTAAAAATTGACAAGTGGCCAACACTTGCAGTTAATTCACAAAATTTAATTCATTACCATGTGCCCTCCTCCACTGAAAAATGACCTCCATGGTTGATTTACAGACCCTTAAATAAACTTTTACTTCTGGTGCAATATGAGGTGTGTTCTAAAAGTAACAGGAATTTTGAAATTTCGTGGGTTATATTAGACCCATTGGCACGATATTTTTTCTTGGTTGTGTTGGCAAACATGTCTTAAAAGTATCTCTAGATTTTGAGCTATTCTGGATGCTTAGTCCTTGTCAGCTGTTAAAAGGGTAACATGTGTTTTGATACAGTCAGCGATTTTTCGTTTGCATAAACCATGGACCAGAGAATTTGCATTAAATTTTGCTATAAGAATGGAATTAAGTGCAACAAAGTTTTAGAAATGTTAAATATTGCTTTTGGCAAATCTATTATGAGTAAAACAAGGGTTTACAAATGGTATAAGTGTTTTTAAGATGCCGTGAAGACGTTGAATATGACGAGTGTATGGGTTTTTTTTTAATTTTTTTTTTTTTTTTTTTTTTTTTTTTTTTTTTTTTTTTGCCTTGGCAATGTTGAGGTCATTAGAGGTGGGCTGGGTCTGGGAACAAGGAAGGAATTCGGCCATGGCCTTTTGAAGGAAGCATCCCGGCATTTGCCTGTAGTGATTTGGGGAAACTATGAAAAACACAAATCTGGATGTCTGGACAAGGATTCAAACCGCCATCATCCCGAATGCGAGGCCAGGGTGTTAACCACTCACCCACCTTGCTCGGTGTATGGGTCGTCCTAGCACCAGTAACCGATGAAAGTGTGGAAAAGTGAAAGAAATGATTATGAACGATCGCCAAACCACAATTAGAGAAGTTGCTGATGATGTTGGCATATCAGTTGGCTCATGTCATGAAATTTTTCATCTGTTTTGGGTATGAAACGTGTTGCAGCAAAAAAATTTTCCAAAAGTGTTGAGTTTCGAACAAAAACAGCAGTGAATGGAAGTTGCTCAATCAGGTCAACAATGATGCAGATCTATTGAAATGTGTCATAACAGGCAATGAAACATGGGCTTATGGGTATGATGTCAATACTAAGGCTCAAACGTTCTAGTGGATGCATTCTGGATCGCCAAGATCGAAAAAAGCTCGACAAGTTTGGTCAAATATGAAGGTTACGCACATTGTTCTCTTTGATTTTAATGACACAATGTACCATGAGTTCTTGCTTGCCACAAGGTAAAACAATCAATAAGGATACTTCAACTTCAACACAATTTGTGTGAAGCAGTCCAAAGAAAATGCATGGATTTGTGGCAAAACAATTCATTTCTTTTGCATCACGATAATTCACCTGCTCACACATGCTTGTTCATGAATTTTTGGCAATAAACAACACTGTAGAGATGCCCCAGCCTCCATATTTGCCAGACATGGCACCGTGTGTTTGTTTTCTGCTCGCAAAAATAAAGAGAACCTTCAGGGGCCATGATTTTACAAGCATAGATGAAATTAAAAGTGCATAGCTGAAAGGGCTCAGAGTTATCCAAACGATTGAGTTCCACAAGTGTTTTGGGGATTGGAAGAAGTTCTGGCATGTATTATATTTAATGGGGACTATTTTGAAGGGAATAACATCAATGTAGATGAATAAATAAAAAAAAAAAAAAAAAAAAAAAAAATCTTTCCCTCTGTGATGCAAAAATTTCACTATTCATGCAACGATTCTCAAATAGCTCCACCTCAAATCACACTACTTTTTCATTTTTTTAAAAAAACTTTGAAATGTTACTCCATCTATAAATGGATTTTCTGATCATGATTCCCAATTACTAACCATCAAATCACTTGCAACAAGTGTAACAATTTTAGAGTACAATGAATAATAAATTACAAATCAATAATTAATTTCAGTAGCTGTGTATCCATAGCAAACTACCCAAAATTGAGAAGGCTAGTTCTCCAAGTAGAACATCTCTTCATCTATGGGTCTGGAAGTGACTGTATAGTCCAAAGTGGCCAGCCCGTGGGCCACATGCGGGCCCGCCTTGAACATTTTTCTGGCCCGCGAGATTCATCACACTTTTACAAAATATTTTTTATATTTCATTTTTGGTGTTATATATTTCTTTACAATGTGCGTTTAGTATCATTATTATTATATTATCAATATTTACATGTAAGAATAATAGTAAACACAATAATAACCAATGTTTCAATTTTTCACCCTCCAAAAATGTCTCTAGCGGGGATATATAATTTTATATGTGGCCCGCCGAATTATGATGCACTTCCAAAGTGGCCCGCAAGATCATTTGGGTTGGCCACCCCTGGTATAGTCAAAAGTAGGAAAAACAATTTATTGCAATGATCACAGGCATTTCCAGGTGAGATAGCTCATCTATTCATTTTCTTTTCCACACTGCCTATTTTCATTCATTGATCATTAGATGGAATTTTAGTTTGATATGAAAAAGGTTGGGAGAGAAGTGGGGCAGTGCCATTTCTACAAACAAACTTAATGATGAATTTTTATTTTGTACAAGGCAGGAGTTTATGTTGATTTTATGATGATGAGTATAATAAGGCAGGCCTAAATTAAAACTCATCGACCTCTCTTCTCTTACATGAATTCTTGTACAAAGCTCATCCAATAGACACCTTCGGAAAAGAACTGTTTCTTTCTGCATTACATAAACTTAAAACAGGGATCTTTCCCGTGTAACAGACCCCGCTGTAAAACTTGCAGCATGCACCCTGCCACCACTACTTACTCTAATCCTGTCACAGGCGAATCTTTCCCAATAATTGGACATGCCACATGTGCTACCACTCACCTTATTTACCAACTCACCTGCATCCACTGCACTGCCTCTTACATTGGTCTCACCACTCAACAACTTTCCTACAGAATGAATGGCCACAGGCAAACAGTTCATACTTCCAACCCAGACCATCCCGTGGCAATTCATGCGAACTTCCATATTTCAAACAACCTCAACACCTGTTTCACAGTCAGAGCTATTAGAGTTTTTCCAAATACCACCACCCCTTCAGAACTCCGCAGATGGGAACTAGCCTATCAACATATCCTTGACACCAGACACACCCCTGGCCTAAACCTACGTTAAACCTGTCACTTGCCATCTCTCATTTCATTTTACAGTCGGTTATTTATATATATATATTTTTATATATATATATATATATTATATATATTTTTTTTCCTTATATATTTTTTTTCCTTCTTTATTTATTTGTTTTATTTTTTATTTTTTGTATATATATATATATATATATATTAAATTCTTCTATCTCCCTTTATTTTCAATTATAACTTTCTTAACTAAGCTACACAGACATTATATTTATTTGTTTCACTTTTATCGCTGGTCAAGCCTATTCCCCCGCCCCCCCCCCCCCTCCCGGCAATTCTTCCACTACCACGCGTTTTCCGCCTGTGCTTCATTCATGTGGCGGGCTCGGATGTGTCCACATCTTTCCCCCTGCCATATGTCTCGCCTCCTACATGAGTAAGACTAAAAAGTCGAAATATTGTGTAATTCTTTTGTATTTGTGTTTTTACATGTTTCGCCCTCCTGCCTTCATCTGTGGTAAGTGACGGGTAACTGTTTTTTTTCCCTATCCTATCTTATTTTCATAAACTTAAAACAGTGAGAGTATGAACATAGGGGCTGTACATTAATTGACTACCAGTTTGCACACAAGAGGTTGACATCAGCTTTAAATATCTCCACAGTTCATTTGAAGTGACAGTATGTAGTTCTACTGAAGACTGGGATATTTAACTTGAAGGTTCCATTGGTAATTTTCAAGACAAACACAGACCACAAGGATGCACAGTAAAAATTACTCTCTCCCCCCAATCTGGAATTATGTATTATCACCATCATTTACAAATAAAAACTACACCAACTGTGAGGAGAAAAAAATCTATGCAACTCAACTCTGCTTCAGCTAAGATCAAAGTCACCCGTAGCCAAGAAAATCATTTAAAAATATTTTTTAAAAATGCCACTTACAGAAAAAAATAAAACAGAACCAATGAGAAGAAATAAAAATGTATATATATTTTACATGCTAAATCAATTAATTACCTAAAACTGCCCATTCTAATAACAAAAAATCTTTAATACATGGGATAATGCGAACAGTAAGAAACACGAAGAAGGTAGAAAGCTACAAAAATAGCCATATAGTAAAATAGCCAAATAGTATTTTAAAAAAGATCAAAAGTTACAAAAGCAGATACTTATGTTATCACTGTCAGCTCACTGCAAAATGAGAGACTTTCCATGTAGGTATTACAGTGTACAAATAAAATTAATTCTTTGTGGGATAGGTTTTTATGTACAGTATATACACAAGATACATTTTTAGCACATATTGTCATAATATCTGTATGTATCTTTCAATAATTAAATATTCATCGATTTATATAACCACAGTTTCAGTCAATATCCACTTGGTCACTGTTAAAATTATTATACACAAAGTTTCAGGAAACTAGACATTAACACTTATGCCAGTTACGAAATACTCCAGTACTGGATGAGCTTTTCCATATTAGGTAAGGAAATGGAGGATGGCTTTTCGAATGTTAGTGTCAGCTCTTTCACTCTCTTCTTCAATTCCTTGTCAAATATCTGTAACCCAAAAAGAATAAGATGTATAAAGAACAACTTCAAATTTGATTAATTTATTTATGCACACAATCCAGTAAAAGAAATCTTTCAACTGTTTTCTCTTCAATCATAGAGAAGTCACTCATATTCATGCTAAGTAGATAATGAATATGAGGAGTACCCAAAAATAACTGGAATAGCATTCCCGTGGGCGGAGGTTGTGTAGTGTTTCTGCTGCTAGGTGTGTATAGTGCAACTCATTGTCAGTTCAGTGTCACATGTGTTGTCGACCTGGCTTGTTCTGTTAATCTGCAATGAATGTTTTTGCTGGTGCTGTTTTGTTTTTGTTTCATTTTTGATGATGAAAAGTTTAATTGAATAATTCAGAGCTGTGAAATTTTGTTTTCTACTTAGTAAAAATGCTGCTGAAACTGTTTTAATGTTGAAAACAGCTTATAAAGATGATGCTATGGGAAAAACTCCAGAGTAAAAGTGGTTCGCTCAGTTTAAAAATGGTAAAATGTCGATTGACAGCAAACCTCATACTGAATGTCCATCAACTACCCGAATCGACAAAAATGTTGAAGAAATTCGAGAGCTTGTGCTCTCAGACTGTCGACTGACAATTGATCAACTGTCAGAGATTAGTGGGAGCTCAGCGAATTTTAACCGAAGATTTTGGAATGAAAAGGGTTGCTGCCAAGTTTGTTCCTCGCACTCTGACTGATAATCAAAAAGAACATCGAACTGAAACATGTCGTGCTTTGAAACAATAGCTTGACATTGATCCAGATTTTCTGTCAAAGTTCATTACTAGTGATGAGTCATGGAGCCATGGTTACAACTCAGAAAAAAAAGCATCAGTCAAGCCAATGGAAGATTTTATTGTCACGCCGTCCAAAAAAAAAATGATGTCAAGTCAAATCAAACATCAAAACAATGCTCATTTGCTTTTTTGATACCAAGGATGTAGTTCATTCAGAGTTTGTTCCCCTTACATCAGGCCGTCAATCAAACCTTTTTATTTGGAAGTTTTAAGAAAATTACGCAACAGTGTTTGTCAAAATAGATCTGATTTGTTGCAGACAGAAGACTGGTTTTCCCACCACGACAATGCATATGCACACAAAGCTGTCTCTGTTAGGCAGTTTTTGGCTAAAAATGGCATGGTTCCACTGTCCACTGCCCCACGCACCACTTGGTTCCATGTGACTTTTCTTATTTCCTTGCATGAAAAGGGGCATAAAGGACACCAATTTGACACATTGTAGAGGTCACAAAAAAAAAAAAAAAAAAAAAAAAAAAAAAAAAAAAAAAAAAAAAAAACCAAGGGAGAAGCTGTCAGCCATTTCTAAAGACGACAACAGAAAATGTTTTGAACAGAGGAAGCACCGGTGAGACAAATGAATTAGTTGTAATGGAGAGTATTTTGAAAGGGATAAGGTTGTTTTGTAAAAAATTTGAAAATATATAGCTTTTAAAAAATATTTCCTTTTTTTTGGTATCCCTTGTATATGAATATGGTGGCACAAGAGCTATGCATATCAGAAGGATTATAGTTCAAGCAGTTATCTCTTAAGTGTCAAAGTTTAATTAATTTTGAATATCTTTTATTCACCAATGTGTTATTTCTTCGAAGAAACACATCGTTAAGTATCAAGGATAATGGAAGAAGTATGTATTTTTTAAAAAATAAGTTTACAAAACACAATCCAATCTTAATAATAAACTAATAATAGTTTCTTAAGCTAATTGCTTAAGGAATCTTAGGAGCAACTATTTAGGATAGAGTAATTGATCTAAATTGAATCAAATTTTATTAAATAGCACAAATGTGATTCAATATAAGAAGGGAAAAATTAACAATGCACAAAACACATCTTCCTTTTGTTGTCCTCAGAATTTTAAAAATTATCTGTTATTAGTTTCCTGAACAGATCTTATAAGAATATCTTGTGGTAAGATTTCTACTAAATTGATAATAACTAGTTCTTGGTAAACATTTCAATGTCTTGATATTAGACTGAACAGGAAATGATCATGACTTCATCCCCACTACTAAGACGAAGTATTTACACTTTCTGGTTTGATGTAAACCTGTAAAACAAACTTTAAATAAAGACTTAGGGAACAACTATAACTTGCTACAGTTAAGTGGAGTATAACAAAATCAATACACACATACAGAAAGGAACGATGAACTATACCCATCACTCACCAAAGTTGAAGGGATGTGCACACCAGCAACAAAAAAAAGACCGCACAAACACAAAAATACAATGTTTTGGCACCTGCTTTCAAGACTGTCTGAGTTGGCACTAGCACACAGTCAAGACAGCTGCATGAATGATTGTTTTGATTGATGGAGGTGGTGGGGAGCAACAATATCAGTATACTTATGAATTGCAGGAAAAAAATTAATCAAAATAAGATAAAAAAGAATATACGTTGAAGATGGGAAAAACTTATATTAAAAAAATAAAGTGGGGTGGGCGATATTGTAGTAAGATACAAATTATAATAGCAAGTGATGGTAATACCACAGTGAGGAATGTGGGTACTATCTGAGACTGAAGCACGGGGAGTGTCTGGAATCCAGAATGTGTTGGTAGGCCTAGACTTTCTCAGATACTTTTTTCTGAAATGCATCATTTTCTCCTCATTATCATTCTCATAATGCCCAGTTTCACCTTCATCAAACTTAAAAATATACTTTTGCAAAAACACCAACCTTCTATTGCTCCAGGAAAAACACTCAATCTCCTTCCCTTTGTAACAGGCCTTTTTCCACTACGTGCAACAAGCACCCACCTGCCACTTACACTGATCAGCCTGAACATTGTGATCACCTACCTAATAGCCAGTATGTCTGCCTTTGGCACGGATAACAGTGGTGACACATCCTGGCATGGAAGCAATGAGACCTTGGTAGGTTGCTGGAGGGAGTTGACACCACATCTGTTCCCATAAATTACGGGGAAAGGGAGGTGGAGGCTCTGACGCCATGTTCAATCACATCTCAGAAGTGTTCGATTAGGTTTCAAATCTGGTGAGTTGGGGAGTCAGCACATCAATTGCAACTATTTGTTTTTCTCGAACCACTCCATCACACTCCTGGCCTTGTGAAATGGCGCAATATCTTGCTGAAAAATGCAACAGCTATTGGGCAATATGGTCGTCATGAAGGGGTGAACATGGTCTGCAACCACTGTATGATAATTACTGGCTGTCATGGTGCCTTGCACGAGTTCCACTTGACCCATGGGTGCCCATATGAATGTTCCCTAGAGCATAATTAAGCTGTCGTCACCTTGTCTCTGTCCCGCAGTACAGGTGTCAAGGCACCTGGAAAACAACAGATTCGCACCATCACTTCGGCATGACGAAAAAGGAATCAGGATTCATCAGACCATGTAACCCTCTGCCACTGCGCCAACACCCAGTGACGATGGTCATGTGCCCACTTCAGTTGTAGTTGTGGGTTTCGTAGTGTTAACATTGGCACATGTATGGGTCGTCGGCTGCGGAGGCCCATCGTTAGGAGTGTTCGGTGCACAAGGTGTTCAGACACACTTGTACTCTGCCCAGCATTAAAATCTGATTTTAGTTCCACCACAGTTCGCCACCTGTCCTGATTTACCAGCCTGCCAAGCCTAAAACATCCGACATCTGGCCGCACAATCTCTCAACATTTGGATGTGGTTTCACTTTGGTTTCACCACTTGCTCAAGACACTCACCACAGTTCTCCTCAATCATAAGTTGTGCAGTTTCCAAAATGCTCGTGCTGAACCTCCATGCTGTCACAATCTGCCCTCGTGACTGAGATCTATCGTGCACCTTCCCCATTTTAAACACGGATAGCATGCTCACTGATACTAAACACATGGTGCGTCTGTCTGGCTAGCAGTCATTCCTTGTCAGGTGACGCTGCTATTGCCTGGACGGGTTGATATCGATAGTAATTAGGTAGTCATAATGTTCTGGCTGAACAGTGTATGAAACCTATGCCATCATAGGACATGCCAGCTGTAAAATGTCCCATCTCACTTACCAGCTCTCCTGCCTCCATTGCCAGGGTTCCTACATCAGCCTCACCTTGAAACCATCAGAATGAATGGTTACAAACAGTTTACTTTAAAAACCTTGATCATCCTGTTGCTTTCAATGTCAGTTCTCACAACTCTTTCGAACTTCAAATAATGTTTCACAGTCAGAGCGTTTAGACCAGTGGTCCACAACCGGTGTGAAGCGGCACACTGGTGTGCCGCGACAAGGTGTGCCGCAAAATTTTACCCATTATAAGGAATTAAATGCCAATTTTTTTTTATAAATTACATTTTAGTTTCATGTGCCATGAATTGTTACGTATAGTCGTATTTTAAGAAATTAAATGTTATTTATTTACTCACATTTGCTAATTTTGTTTGCGCATTGTTAGACATCACTGTAAAAATAATCGGCACCGTATATGTGACTTCTTTGAAGTGTATAAATCCCGCTTCTTACAAGTACTTCAGTACTATCATAGCTGTGCTCTGAAGTGGTCAGAAAACTGTGTTAGTTGTTGTTCTTGATATTTCTATTACAATTGGCAGACTTTTATTTCTTCAAGATCGACAAATTCCTTGAACGGAGTTTGAAAGCGTTGAGTCAGAAAGAAAGAAACAAAAGTTAATACAGTGAAAATATAGTGATAATTACTAATCCTATGGGTTTTCTTGGTGTGGTGAAAAAACGTGTCCCATCCCCGAGTGTATCGTTTGTGATGAAAAACTTAGCAACACTGTAAAGGTTCCCAGTAAATTGAAATGACATTTGTCAACATAACATTCTTCTCTGTCAAACAAAGATGTCAATTATTTTCGTACGTTGTTGGAAAATAAGAAAAAACAAAGAACTTTCATGACCGCTACAGCAGGTGTTTCGGAAAAAGTACAGGAAGCTAGTTATAAGGCAGCCGAACTTATCGTAAAGGCCAAGAAACCACATACAATAGGTGACACGCTGTTAAAGCCTGTTTGTAGAGAGATGGTGAGAATAGTTTTTGGTTTAGAATCTGCTAGTGAAATTTTAAAAATTCCTCTTTCTGCTGACACAATCAGTCATGGAGTTATTGATATGTCTCGTGATACTGAAGACATTTTGAAGGAGAAAATCAATAACAGTCAGAAGTTCTCACTTCAAATCGATGAGTCCAAGGATATTAGTCGCCATGTACAACTTCTGGCTTACATTCGCAACATCAATGGAGATGTAATTGTAAGAAATTTCTTCTTTTGCAAAGAACTTCCCGAGTATACTAGCGGTGAAGAAATATTTTGTTTGACTAATGAATTAATATGGAAGGATTGCATTCGTTTTTGTATAGACGGAGCAGCTGCTATGACAGGCCCAGTGAAAGGATTTGCAGTTAAAGTACGCGAAACAAATCCCAAGGTAGGAGAGGCATGGAAAGATATGGAATGATATTGGTATAAGAATTGAAAGTAGTGCATGGAAGGGAAAAGATGACCATGACCACTCAATTTCAGGCACAAGGGTGTACGAAGATTCTCTTTTTTAGATAAGGGTGTCAGGGATTGGAATAAGTTACCAAGAGAAATGATGAATAATTTGCCAAAAACGTTGAAAGAATTCAAAGTTAAAATTTGTAGAGGGCAAATGCAGAAAAGGGGGAAGATGGGTGTTAAGGGAAATTGTCACCGGATCATTCTCTCCATTGCAATTTAATTAATTAAAAATTAATTGTCTCATTCACTGTGAAGTAGGCTTGCAACAAATATTCGGCAACTATTCGGTATTCGGCCTATTCGGCCACTTTTTTACTATTCGGCCGAATACCGAATATCTAGGTACTATTCGGCCGAATACCGAATACTTAGGATTTTTTTAGTTAGATAATTGCCTAAAATAAAACGATTGATTCATTGCATGGTAATGTAAATAACTTTACAATTACAAAAAATAATAGTGCAGGGTCAACTTACACAATGTCAAAGCAAAACAAAAATATTATAAATAACTATTCACTGGAATCATCATAACTGAAATTTAGGAGTGGAAGATTGTAGAAATACTAATTTTTCTGCATTGTCAGGTAGTAGTTTACTTCTTTTCTTCTCGTAGACATTTCCAGCTTCAGAGAAAAGCCACTCCGAATAAACACTGCTTCCTGGCGCGGCCAAGTATTTTGCTGCAAGCTTTGTCAAACAAGGAAATTTCTCTCTTCTTGCTTGCCACCAAATGTACGGATTATCATGCCATGATATACTATTATTTTTTAAATAAACATCAATTTCAGTTTCAACTGCATTTTTTTCTTGTGATGTCCCTGCATTGATCGTACTTTTCTCTTTAACAATCTCTTCAAAACAATCCATAAAAGATGAGTGTGTACTCTGACTGTGACCCGACTCTTCCGTCATCCTCTTGGACTGAATAGGGGACGAATTCGCGCTACTGTCGCTGCTTGTTTCACAGTACGTCTTTAGACCATCGGTCAAAATATACTGCCTTGCTTTTTCTCTTTGCAGTTGACTGGTGAAAACATTCATTTTGAAGCGATGGTCCAAAGCGGTTGCCAACAAATAATTTTTATTTGTGGCAATGTCTTCAAATCGTTCGTTCAACCCTTGTTGTATGACAAGTCTCACTTGGCTTAAGTTGGCTGTTAGCTCTGATGTTCTAGTTTTATCGCAATATCACGTTAGAGTAACAACATATGGAATAATTTCAGAAATGCATGCATATCCGGAACTGGTGATTTTTGTTAGATCTTCAAATAGTTGTAGTAATCTCAAAAGTTGCTATAAAAGCTCCCATTGAGCAGCAGTCAAGTGAGATACACTGAAATTGCCCGTTTTTGTTACATTAGTCTTTCAAACATTAATATGTGGAATTCCACCGCGTACTGACATCTTGCACCAATTCATTCAACATTTAGTCTAAATGCCCTTCTCACAGACTTAAAAACGAGGTATGAGGATGTTGTGACTATGGAAATACTGCACTCTCTTATCGATCCATATAGTGAAGAATAGCATATCGTACTACAAGAAGATTATTGATCGAAATAATCACTATCGTACTATGTAGGGGGCAGTTCAGAAAGTGGTATCAGCAATTCGGTCTTAATAAGATTATACCAACTGCCTATCCCGTATTATGAACTATCCTAAGAAAGCTTTTCCAACTTCACACCTCATTGGATGTTATTCTTAAAAAAAAAAAGTAATGTCATAACTAATCCAACGTAGATACTTGAGGCCACACTTCAAGCTTGTTAAAACAGGCACAGAGTGGTGGGAGGTAACTCTGCTTTAACAGGCGGGCGAGAGACAAGCACAACAATACAGATTTTGGCTCACTCCGGCCGAATACTTTTGCCGAATATTCGGCTATTCGGCCAGGAAGTCTGCCGAATATTAGGTATTCGGCGTATGGCCGAATATACTATTGGTTGCAAGTCTACTATGAAGCCATTATTGCTAAGTCTCTGCCACCTTCTCTGAAAGATGTGCTGGATGAAGTAGTAAAAGTCGTGAATTTCATTAAATCACGGCCCCTAAATTCGAGACTATTTTCGATTTTAGGTCAGGAAATGGGTCCAGAACATACTACACTCCTGCTACAAATAGAAGCACGTTGACTGTTATGAGGAAAGGTGTTAACGACGCAAATATTTGAACTTAGAGAAGACGTCCAGGCATTTTTGATTGTTGAAAGACACAAGTGCACGGATTTATTCGCAGATGGCGAATGTGTATGCAAGTTGGCATATCTTTCTGACATTTTTGTACACTTTAATGAGCTGATCATCAAAATGCAAGGTAGGAACTAAAATATTCTTATTAGTATGGATAAGATTAAAGGATTTGAGAACAAGCTGGATTTGTGGTTACAGAGGGTTGAAAATGGGTCGCGTGAGTTGTTCCCAACTGTATGGTCACTTGATGATGGTAATAAATTGGTGATGGACTTAATTTAATAGTAATATAAAACTGCCTGATTATTAACTTGTGCAACTGCTGTTTTTTTTTTGCTTAACCATCCGTCCGGTAAAGTGTGCCCCGAGATTTATGGATAACCTTATAGTGTGCCGCGAGATGGAAAAGGTTGCGAACCACTGCTTTAGAGCACTCTCTGAACTCACATTCCAAACTGAACTCAAGAGATGTTCAATTAGTTACTGAAAGAAAAGTCTACAAAAACAGTTTTATGGCTAGTCAACAATTAATATGCATGGAGAACATTGTTAAACAGGGGAGCTCGGAAAAAGGAGTAGGGATGCTGTGACATTTCGTGTTGAAGATTTGTTTATTTTATTAAAGAGTTAGTTAAGACGAAATTAATGAATGTCTACCTGTAAGATGAATTAGAAAAATGAAGCAGATTTTACTAAGTGACAGTTTTAAAGATGAGGGCTGATAAGGTTAGGAAAGTAATGCTGACAGAGTAGAAGATATAGTCAACAAATTAAAATGAGGTTATGCTGGGTGAAACTGTAGCTTCTAACACAGCAATAGGAAGTTGAATGATTTCTTTTCTGAGTTACGGCAATTTTTTTATATTCTTAAAGAACCAAGGTGGTGGTTGTTTTGTTGAAAGAGGTAATAAATTAAAATTAATAATTACAGTAAAGATCTTTTATTATTCTAGGTGTTAGTCCTAAAACATTTTTTTTCCACCAGGTACACAGGTTTATGTTCCAGGGTGGCTTAGTTTTTATTCAGATTAGTAACACAGTTTCCAATGACATGGGTCAAAACTGTAATTTTGAAATTTTTGCCTTTCTGTGTGCAAGTTTCACAAAAAAAAGACTATGCAACCAAGTACATGTAGGAATTGAGCCTACTGCACCACAAGGGGATGAATATTTCTTTGTCAAGCAATAATAAAACAGTGAACCCAAATACAACCTAACAACAACTACTGTGATAATTAAGCTATACTATAATAATATTGTAGGAAAGTTGTGTTTGTAAGTGACGTTTTTATCAAAGAAAGTAATTCGAATGTGACCTAATGGAGACAAAAATGCCAAACACTATAATTTTGAGTTTTTGACTGTCAGTATGTATGTTTCTACATTATGTAAAAACTATTAGATGGATTTTAATGAAGCAGCACATAGCGATAGCTTATATCATAGATCAGGATATAGATGCTTTTTATAATGTCCAAAACTGCAGAGTCTAATGAGATGAGTATTAGTTTATGTCTCAGGGTGGCACAGTTTTTATTCAGATTAGTAACACAGTTTCCAATGACATGGGTCAAAACAGTAATTTTGAAATTTTTGTCTTTCTGTGTGCAAGTTTCACAAAAAACCAATGAACGCACTTTTATTAATCTTATGAAGCTTCCGTCTACAGTTAACATATAGGATACTTTATATTTAGATCAGTAACATAATTCTAAATTGTTCCACTTTTAAACACAATCATATTTACAACACTGATCCAATCTCTGAATTATGTAAACCTTGATACATCTTTATATCATGCTTTTCATTGTTGTTGGACACACGGAGGCCAAAGCTGTACATTTTGGAAACTTTATCTGTGCATGTGTGCTGCATATAAAAACTAGTGAATGTATTTCAGCAAAACTGGGCATAGTGGTAGCTTTATCCAAATTAGTACTATATTTCTCTCATAACATACAAGCTAATACTGTATTTTTTGTAATTTTTGTACATGTGTGATTGAGTCAAGCAAAATACAACTATTTCAATGATACCATATGAGGTCTGTCCCAAAAGTATCCAACCTTCCTTCATATCTTCACTCCTGGCAATTTTAGAACCATATGCCGGGTGTGAGAGTCAACAGTAAAGCTTCAGCAACTCCATAGATGCCGCAGTAGTCACCAGGGTCCCTTAGTTCATATGCAGTGTGCGTTTGTTTGCAAAGTGTTTTCTAGGTTTGCGGAGACCATCGAAGTGTTAAGACGGCATTTGGGGACAAGAATATGAGCAAAATACAAATAAAAGAGTGGTATAAATGGTTTAAAGATGGCTGCACATCTGTTGATAATAACCCACGGTCTGGGAGTCCTCCGATGACAAAAACATCGGATAATATGGAACGTGTGAGACTTGCGATCAATGAAGATCGTCAATTGACGAGCAGAAAAACTTTCTGCCTTGAAACTGTTCAGGACAATTTGGAAATGGACAATAATTATGAAAATCTACTTAAAAAGATTATAACTGATGATGAATCATGGGTTTATGGTTATGATCCTGAAACAAAACAACAGGCTTCACAGTGGAAGCTGTCGTCAGAGCTATGACCGAAAAAAGTGCACCAAAGTCAGAGCAATGTCAAGTCATTGACAATTGTTTTTTAATTTTTATTATTATTATGAGGGTGTTGTGCGTCACGTATATGCTCCTAAAGGTCTGACGATCAATAAAGAATATTATCTTTTGGTCAAGCAATCACTGGCTTCTTCATCACAATAATGCCCCAGCACAAGCATCGAACCTCGTGCAGCAATATTTGACAAACACAAAGTTTTACAGCTCTGTCAGACTCCACACAGTCCTGATGTAGCACTACAACTTTTGGCTGGTTGCCAAGATAAAAAATTCCATTCAAAGGGCACCGATTCGACGACAAAGAAACACTCGAAACCAATATGACAAATGCTCTAAAAGCAAAAAACGAGTTCCAGGACTGCTTCCAAAAGTGGAAAGACCATTGGGAGCTTATTCTTCAATCAAATCGAGTCCAATTTGAAGGATGCCACCAGCTCGATGACACATAACACCACCAGCAGGGAAATATGAAGGAAGGTCAGATAATTTTGGGACAGACCTCATATATAGTGATAGCTTATGTCACATTAATGATAGCTTACATTATGTTTTGATATGACATAGACACACTGAGAAATGATAAATGGTCAGCTTGTAACATGACAAGGTTTGCTCTTATAGGTTACCAATTCAAGGATCATTTGGAAAATAAATAGTAACTATAATTCAAGATGGCTTCAAAGCATTGTGGCAGGAAGTAAGTAGCTTAACAGCAGGTTTTGGAGACATCATTCAGGGATTGACTGAGTCATATCACTTGGTGACAAATAGAGGGAAGTATGCTGATTTTCTGGGGTCGTAGGGCACTATTACTCTGCATAGTGAAATGTTAAGGTCAGTGTTAGTCTCAGTAGTGAACCATTCTTTACTGCTTTATTATAAATACGCTAAATGATATTTTTGGGAGTATGGTGCTATAAAGTAGGGGAAAGCGCTGAACCTACATGTTAATAAGTGCATATAGCAATCTGAATGTGTCCCTTGAAGTATTAAAGAGACAAGTTGTGCAAGTTGTATCAAATGGTTGTGACCAGTAATTGTGTTTCTAGCTAGGTAGAGCCTGCAATCTGATGCTGATACTAAGATCCGATTAAGTAATTACTGGCAGTGTTGGCTAGAACATTGTTGGCTATAGCCTGTTCTGTTAATAGAGGCATCTCGAGTTTAGTCTGCTGTAACCCCACTCCACTGCCCTTAACATTACATGTGAATGGGAAATTCACTACTCCCCTACTAGACACAGTGATCAGCTCATAGTAGTGGGAAGGGAGGAGGCGTTGAGGTGAGGAGCAGGGCTCGGGGAACATGACATTGAGCTGCCAGTTTGGAGTGAACAGGCTACAATTAAAGAAGAATTTGTGATTACAATATTAGTGTTTTATTCCGTGTCAAGTACCCATATAATGCTTATTTGACAGTGTGTTTAAACAGAAGAACGTTCTTATTCTTAGAACTAAATCTCTGGGTGGCAGCTTTGTTAAGAACCAAGCAATTTTAGAGTATTTATGCCAACAGTAACAGCCATTATGGTCATAGTTAGTAGAACAGTTTATTTTTATGATGTTATTGATGTAATAGACACAAGAGAGAAACAATCCCGCAACAAGATAATTTAATTCTTCCATAATGTAATCTATCCATATCGTACTATTTGGTGAAGGAAGCATCCCGGCATTCACCTGGAGTGATTTGGGGAAACCATGGAAAACCCAAATCTGGATGCCCGGACGGGGATTCGAACCAGCATCCTCCCGAATGCAAGGCCAGAACGTTAACCATTCACGCACCATGCTCGGTTTGAGATCTTACTACTATTAGCACTAAAAGTGTATGTACATCAAACAATTAATATCATAATTTCAAGCTGTTTATACACATGTCAGGCAGCACCACTTGAAATATTGCTAGCAGGGAAGCTATATGAACAATACTGAACTGTGCCTGCAGATCTTCAATCGCCATAAAATCTTCTGAAGGGGTGTTAAAAATAAATGACGGACAGAATCATATTTAAAACCTCTGATTACAACCTAAAATTAAAAGGAGAGCGCGATATCAGAGACATATTAAAAAGAAAAATACTTGGCTGCGCCTGTGCTTTTTTTATACCAACAAACATTTCTGTGATAGCTTATCTGTGAAATAATTGGACAAAACTCAAATTCCTCATGGAGGAAGTCGTGGACACAGCTAGTTGTTCCCAAACAAATAGTAAAACAAGTTGGACATATCAGCCTCAAAACATAACAAACAAATACTCCAAACATGTTCCCTAAAATCTTTCTAATGAACATGTCATCTCCAATCTAATGTTTAATGGTGTGTTAATGTCTGTAAATACTGTTAGTGAAATGTGTACTTTTGAAACAGAAATCAGATTACACCCCATTTGCCAAATGCTACTATCCAAAATGTAAGAGGATGTAGTTTTTTCTACCAATGACATGGTATATGTCCTTTTTTCCTCTGCAAGTTAAGTCGTTTTTTTCCTTTTTTTTTCCCTCATTTTAAAGAAGAATAAAATAAAGAGAAATTTTGACTTTCTTACTGTAAAAAAAAAAAAGGATGGGCATAATTTAATATTGACTGTAATCTTGTTAGTACACTTACATCATCTGCTGTGCTTTCAAGGACTTGTGAGAGGTCCCATTCAATAGACGGAAGCGGTAAATTGATGAACTTTGCTGCAGTAGCAACATATGGAATATTGTGTGTTTGAAGAGACTGAAGTTCCCATAAAGAGCTTTCTATGGCACCACTTTTAACTGGGTCACTCTCTTCCATTATGTAAGGATCTGATGACACTGTAACAATTCATACATCACAAATTGTACTGATACATAATACAACATGAAATTTGAGTACAAAAAATGATTTTTAAATACAGATAAGGAGGACCACACAAAAACATGAACACACTTTACAATACTTTGGTTTTAATCCTCATTTACGCAAATAAAGATTTGGCAAGAGGCAAGTACATATATGACACCTTACCTCATGAGTAAGCCACGGTGTGTGGATTTCCTCCATCCAAACAGCACAATCCTACCTGCATGATTAGGCTTAAAACCCAAATATTTTAAAGTGTGTTTGTGTCTTTGTGCAGCCCTCATGCTTTCATTTGTGGTAAGTGATAGGTTATTTTCCCTACCTTTCCTTACTTTCATTTCCTAACAGCACTTTCATTGCCACCATCATCCAATTTTTAAGTGGAGGAACTAACATGTGTATTCAACTTCGTAATAAAGATTCATAACAAAACTGACATTACATAGAATGAATTTATTTATTTATTTATTTATCGTATGGCAAGCAACTAATACAATAATAAATATATACAATGACAAGAACGTTGGTAGCGTTCACAAGCTGATGTCTAATTCTTCCAGCCATTCTAAGAAGGAACTTGTAGCTCCAAAAACATCTTCATATGGTCCGTCATACTTCCGTAGAGGGCATTCCCTGATAATATGCTCCACACTCTGGGAAGGAGCACCGCAGTCACATGCAGGAGAATCCTGAAGACCCCACTTATACAGCATGGCGTTGCATTTCGCATGGCCTGTTCTTAGGCGATTTAGTTTGACCCACTGGTCTCTATTTAGATGGAATCCTGGAAGTCCAGTTGTGGGATCTTTAATATCTGAATGTTTTACAGATGTGGAGTTCCAGCTTTGTCGCCATTTTTCCATGACATCAAAGTCAAATACATCTTGCCATACCGGATTTCGTGATTTAAGACGAGTGGGTGGTAAGTTATTTAGAACCTCGTGGATTGGGAGATCCTGTGGATGATCAGGATGGTGTAGTTTTATCCACTCACGTGCCGTTGCTTCTTGGCGTCTTATCTCTGGAGGTGGTATTTTGCTGATCAGGTGCAACCAGGGGACTGGGGTGGATTTTAGGGTGCCAGTTATTACTCTCATACACTCATTCAGGTGGACGTCGATTTTTCTAGTATGAGTACTACGTTGCCACACTGGAGCACAGTACTCAGCAACAGGGTAAACCATGGTGAGAGCGGTTGTTCGTAGTGTGTTCGCATCAGCTCCCCAAGAAGTACCAGCTAGCTTCTTCATGATGTTGTTTCGTGTTTTCAGTTTCTGACTTGTGTTTTCGAGGTGTTTTTTGAATGTTAAGGAGCGGTCTAAGGTGATACCAAGATACTTAGGATGGAAATTATGTTTCACCCTCTGGTGGCAGAAGTTCACTTTGAGCTGCTGATGTGCTATTCTATTGCTCAAGTGGAATGCGCATACTTCTGTTTTCATTGGGTTCGGACAAAGTCTCCACTTTCTATAATATGTGTTCAAGGTTTCTAAGTCGTTAGAGAGAATGCTCTCACCTTCCTCTAATGTGGCAGTTTGGACGGCGATAGCTAAGTCGTCAGCGTAGCAGAATTTATTGCCGGTTGTTTCTGGCATGTCACTGGTGTACAAGTTGAAGAGCAATGGAGCTAGTACTGACCCTTGAGGTAATCCATTTTTTATTGTAAATGACTTACTTGTCTTATGTCCGATGGTGACCTTAAAATATCTGTTGGTCAGCATATTCCTCAGGAGTGATGTTAGTTTCCTGCAGGGTATATGTTTTTTAAGTTTAAGTAGCAGTCCATCCAGCCAAACTGTATCATATGCCGCTGTTAAATCGACAAAGGCTACTGATGTTTTTAACTTCTTCTGAAATCCAGCCTCAATGTATGATGTCAGTGCTAATACTTGCTCACAACAGCTCCGTTTTAGTCTGAAACCTGCCTGATATGTTGGTGTTATGATATTTATTATTTCTTGTATGCGGTTAAGGATGAGGCGTTCTAGAAGCTTATAGCAAACACTGAGTAGAGCAATAGGTCGATAGCTTGAAGCATCATCTGCTGGTTTGCCTGGTTTGAGGATCGTCAAGGTGTGAGCCATCTTAAATTCTGGGGGGACTATCCCAGTGTCCAGGATATCACTGAAGAAGTTCTTGAGCCAAGTTCTTCCCTGCTTGCCGAGATATCTTATGAATTCTGGGAAAATGCCATCAAATCCTGCAGCCTTCCTCATTTTTAGCATTTTGATGGCTTTCTCAACTTCTTCATGACTAAATGGATTAGAAAGGATAGGATTATTTCTAAGGTTGTTATTCATTTCAATCATCTCTTTCTCCATCTGTTTCTTCATGGCAGGATCTATTGGGACTTTGTCAGCTCTTGTTTTTATGTGCAATGCCATTTCAGCTGGTGTAATTCCTGGCTCCTCTTTGCACATGTTTGAGGCTGCACCCAGTTTTCTAAGGAGAGTCCATGCATTTCTACTGGAGTGAGTAAAGCTCATTTGAGAAGTTAGCTCTTTCCATTTCTGTTTCCTCCCTTCATTCAGTTTTTCTAATATTCTTTTTCCTGTTTCAGGGTCACCAGTTTTTTGAAAATTTTCATATAAAGTTTGCGTAGATTTGTCCCAGCATGGAATGTATTGTTTCCTGTACCCTCGAGGGATGTTTCGTTTAGCTGCAGCAATAACAATACCTACAAATCTCTTGTAGTTTTTCACTTTTGGGGGTACCCATCGCAGGTTATTATCTACCTCGGAGCTATAATTGTCCCAGTTTGCCCTCTTTAAATTCCATCTTGGTTTATGAATTGATCTGATGAATGATGAATGAATGAAGATATTATATAAAATTGTCATGAACAAAAGAGAAATATTTCTAAGGTAATCAGTAAAATGTAAGAATGAGATATGAAAATCAATAAGTCTGTAGTAACATCTGAATGTTATGTTTTCAACTTGTTCACACTGTTAATACACAGTTGTAAATTTCATTAAATTCACATTAAACACCCTTAATTTTCAAAATTCCTACCTCAAACATTAAAACCTATTCAGAAAAATCTAAAAGGAACATATCCTTACACACTGATATACATACAAGTGTTGCATATATTTTATATAAAAAATGCAATATAATGGTGACAGTTACAATTGTGTTGAGAATAAAATTAGGAACTTAAAAGTAAATTGACATTTAGCAATTTCGCATTATCAATCCACAAACACCAAAGAGTTTCCTACTTCATAGATGGCAGTGTCACGTTACTCTTTCCTTTTTAAGTACATCACACGCACTGATTTTCAGAAATAAAAGCAAGAACCTTCTGATATATGCATTTGCGTGTTTAGTTTAAAAGTGCTAGCTAAACTTATGCACTTGATAAATAATAGTTTGGGAGCAAGAAATATAAATCTGTACTTAACCTTTTACCTTTTTTTTAAAAAAATCATACTATCGGTGAGTTCACAAAGAGATGTCTCCAGTTTCATACATGAAATAAGACGCCCTCCCACCCAAAAAATAAAAGATTTTTTTTTTTTTTTTTTATTAAAAAAAAAAGCTATATATTTTCAATTTTTTAACAAAACAACCTAATCCCCTTCAAAATGCTCTCCATTACAATTAATACATTTGTCCCACAGGTACTTCCACTATTCGGGCAGTTGATGGGATGTCCAGACAAGTGACCATTTTTAAACCGAGAGAACCACATGTACACTTGAGTTTTTCCCATAGCATCATCTTTATAAGCTGTTTTTAACATTAAAACAGTTTCAGCAGCATTTTTATTGAGCAGAAAAAAAAAATTCACAGCAGTACGTTGCTCACTTAAACTTGCCACTGTCAAAAATGAAACAATAACAAAACAGCACTAGCAAAAACAATCACTGCAGATTAACAGAACAAGCCAGGTCAACAACACAGGCGGCACTGAACTGACAATGAGTTGTGCTATAAACGCCTAGCGGCAGAAATGCATACTACACCAGCTCCGACCACGACAATGTTATTCCGGTTATGTTTGGGGACCCCCTCGTAGTATGACACCTCATGTCATCATCATCATCATTCTCCAGCTCCAGTCTCTTGGGTGCTGGTCATTAGCACTCTCCACTTCTTCCTGTTCACGAATAGTTGATATTCATGAATAGTCTTCCAATTAGGCCCCAAGTCTTCTATATTCTTCTTGATTTATTATATCCATTTCTTTTTGGGCCTTCCCACACGTCTTCTATCTTGGTTGTTCATATTAAAGTAGGCCTTTGCTCTTCTTTCTTCCTCCTTCCTTTGAACATGTCCATATCACCTCCAGCAGGAATGCTGTAAGGATTTTGCCACACTGATGTTAATACCGGCCTCTGCACAATTGATTTCATTTATTATTTTTTTCTTCGTGTTTGCTGAAACATGGTGTGCAAAAACTTCATTTCACAGGCTTGAAGTCTACTATTGTCTCTTCTGGAAACAGTCCATGTTTCTAGTGCATTTGTCAGTATGGGTATGTAATAGGTTTTGAATAGTGTTTCTTTTCTGGGCACTTTGTTGTCTCACATCAGAGTTCTAACTTGGTTATAAAAGACTGCTGCATTATTATTTCTGTTTGTAATCTCACATTTACTGGCGTTGTTTTTGCTCAGAGTACTGCCACGATATTTGAATTTGTCAACATTTTGTAGTTGTCAATTGTTTAGGTAAATATTCACATGGGATGTTCCTGTACCTGTTGCCATGACCACCATCTTACTATGGCTGATTTTCAGTCCATACTCCTCAAACAGCTTGTTCCAAGCCTCCAGCTTCTCTAGCACCTCTTCTGCACTTTCACCCCAAATCATGACAACATCGGCAAAGACCGGAGCTTTTGTTTCTTTCTCATGCACTTCTTTCAATTTCTTCAAGATGTCATCTATCACGGCAATGAAGAGTAGGGGTGACAGAGTACTGCCCTGTTGTACGCCTCTTCTTGTCTCAAATCACTGTGCTCTCCATTGCCTATTTGCACACATGCTTTTGTGTTTGCATACAGCATTTTAATCTCAATGAAGACCATGATAATTTCTTTACCCATTTCTAGATGTTTTCTACAAGTATTCTTGCTGCAAAGATCAAGTCTGTAGTACTTCTTCCTGTTCTGAAACCATGTTACTCATCCTCTAATAAGATTTCCAGATGTCTTTGTAACCTTTTCTCAATCACAAAAAAGAGCACTGACAGCCATGAAAGCTATCAGAAACCTATGCCAACTGTCCATAAAATCTGCAATAACTGTGTTCCATATAGATATCTCATGTAGGCAATCAAATTTTAGTTTGGAAATTCGTTAACTAATGCACTTCATCCATACGAACCTAAAATACAGCATCCATTTATAAATTTTAGTGGAAAACTATAAAAGTTGGTAGGTATGTCCGTAGATAAAACAAATTAAAAAAAAAAAAAAAACTATTGGGTAACCCCTCATACGTACCCTTGATGTTCACAAGAACTTCACTTTCAATGCTTCCCAAACATTATATATGATTTCACAATATATAAAATGCCAATATTGGTCTTTACAATACTCTAAGTGCCTCTCTTATGATTGTCTTACTGCAAATATTAAGGCCACAGATGACTTTTTTGGTCTGAAGCCATATTTGCTCCTCTCATAGTTTACTATCCACCACCCCCCTTATCTCTTTCCCCATTACCTTCTGAAATACTTACTTAGAATGGCGCAAAGGAGAGATTACTCTGCACTTCTGACATTTCCTTTTATCCCCCTTCTTGAACATCAGTCCTCTGAAAAATTTTATCTTTCCATCCTAATCTGTGTTCTCACAACTCTGATCTTATGCTCACTCATGAAGAATTTTTATCTCGAAGTGCTAACCACCTGAACAGATATAACAAACTGAATTTTTTAAACAAAAATTGAACTTTCAAAATCAAGATTCATTCAATCTTAACCTATTTTACCATCAAGTATGTCTCCATTTTCATATCTCATGAGTACAGCTCTTCACATTTTTTTTATAAAATCATCATTACTTTTATTCATCTCCCAAAGTCCAACCCCTCCTCCACGTGGTGGGAGATGGGCAACGGCATAAAGTAGGGGATTGCCTGTGGGGGTGAAGTACAGTGGGGACCTAGTGTGCCCCGTGACCGATACGGTAGCTGTGAAGGCCCTACAGGAACCCTGAAAAATGGCGGCCAACGGGGCTCTGGTGAAGCTATGACAGGCCTAGCAAGCCGGTAGTGGATATATTTCTGCTTTCAAAACAAAAACAAGCCTCGGAAAGGACGGAACAATGGACAAACGACATGGCAATGGAAACGGTTTAAGATTTGGATCCTTGAATATACGGACATTAACCGGGAAAGTGGAAGAAATTGTAGACATGATGGAGAGAAGGAAGTTGGATATTTTGGGGTTGAGTGAGACGAAGTGGAAAGGAAAGGGTAGAAAAGAACTGAGAAATGGTTTCCAACTGTATTGGAATGGAAATGAGGAAGGGAGAAGAAATGGAGTAGGGATAGTTGTAAGAGAGGGGTTGAAAGAGGAAGTGGAAGAGATTAGTGACAGAATGATGAAGGTTAGGATAGCAGTCAAAGGGAGAAAACTAGACATACTTCAAGTATACGCTCCACAAGTAGGCTGTCAAATTCAAGAGAAGGAGGAATTTGAGCAGGAGTTGCAAAGACAGTTAAATGGACAAAATATTATAATTATGGGAGACTTAAATGCCCATGTAGGCACAGAAAGGCAGGGATATGAAGAAGTAATAGGAACAGAAGGATGGGGTGGCAGAAATGAAGAAGGGGAAAGGCTGTTGGATCTCTGCAAAAGAAATGGATTGAAAATAGGAAATTCTTGGTACAAAAAACAAGAGAGCCACAAGGTAACATGGTACAGTAGCGATTGGCAGAGGAAGTCAGTTGTGGACTACTTTATATTTAATGGTGAATTAAAGCAGAGTGTGTCAGATGTGAAGGTAATACCATCAGAGGCACTGGATAGTGATCACCGGCTATTAGTAATGGAGCTGAGGATTGCGACAGAGAGGAGAAAATCAGAAAGACAGGATAGGAGATTAAGAATATGGAAGTTGAAAGAGAAGAGCAATGAAGAGGAATACCAGAGAATAATAAGGAGTAAGATACCAATAGCGGAAATGGGGACAGTGGAAGAGGAGTGGGAATATTTTAAAACAACGTTAGTCCAAGCAGCAGAAACAGTGTGTGGAAGGACTGGTAACACAAAAAGGTGGAAAGAAACAGCATGGTGGAATGATAGAGTTAAACAAGCAGTGGAACTCAAGAACAGGGCCTTTAGGGAATGGTTCAAGCAGAGGACACAGGAGACAAGGGATGACTACGTGAAGAAAAAGAAGGAGGCCAAAAAAATAGTAACCGAGGAAAGGAGGAAGTGGCTGGAGAAGTGGACCAACATGATGGAAGAAGATAGCAAAGGAAATAAGAAAGTATTATATGGAATGGTAAAAAGGAAGAGGAAGGAGAGGATAGAAAATGTCAACATGCTGGACGAAGATGGAAACGAAATAAACAACTCAGAAAAACTAAAAAGGATGTGGAAGGAGTATTTTGAAGCCTTACTGAACCCAAATTGGTCACAGGATGATACAGTTGTTCAGGAGAAGAAGGAAAATAGCAACCTGTGTAGGAGAGAAAGAGAAGGATCTAACTTGGGAAGAAGTGGAAACAGCTCTGGGTAAGATGAAGGGTGGAAAGGCACCAGGCATCGATGAAGTGAGCGTGGAAATGATAAGGGCAGCGGGAAGTAGTAGGAAAGCAGTGGCTATACCGTGTGATGAGAAAGGTATGGAATCAGGGCACAACTCCTGAAGACTGGAAAAAAGGAATAATTGTACCTATATTCAAAAAAGGGAGCAGGAAGGAGTTTAAAAACTATAGAGGTATTACACTGATGTGCCACTGTGCCAAAGTGTATGAGAAGATAATTGAAAAAAGAATACGTGACAGGGTGGAAAAGGGGCTAAGGGAAGAGCAGTATGGCTTCAGATCAGGGAGATCGACGGTAGATTTGATATTTGCCTATGAGACAGCTGCAGGAAAAACATTATGAGTATGGAAAGGACCTACTGTTGGTATTCCTCGATATCGAGAAAGCATATGATTGTGTACACAGGAGTAAGGTATGGAAGGCCTTGGAGAAGAGAGGAGTTCCCAAAGAAACCATCAAGAGAGTGACGGAACTGTACCAAGGAAGTGTGAGCTATGTGAAAATAGGGGAAGGAAGATCAGATTGGCTGGAACAAAGGAATGGACTAAAACAAGGAAGTGCCCTATCACCACTACTCTTCATTGTAATCATGGATGAAATAATGCAGAAGGTGGCAGCGAGGATGGGAGAGGAAAACATGAAGGTGATGGCTTTTGCGGATGATCTGATGATCTGGGGAGGTGAAGAAGAGGAAGTGCAGCGGCAGTTGGATGTATGGACAGACAGTGTGGAGGAATATGGCCTGAAATTTAATGTAAAGAAATGTGAGTACATGGTAACAACCAGGAAAAAGAATAGAGTAGCCCAAGGAATTGTGATGGTAGGGGAACAACTAAAGAAGGTAAACAGGTTCAAGTACTTGGGGAGTGTATTAGAGGAATGTGGAGGAAATGATGGCGAGATAAGTGAAAGAGGAAGACAAGCAGAGGCGTTCCTAAGGAGCATTAGAAGCCTGATATGGAATAAAGAGGTGCCACAGAGAAGCAAGAGAGTAATCTATCATACGTACTATGTGCCTATCTTAACTTATGCTGCTGAAACGTGGACAATGAAAAAGCGGGACATCAGCAGAGTACAAGCAAGTGAAATGAAGTTTTTAAGAGGTAGAATGGGAGTCACTAAAATGGACAGAATAAAGAATGAAGTGATTAGACGCACCATGAAAGAGGAACCCCTACAGGAAAGGGTAGAGAGGACCAGACTGAGATGGTATGGGCATATCAAGAGAATGGGGGCTCAGAGAATCCCGAGAAAGATCCATGAAATTAAATGGAAGGTAAACGACCCAGAGGAAGACCAAGAGATGGATGGCTGAAAGGAGTGGAGGAGGGTGTACGGAAGAGAGGAGAGGAATGGAACAAGGTGGTGACAGAGAGGTGGTGGGAAGAAAGAAGGAAATGGAGAGGCTTGTGCAAAATGCAGACCCAGCCAGAGGCCGGAAACTGTTGAGGATGATGATGATGATTACTTTTATTCCAGTTTCAGTAGTGAGATTATAGAATTTTTTAATTTTTGGTTAAAATTAGGTTCATTTTAATCAGAATGTAATTCATTTCATGACAACAAATATTACAATAATTTAATTAATCACTCACTTTGAGGTAAATCATCAAATGAAACAAGTATCATTTTGCTACATTAAAAAAGTAAAACTAAAAACATATCTGATGAGAAACATACCTTCTCGTGAATTATGATAGTTAACAAGACAACTCAGTCCTGGATGTCTAATTAGTAAATTTCCTATAAACCTCAAAATGATTAGAATATCCTGAGGAGGGGCAACAAGGGCAAGACGTGATAGACGTTTGGCAAATGCAGCAACCAAGTTCTCTGGTAAATGCCTGAGGAAAGAAAAAAATTACTAATTTTGTGACTACATTCCAGAACTATGTTATCTATTACCAATGCACATGCTTGCTTATCAGAGTGGTAGAGTTACTTACGTTGAACTAAGAAAAATATCAGACAAGTAGAAGAGTCGAGCTTTGTGCTTGGTATGAAATATTTCTGGTTCAAAAAGCGAATACAGTTTCTTGAAAATGTTGGGATATTCTCTGGAAAAAGAAACACTGATGAGTATGAAAAAAATGACATAAATTCTTTTTTTCCCCTTTAGGGTGATTTCTATTACTTACAGGTTATGATTCTGCATTAGGATAAAAATT
>JARYHS010013630.1:245358700-245635781 GCA_031002005.1 Vandiemenella viatica
GCCGTAGCTTTAACTTCCACCATCAACAAGATCACAGTAATATCCAGACTAAACACAGGAACAGAGTAAAATTTAATGTATTAATTAAGCTTGCTGATCTCTAAGCAAAAAAATAATAATAATAATAATTTGAGGCATATAGGCTAATCTAGAGCAAAGCAATTGACATATGCGCCGAAACGTTTCAGGTTTGGGGTTGTCATTCGTAACCACCAATTCTGCATATTTCTCATGATTTGGAGATGAAACCATATAAGTGTACCAAATAATCTGTTTCTAGTACACGGAGAGTGCAGTGAAATCATGATGACGCAGTGCCGTGGTCGGTTAAAAATTTTCAAATGATCTAACTCCCGAAATAAATAAATAATAAAATTTAACACATTAGATAATGTTTTAAAGCTCTGTCTATAGTGATAATTTGAGCATATCATAATATTAGGGCAGAAATCGGTTTCACGTTTCGAATATAGATATTTACCAATTTTAGATTTTTTTTATAATCTGGGGATAAAACCATGTCTGTGTACAAGATTTCACCATTCTAAGACTGTGGGAAGTGCTTTAGAGTTTTGATGATTATCACTGAGTGAGTGAGTGAAAAAAATTGGTGAAATTTGCATATGCATAACTTCCAAACTAAGAACAAATTGCGAAACAAAATATAATGTTTTCGCTAAGAATGCATATATCTATGTACTATAGAAAATTATATGCAAAAACTGGACGAATATTCGAGAAGAATGTATAGTGCCGCAGTTGGGTTGACTTAGCGGGTGCACTCCAGAATCCTTGATGGAAAAAAAGAGGGGCTTAACAGAATAACGTAGACAAGGCATTCCTAAAGTGTGCTCCGCGGCGCCCCAGGGCGACATGAAGAGTAAATAAGGGCACCGCAAGGCGTTCCTGTTTTTTCTTCAAACAACCTAAAAAAATTAAATCGCTTGCGCTGTATGCCGCACTCCTATTGTGTTCGTTGGTAGATACTAACTAATACGTTCGTACGCCGACACCCCTCTCTTCTCCCCCCCCCCCCTCCCCCCAGCGCCCACAGACGACGTGTCCGTCATTCACACTACGTAAAATACGCACGTGATAGGAGTTCGTTTGCTTTTTTTTTTAAGTCTTTCTCTTTATATTTACGTAAAAATGGAAAGATATTATTAAATACGCAGACCGACAATTCAAGCGAGAGTGATAAGGCATTGACATGTGATGGGGAAGCAAAAATACGATTATAGTTATTTCGATTTTAGATTTACATCAATAGAAGTAAAAAATAAAGAAATATCATAGTATGTGCTCTGTTTTAAAATATTGAGCCAGGTATTATGCTCCTACGTAAGCTAAACCGACATCTCAAGACCATTAACCCTAACATGATTGAAAAATGTTCCGATTTTTTTTAGCAGTAATTTACAAAAGCAAAACAAAACAAAAAAATTGTTCAGTCAACAACATTCACGGTTTTCTTCAAACCTAGCGTCCCTCTGCTAGAGCCTTTCAATGTGGCATACAGAATGGCGAAGTGCAAAAAAAACCTCTCACCATCGAAGAAGAAAATCGAGAAAATGGAAGGCAAGGAATTTGGACTGCCACTTGTTGAGTTCGCGGACAATCATAAAGATGTGAGAATTAAGTTTTTCCCGGCGTATGAATGAAATGAATACTTCACGTGTTTTCTGCCGGATTATTTCTAAGATGCTCACCTTATTTTTTATGTACGCTTTGTGGATGATAATATCATCGTTGAAGACCTTCTGTTCTTCAAAGATATTATTGAAAACGTAAAGGCTCAAGACTGGTTTGAGATGCTTCACTAGTTCATAACAGAAAATGATTTGGATTAAAAAATATGCATCCGTGTATGTACTGATGTTGCTAGATCAATATCTGGCTTCTATACTAGATTACAGGCGCTTATTCACAGCAAAGCATCGCTTTGTGCACTCATTGCATCATCCATAAGGAAGCACTTCCATAAAACTGGAAGAGTTCTCAATTGAACATGGTGTTAGAAAGTGACATAGACGTAATAAACTACATAAAACCAGACAACAAAAAGCCATATTGATCCAAAAATTATGTATTGACATGGGAGCTGAAATCATAGCCTTGATATAGTACTGCAAATCACGATGGCTTTCAAGTGGAAACATCTTATTTCGTGCATTCGAGTTATGTCAAGAAATTTACACTTTTCTGCAAGAGGAAAACTATCCAAACTCAAGGTACTTCACCAAACCAGACGCTTTGCTAAAACTAGCATGTTTGTGCGATATATTTGACAAATTTAATGCTCTGAAATTTTCTTTGCAAGTCAATAACATGCACATCTTCAAACTATTGTAGAAGATTACAGCGTTTAGGAAAAAGCTACAGTTGCAGAAAAAAAAAAAAATATATATAAGACTGGAAGTTTTCTCAGCGTTGTAAATGAATAAAGTTTACTCGGGTAACTAGCCGAGCTAGTCTGTTGATCAAACACGACGCTTCGTGCAAACTCTGCCGCCATTGCAAAGTGTCACTTAACAATGGCGGCAGAGTTTGCGACCGCCGAAACGTCGTGTTTGATCGACAGACTAACTCGGCTAGTTACCCGAGAAAACTTTATTCAGAAAATTAATGAGGGTATTCTCCAAAATTGTGTCCCTGAATTGCATAAATACGAGGTCTCTAATGCGATGATTTCACAAGACTTGTCCCTTTTCACGGAAGACCTTTCAATGCTCACTGAATAGTTTGCAAAATACTTTGCGCAAGTTATTGTAGAAAAATTTCGTGGATGCAAGATCCTTTTCATGCTCCAGTTTCGCCAGAATTTACTTCTCAAGAAGAAGATCTCATTCTCTTATAACAACAGTATCAAAACAAAATTTGCTTGTTCCGATTTGGTGAAGTTTTGGATGGCAGACAAAACTGAATATCCAACTCTAACTTAAAAAGCTTTAAGAATTCTCATTCCTTTTGCAGCATCCAATTTATGCGAAACCGGATTTTCAGCTGTAGCTGTAATAAAGAACAAACATCATGGAGCAAGAAATGAGCCTTGTCCCACCATTTGAAAAAATGTGTGGAAATCAGCAAACTCACACGTCGCATTGACTAAGTTATCATTGAATGTCTTCATCTTTTGAATTTCCATATTTTTCTATTCATTGTATAAAAAATTCTTTTGGAAAACGTTTTAATTCCTGTGTTTTATTAGTGTCGTTTCATACATATTTTGACAAGGGCGCCGTGACGTAATAATAAACCTGCCGTGAACTGAAAGCGTTTCGGAACCCCTGACCTAGACAGTTCCTGCCTCAAGCTCATACTACGTTGGAATTTTTATCTAAGTACCAAATAGTAAATGATCTAGCACAACGTAATTTTTTTTTAAAAAAAAAAAGCACTTGCTTTATTTTAATTTAATTGCGATGGACCATATCGCCCGGACTGCAATTACCCAACACACCTCTTTTCCCCTTTCTTGTACGCACTTGCTTGTGCCCTCTACGAATTTTAGTTTTAAATTCTTTCAGAATTTTTGGTAAATAATCCGCCATTTCCATTCTCTGACTCCCTTATCTAAGAAAGAACATTTTTCCATACCCTTATGCCTTTAATGGAGTACCAGCTAGTAGTCATTGTCATCTTTTCCCTTCCATGCACCACTCTTAATTCTTCCACCAATATCTTTCCACGCCTCCTAACTCTTTGTTAACTCCCAGTCTCCAATCTTGTCTTCCAATGAATCCCATTCCAACTCCTTTTTCATATTACTTACTGACTGTGTTCTGCAGTAATTTCCAGAGATAAATCTAACATCCCTTCTTGACACACTCTCAAACTTCAGGATTTGGTACCCAAAATGTGTGACTCCATATTCAAGGAATGGCATGACCAAAGTTTTGTAACTTATCTGGTACAACCCTTCATCATTTTCCCCAATAACGTAAGGATTTCCCTACCTTCTGCACAATGTGTCTTACCGAGTTGAGTTTATTGTTAAATGTTATGCCACGAAATTAACATTTCTACTCTTCAACAAGCAATTCCTTTCCCATCCTATAATCATAATTAACCTTTAGTTTTTATATCTGCGAACGCAATAAGCTGATTCTTCTTTGTATTTATCTTTATACCACGTTGAACTACTCAGCTATATTATCTGTTCATCCTGCAGCTGTTCAGTCTTCTTCCGTTTCGATTTTATTATGTAACATTATTTATCTGTAAACAACCTAACTTCTGACTGTTAACAGATTAGAATAATGAATAGTCCCAATACAATAGCCTGTATCGCTCCTATTTTCACTTCGTTTGAAACTGTCCAAATTGATACAGAATGAATTACCGAGTCATGCGCAATTGTCGGAGACAAATACCGGGCTTTGTACAGCTAAAAGATTTTATAATTCTTCCATTGGCTCAAGATCTGAACAAGATATATTAGAATGGAGTCCTTCGAAGTAGTGAGTTGGCAGACATAAATCACGAAGCATGAAACACCTATTTTGAAGAATAAATCTGACGTTGTTGAATTGTGTTCATTGATTACTTTGTCAGATTTATGACCTAAGTATTTATAGAAATTAAAGTGAATATCAAATTTGCCAGTACATAAAATATTAGTGGTTGTATAAACTTATTATGTTATTTAAGTTTAACGGGCAAGGAGCGTCGAACCAAGGGAGAAGAGTAACCTTTGGTTTGCTGTTTCTACAGAGAGCTATAGTCAGAAAATTGAAGACCTTCGAATGTTGGGAAAATGAATGATAATTGCTTTTGGTGGTCCGGAGTAGCCTGTTATAGTATTTGGAAGTGCATGAAGGCTTTAAGAAGTACGATTGCATTAATAAATTGCAAAACCTGCAACATGCATCCTCCCACTACTTATTGCAACCCTGTCATAGGGGAAACCTTTCCTATCACTGGACATGCTCCACGACCCACATCATATACCAGCTAACTTGCCGCCATTGCACAAGTTCCTATATAGGCCTCACTACACAACAACTTTCGACCAGAATGAATGGCCACAGACAAACAGTAGACACCCGCAATTTATATATGCCAATACCTAAACATGCTAACTACCACAATTCCAACAATGAATGTTTCATCGTGAGAGCAATCACAGTTTTCCTCGAAACCACCGCCGCCCCAGAACTTCAGAGATGGGAACTTGCATTCCAAAATATCTTAGATACCAGACACCCACCCGTCCTCAACCACCGATAAAATTCCTTTCTTTGACGCATCACTCATTATTATCAGCATTAGCATTATTGTCATTTAACTAACTACAGGTATTTAAAAAAAAAAAAAAAAAAAAAAAAACTTATTTATCTATATTTATTTCCTCAATTTTTGTTTTCGTCTCTACATTCCGTACCCTTTTGGTATATCACCACCTGCGATATACACATTTATATATAACATCTTAGTACTACCGCCATATTGATAATCCACTCAATCATGTAGGAAACTTCGGCGTGTGCACACCTCCCGAACCACATGAATCATTCTCTTTAACATGAAGAAGTTTTAAGACCGAAATATTGTGTATATTTTTTTGTGTTCGTGATATATGTTCTTCTCCCCGTCGCTGCCTTCAACTTCGGTGAGTGATCAGTCATTTTCCCTTTCCTTGTAATTTATGTTAATGTTTTAAGGAAGACATATGTATTGAGATCATGCAAAAGATAAATAATCCGTAACAGTTGTCGAATTGCAAAACTTGAATAACCCGTTTGATTTGAACTTTATTAATGCAATGCTGTTTATTGAGAAAACAGAAATGTGTAGAATATATGATTGTGTCATTAATAATATACTAAAAATATTAAGATTTCTATTTGCAGGTAATTTACAGCGTTGGTGGTAAATCCAGTATCGATCGTAATTATAAAATATAGGTGTTCGATATGGACCTATCAAAGAAATCAGATACCGGGAAAAGAATAGTAAATATTATTTATTTATATTGATGAAACCGTAAGGAGGAAGTCCAAAGTATTATACGTGGTACCCTTACAAACATAACGACCGTGACAGGACTCGAACCTTCAAGCTTGAGCGGATTTTGGTTTGGGGAGGGCTTGAGCGGATTTCGTTAGGGGGAGGGAGGGGGGAGGAGGCCTTGAGTCTATTGGAGCTAAAGAAAAAAGGTCTCCAAATCTAAAAAAAAAAAAATGCAGTGTCGGGGTGGACCTGCTCTCCCCCCCCCCCGGATCCGCCACTGTGCAACGCTGTATACGGCCAATAAAAAACTTATTTGTAGAACAAAGTTACAAAGAAGTGAAAAGAATATTCATTATAACAAAAAAGAAAAAAATTGGTTGTAAAATATTCATGTTGAGAATAAACGCTTTTGATCGATTAGGATAACTTTAAGCGAAAAATAAAATAAATATCTTAGACTGCTATAACAATTAGTTAAATGAAAAAAAATAATTGTTGGAATACTTGGGTTAAAAGGTAGTAAAAAATAAAAATTGTTAACCAGACTTTAATTAAGAGTAATCTAGCGAACTGTGTTGTATATAGGGATTGCAATCCAGCAAAGCGGGATCCCGCATCACTAGACAGTGTGGCGGATCCCGCACAAAAAAAGCGGATCCGCAATCCGCAAAACGCGGCAAAAACGTGCGTCAGTCTGCGTGACTCGCTGCCCCGTTGTTGTTTTCTGGCCCCACTCGGTCTCTATAGGATGCATTGTATTGCACTGTTTTCCTGTACTCTTGCAGTTGGCATTTGACTCGTGTGAACAAACGTTCGTTTGTTTTTGTCAACCTTCATCATTCGTAAGTAAATAGATCCACTTTTACACAGTCATTAAAACTTACGTTTGTTTTGAGTACAAATTTTTATAATTTTAGTTAAGTTGCGTATTTAATACTATTTTCTTACTACATAATAAGTATTTTTCATGTGTCGCACATGTCATCTGTATTTGCCGATAAATTAATTTTTACAACTTCCTGTACTTCAGGTTAAAAATTTGATTATTCATTGATGCGAAACTAATGTTATTGTAATTTTAACGATTGCATACCTATTTATTTAGCAGTAATCAAAAGGCAATAATATTGTATATCCTTTGACTTATTGTTACCTCTACCGCCGCTTCAATGCGTTTGAAACACATGTTGTTTGACGAAAGCAGCCTGCTTACATGTGCCGCTCTGTCTTACGATTAATGCGTCTTGGGAGGATTTAGTAAATCGCCACAATACATTCTTTTTGAGTGAATAGCGTGCGTCCTTTCAACTCCTTGTTATTATTTCGACTAAAGGCAACAAAAGTTAAAATGAATTATTCACGGGTGTATTGCCGAATTGTGTTGTAAAAACACCATGCCTCCTCACGTGTGAAATTTCGCGTTTTTACAATGCAATTCGGCGGTACACTCGTGAGGACTTCATTGCAATTATGCGCCGAGAAAGTCTCATTTCTTACATAAAAAATTAATTACACCAGAAAAATGTCGTTATGCCACTTGAAGTAAAACTTAAATACTTGACAGTTTACGTTTTGATGAGTAATTTATTTTAATAACAATGAATCAACTATAAGATCAGAAGATCAATCAAGAAATCAGGGGACATAATAATGAATCCCACAAAAACAATTATTGTAAAAATAGTCCAAGTCTAGTGCTTGTGCAGTGACAAAGTTATTAGATCTTGTTCTGATCCAAGACTACACTTTACAAAGTATATTCACTTCACTTTGTGAAATAGAATGCTTCCTCTCATGTTATAGATCGTTTATTTGGAAAAAATACTCTGGTGACATGGCCATTATGCAGACCACGTTTTCAAACTGATATGATTTATTGTAAGGTACATAATATGACACTAAGACTGAATATTTTGCATTTTTAGTATTTATTTCAAAATTGGTTTAGATTTTTAAAAAAATGTAAAGCAAGAAATTTTTTTAAGACAGGCTAAAAAATAATAAAATAAAAAACTTTTTGATGTATCATGTCTGTATAACGGACTAAAAAGTATAAAATAATTTCTCTAATCTTTATGAAGGATAAAACAACATACCAATTTCTAAATTCTTCCATATTGTCCTGAAAATTTATACGTGAAAATTTTTGATAGCTACTAAAATACTTGTTAGATTGGTGACGAAAAACATTGGGCGCATGCAACAGATAATTGCTGCATTAACAAGTCTACTAACATTTTTATTACGCCGTAAATAATGTGAACTGATAAGTAAGTTCTTTCATTGATAGCTACTCTCTACACTTTTTATAGCTATGTATTTCATGCGCCCAATGTTTTTCGTCAGCAATTTTACAAGTATTTTAATAGCTAACAAATATTTTCAAGTATAAATTTTCAGGACAATTTGGAAGAAGTTAGAAATCTGTATGTGATTTTATCCTTTATAAAGATTAGAGAAATTGTTTTATACTTCTTAGTCCGTTATAAAAACATGGTACATTAAAAAGTTTTTTATTTTATTATTATTTTCTGCTTTTTAGAGTTATGTGAATGAAAATTTCTAATTGATTTTAAATACTTTGATGACAAAATCACAGAGACTTGGTACAAAATTCCAGATTTTTCAATTGAAAACATTTAATTGACATCCCGGGGAAATCAAAAAAAGAATTATGCATATCCATCGTTTGAATCATACGTTATGGTCTTGAATTCGAACAAAAATCCAATAGAAAAAAGCACTTTTATTCTGCCAGAATTCTTCAGGCAGCATTTCCAATTTTTCTTTCCCTAAAAACATTATTCAGACTTCTGCAAACATTTTTTTTTTAAATTAGCCTAGTCGGTTCCAAGAAAATGTAATTTCAGTTTTTACCGAATGTTCCTATTTTCCGGGAAACTTTTCCATTTTTCTTTCTTTGAAAACTTACTCAGACTATTACGAACATTTAAAAAAATATTAGCCAAATCAGTGCATAGAAAAGAGTAATTTAACTTTTTCCCGAATTTTCAAATTTTTCGGACAACTTTTCCCATTTCTATACATTTTCATGTATAGTCATCCAGTTCTGACCTATGGTAAAAATTTCATCGAGAAGCTGGTTTAAAATCAATTACAAAAATCCACCCGGACAAACAAAACCCAAAGCGAGTTAGTTTTCCCCGAATTTTCCAAGAAACTTTTCCAATTTTTTTCTTTAAAAACCTTATTCCGACTATTAAGAAAATTTTTTAAAAAATTAGCGAAATTGGTACACACAAAAAAGAATTTCAGTTTTCTCCGTATTTTCCAATTTTCCTGGCAACTTTTCAAATTTTTCATTAACTAAAAACCTTATTCGGACTATTACGAACATTTAAAAAAATTTGCCAAATTAGTTAATAGAAAAGAGTACTTTCAGTATTTCCGGAATTTTGAAATTTCCCGGAAAACGTTTCCCATTTTTTTCACATTTTCATGTATTGTCATCCAGTTCTGAGTTATGGTGAAGATTTCAAGTCTCCAGCTTATCGAGAATTTAGTTTAAAATCAATTATAAAATTCCACCCGGGCAGACAAAGCCCAAAGTGAGTTAATAAAAACATTTTAATAATAATAATAAAATAAAAAATGGTAATGTTATTTTGCCAATTAAAATATTTTTAACTGTTAATTTTTATCATTTAACATTACAATTGGTTTATTAATTTCACTAACAGAAGTTAACTATTTAATTTGTTAATACTTTAAATAACTATGTTTTAAAAATATGTGTTTAAAAACTGTTAGCGCCAATCCCGCGGAATCCCCCGGGATATTATTAAGATGGAGATGTTGGAATGTTTATAAAAAAAACTGGGAAAGGTTAAAGGAATGAATGAGTGCGCTTTTTGATTAATTATCATGAAATTAAGGGGGCAATGACTGGGCAAGACGATTTTAATGTGAGAGAAGCAGGACGAAAAGTTTTTGACCTGGCAGAGAAACAGGGTATGATTTGTCACAATTTTCGAAGTGAAATTCGACAAAGTAATGATACATGGAGGGAGCAATTGTATAAAGTAAAGTACTTCGTAAGCGTGGATTAAGAATTTTTTTGACAGAATTAAATATAGAAAGTTGCTAACGAAGGATTGGTCCCAAACAATATCGAGTAGGAATAATATGACAGGAAATCTATCACTATATCACTGTACCGTCGAACCTGTCTCTTGAAGAGAGTCAATTTCCAACATATTTCTTTCACCATTCGATAAGGTCTCAAAATTTCGTGACTACATCTGTTAATCATACTGGAAAAAATATCCTGTGCCCTTCATACAGATTTCCTTATAAAATTGCATCACAACGATATATCCATTAAGTCGTCAAAACGTAACAAAAAGACAGAGACTTACTTCCGTATTTATAATAATATTACTGTGGTTCACACTCACACACTGACTGCGAACAACAACTGAGGGATCATTATAACGTAAAAAAGTGTAGACCTACAACATTGCAACACTACCTACCATTTGCCTCGCATTGCACCCCTAACTTTCTAATATCTACAGTTTAACATTCAATCCGAACAACCTACGGCCCAGGCCTGACTCTTACGATAAAAAACAATTTTGAAAAATCTTAGCCTCCACGGAGATTTGAACCGGAGACCACGACATTCGTAAGCAAGCGCTTTAACCACTAAGCTGCCAGTCCACTACGCAGAAGCATGGTACGGAGACGACCACATCCAAAGGGCCCGGCTATCGCCGTATTTCGAAGTTATGAGACAACATGTGTTATTTATACAGATAATTTTTCAACCAAATGTAGACAGTATTTTTCTCCTTGTTTCAAAGGATAAGTGTGCAAAGTTTCATCGAGATCGGATGAAAACTGTGGATTTGTATGAAGAACAAACAAACCAACAAACAAACATACATTCATCTTTATATATAAAGATAAGGAGAAACGCAAGGAATAAGACAGGAAGTCATAGAAATAAATAATTAGGCGCAAGAACAAAAGCACATAATAAATACGTCAGAGACGAGGTGGGGGACAATTAACGAAGAATTGAGAACCTCGACTCCGTTAGAAGAAAGGAATATTGGTAAATGGATGCAGAATTGTAGATTTAGATACCTGAAATCAAGTTAATATCAGGTGATGACATACACCCATCTTTATTTTGTAAAGGCGTGTAGTACTGATTTGCCATCCTATTGGAATGATAAGTTAACAATCAAGTATGTTCTGAATATTTTAATTGGAAATGCATATTGAGGAAAGGAAAATGTGTTAAATATGGTGATTGAAAATGATGGACCTGATAAAAAATAGACATGAGTGTCCCTATATTTCGCTCCACAGCCAAAACTACCCAACGCAGTCCACTGGTGATTGTGTGTGGTATTAATCTCAAGTCTCCCACCATGCACCATAGTGGTGTCATGTCGGTAGGAATAGGGGTGTGGGAGATATGGTGGTTGAAATTGGTCGACGGATGGCGATTTCATATTTCGACCAAAGACATATGTGTCTCCTACATTTCACTGTGCAGCCATAAATGCCCTGCGCTGATCACTGATGATTGTGTGTGGTATTAGCCTCGAGTCTCCGATGGTGCTGTCAATGAAAATTCCTTACAATCACGAAAGAAGTTGTGGGCATCAGCTAGTTATCAATAAAGTCGGCGTATCGTGCCAATGAGGGCTAGTAGTGAATGTGGATGCATTGGCTTGTATGGAAAAATTTTCGTATCGGGGATTGTCGCGATGTGGAGGTGGAATAAAACACTGAATAGAAGTAGTCGTTTAGAATTTCCGAGGTAAAATGGCCAGAAAGAGGTCACAAATACAATAAAAAGGAATTTTTATCACTTAGTTTGTAGTATTCTTTAATTTTGCGAAACTGGGGAGAACTTGATTTGTTGAAAATGTGATGATAGGATGGTCACTTGTAATAGAGTCAGCAAGGCATGCTCTAAGGAGGGTATCATTAAGTGAAAGACTATATAGAATATGTTTAGGGAACATGGACAATGGTGGGTTAGTCTGTGAATAGATGACAATTGTTTTCGGTGGAATTAGAGGAGTGATCCCCTTGGGTTGTGTACCGTGCATTAAAATCATCCAAACACAAAATTTTCAAAAGAGGTAAGATATTTTTTTAATAATGATTGCTGCCGGAGTCTATGCAAGTTATAAGAAGAGGAGGTAGTTTTCGTCGGGGACACGAACTGCAACAGAACTACTGCAAGAAAACAGAGATGGGGGGAAGGTGTTGGTGGTAGAGATTAAAGCTTTAATGAAAATGGTTACACCTCCCATAGCATTGCCTGGCCGGTCTTACCGAAAAGTTTTATAGCTGAAGTTTTGATAGGAGAGAGAATGAAGTAAACGATTCCACTACGGCTATATGAGATAACCTCTTAGTGATCGAAATATGAAGTAATATTTTTTTGTTACTGAAGCCACCAACAAAAAATATTCACGCGCCACTATCGGGTCTGTCTATTCTGGTGAGATAGATAGGTGGATGCAGATTGTCAACTATGGTGGTTAGTTTGATGTTTACCTGACTAATTTTTACAGCTCTCTTTAGAAAATGTCGGATCTGTTGTTTCGTGAGATTAATAACGTCCTGATTTCGGTCTTGAAAGAGATTACTTAGTACCATTGTTAACATTGTGGTCAAGCCATCTTTTAGATTTGGTCGTTCACCATTCCCTAGTCAATGATATCTGGTATACAAAGTGGGTCCTCTTGGCATTTAATTTTAGCTTTTATGTTAGGGTTTGATGCTTCGTTGGGGCGCTGTATGGACGTTGCGTAATGGGTGGTGTAACAGTTAATACATTTTGGGGGAGCTTTTTTTTCGGTACATCTTGTATTAGAGTGTTCATCACCATAGTGCATGCATATAGATGGAGGTTTGTTCGTAACTGAGACAACGGCCGCACTGAGCCGGTAGTGAAGGTCGATGATAAGATTGCTCTGTGTAGTAATACCGGATACTTTAATAAACTCAAGATTTTGGCTTGATAGCCCTTGTTCAATTTCCTATTTGGAAATGTTGAATTCAACTCCCGCGACCACGACAGAGAAATCCGGGGAACAAATAGGTTGAGGAACAGCGAAGTGTGGAGGAGCGTATGTGACAGTGAGTTTGAAACGAAATTCCTTGGAAAACAAGGTTTAGATCACGCTGGCGAGATCAGTTCAAAGGCTCTTGACGATAAGGGTACACGAGTGGCCTTGATGCAGTCTATTGGTTTTTTAATATAACGGTGGAAAGCTGTGACTTTTTAAATATATATATATTTGTGGAGTGATGCTTTTGCCCAAAGGTGTAAACTGGTGAGGAGACTTCGTAGTAAGGGAAGGGGGAGAGGTCGTTTGTTGTGATATGGTTAATGATTTTGGTGAGAGAGGTGGACTGCCTTCACCTAGTTTTCTTACATTTCTTTGAAAGATTTGAATTTCGTTTACCTAGCATCTCTTAAAATTACTAATTTGTTTTAATATATTGTTTTAATTAATGGAAGCTCAAAACGTCAAAATATTAGCAACACATAGATGGAATCGACTAAATATTAAAAAAATATACTAACATCCAAACAGCAAATAAATACTTAAGTGGCCCAAGGACAAATTGCGATATTAAAAATATATATTTTGATTTGCATTGAATATCTGAAAAAATCTTTAAAAAAAGAGAACATAATTTGCTCTTTGAATATGTGATTTTTTTTTTTTGAGGATATATTGGTTCCATCAACAGAAATTTACATATTATAGTAGTAATTATAACAGTAATTGATTCTTTTATCCATAATGATCAGTGGTATTGTGGTAATGGTTTCTCTATCTGTGGAAACAACTGAATTGCCTGTAGAACAGTTTACTATAGTTCATTCGTTTCGATCCATTAATTCTGCAATAAAATGTAAATTTCAATGTTAAAGTAGTAATAGATTGTTTCTTCATAATTGGTTTCTCACTCTGCAAACAGAATTGAATGACTACCGGCGAATTACCACTCCGCTTGTCCGCCACTCCATTATCTGAATAAAACATTGATAAATTTCAAAAATTTACTTCGAGCAACGCCGCATGGTTCTGCTAAATCGTCCAGGCTTACTATAGATCATTTGATACAATATCGGTAAAAAGCGATACATGATGTCACTAAAATGGCGCTCATGAAAGAACTTAAATAACTAATAATGTTACAGTTCTCATTCTGGCTAGGGGCTGCGTTTTAAAATTACCGCTAGAAAATCAAAGCTTCTATCCCTCGCACATCAATACATTCACTATATTGTATGTTAGTGATGTCATGAATAGCGAAATAAAATTGACTTATTATTAACACAGTAGAGTTAATACTGAATACATCTAAAACTAGATTCAGCCGCATGAACTATGTCGTTATTGAGGTAACGTAATTTAAAAATTTATACTAAAATGCTTTTAAGTTACAGTGTACAATGGAAAATCCACAATTTTCTACTGTCGTTAGTATTGCTGGTCAAATTTACATCTCGATAAAGTGACTTTTATTGCTCGTGATTTAGTAAGGTGAATAATGAAATTAATTGTGATAGTAATTTATGATATACTAATTAGGAATTTGGATATAGAAAATTCTGTTACTACTACTCGAAATGTAGTTCCAGAGCATTTAATGTGTTGAGATGTGTTCGTATCGTTTGATTTTGTAGCGGCAATATTAGCAGACATAGTGGTTTGGTGGAAATGCTGCCTGGACCTAAATGTTTTTTCTATAGCAGAAGGCAGAAGGAATTTAGTTATTATTAGTAATAAGTAAGCAGCTTTCATATGCTCCTTGCAAATGAGGTGTATTGTGTTGTAAACGACTTCCAGTGTTACTTCATGAAACAATAAGTTTATACATTAGCCCATTGAATACATTCGTTTTAAGTGTAGCATTCGATAGATATTTGCAGAATATTGAACAGTAAGTAAAAAGCAGTATACTATTTGTACAAAAATTCTGAACGAAAAATAAAAAGGGTTAGTTAAGTTTTAAATTTCGGCAAAAGTAATTTGTAATACATAGACTGTATAGTAACAAAAAAGAAACAGGAAATAAATTAAACCGAGATAGAATGGAATCCTTTACATTTTTATAAATACGACATTTGGGGCACGACCATTTTGCACTTTAAGTGAACCGACTTTCATGCTGGTATACTCATAGCATTTTACTTTTTTTCCAAGCTTTGTTTTTATATTTATTATAACGCATATATTACGAATGAAATTATGGTGTAATATTTGATATGTCGTACTATTTTATGTACGCAAATAAAAACATCTTATTGCGAACTTGACAACAGTACCTACCTTTTTTTTTAAAAAAAATTAAGGTTAAGTACAGATTTATATTTCCTGCTTCTAAACTATTATTTGTCAAGTGCGTCGATTTTATAGCTTATAAACTCAACACAAACTTGCATATGTAAGAAGGTTTTTGCTTTTATTTCTGAAAAGTGGTGTTTGCGATTTATGTAAAAAGCAAAGAGTAAACGTGGCACGGCTATCTACGAAGTAGGAAACTCTTTGTTGTTTCCAAATTGATATTAATGGCAATTTCTAAAAGAACTATGCGTTTTTGCGGGATAAAATCTATCCTATGTCACTTCGCACGCAATTAACTGACTTCATGCCAAATTTCATTTAAATATGTTGAATTATTAAGGGATTATTGATTTCAGAAGTACATCCAAACACACATCCGAACTTTTCCATTTTCTCATTTATAGATATATAGATTTCCCGGTTTCATCTACCCACCTCGTGTCTATCCTCCCGCCACATTTTTTCCCATTGCTGACTTAACGCAGGAAGAAATTATGTCCTTATAATCAGTAAATGGGACGGGGGTATGTTCCTTATATTTGGCATTAAGTTGTTTCCTTGCCGTTATATCGGCAATTTCATTGCCCGCTATGCCGAGATGACTAGGTACCCATTGCAGTTTGACTTCTATTCCTTTGGTTGCGCTGTTTCTTAATTCATTAGCGACTTCGTACGTTAGGTAATTCTTGCACTTCCCCGTTGGTATTCCTAAAACTGCTTGGAGAGCAGCTTTGGAGTCTGTACATATGACTGTTTTGGGTTGACCAGATTGTTGTATGTATTCTAGTGACATTAATATTGCATAAGACTTCGTGGAGAAAGTTGAACACTGCGCAGGTACCATGAATGCCTGGTATACTTTGTACTCCGGGTCTGCATATGTCGCTGAGTTGTATTGAGCTTTTGACCTTGATTCGTTGGTGTACACTTTTCTCCAGACATTCCAAGTTTCATTTAAGGTTATTAACGTATTTTGTATGAGATCTTCTGGACAGTGATTTTTCTTTCCTATGAGTTCATTCGTGAGGGTAGTATATATGTATTTTGGAGAAATTGTATCTTTACCAAGACTTCATCTTCTATTATTTATCTCTCGTTTGTGTATGTTCCATGCTTCAGTAATTTGCATGTATTGTACTAAGGTGGGTGTATTATGTTGATTCCGGTTTTTATTTTGGCTGATCTCGTTAGCCAGGATCTGCACTTTCCTTATCAGGGGAAGTTGTCTAATGGAGAACCCTTTGGTCCAGAATTGAAGTCCCATCTTCTTTCTTCTGAATTGGAGTGGTGGTGTTGCTGTTTCCACCTCCATCGCTTGGGTGGGAGTTGTTTTAAGAAAACCAACGACCACACGCAGGGCCGTAGCTTGATCGCGGTCAACTTTAACCAAGCTTGACTTCAAAGCAGATTGATATAGCAATCTCCCATACTCTATTCTGCTTCTTAATACATTTCGATAGATGCTGCCAAGTATTCTGGGGTCTGCACTCCATTTCGGTGCTGCCAGTGCCTTTAGGCAGTTTAAGTGTTTCAATGACGATCGATTTAGCTCCTCGATATGCTTCTTCCACTATAGTCTGGTTTCCAACTACAGACCCAAGAACTTGAATTCCTTCACCAGCTTCAATTTTTTCCATTTACATATATTTATTATAAAGTCACCTTCTTGGTAATGTCTTTAAGTAAAGACACATATTTTGCTTTTCTGCGTGGAAATTTCCAAACCCCTGTCTAATAACTGTTTTTGTAGGTCGTTCAGCTCTTCTTCGAGCAGCTTCCTTGTTCTTTCGTTATTGGGATGGCACATGTACACAACAAAATCATCAGCATATTGTAGAAAGGAGACAAGACCTCTTATTTTCTTGCATGTTCTGAGGTGTAAACGTTGAACAAAGCAGGGCTCATTGGATCGCCTTGCAGGAGGCCCTGGAAGACTTGTCTGCAGATCTTTTCTCCCCCACTGGTAGTGACATGATTCACGATTCACTCTGAATGCCACGTAATTATGACACCATCGATTCAGGTTACTAGGGAAAGCTACCAGAAGATAATTTTTCCTAACATAGGTCAGTTGGATGTCAGTTATTGTGTTGAACCCCTTTCGGAAGCCCATGATTTGCCTATATAGTATATTGTTGCGTTCAGTATACTATTCTATTCTTTATCATTATGCTCATTAACTTATCCACGCATGATATGAAAGAGAACAGTTTGTAAGACGTTACATCATCTTTTCTCCTCTGGGGTTTCACCACGGGTATGATAAGGACATTTCTCCATTTTTCAAGGACAATATCTGCTTTTATCATTATCATTGAATAGGTTAACCAGTTCCTGCTTTGCTTCTGGAGGTAAGTTCTTGATCATAGAATATGTTATCGCGTCCATGCCTGAGGAGGTGTCTTCTCTTCTCAGGGCCCATTCTAGTTCTAACGACTGAAATATGGGTTCATCATTACCGATGTGAGCTCCGACTGAGTCGTTGTATAGGTTGGTAATGTCCTCTGTTGGTGCAAAGGAGGGGGAGAAGGCAATTAAGAATTGTTCTGTAGTGTCTTTGTCTGCCGTGATCCGATTGGAGTCCATTAGGTCACCCTTGAACTATAACAGCTTTTTCCATATCACTTGGGTTGGAGTACCATGTTTGAGACTGAAGCAAAGATTTTCCCATCCCTCTCGCTTAGCTCTTCTTATTGTTCTCCTGGCTTCTGCAGTTCTTTTTTTAAGTTCAAGGAAGTTTTCCAAGGTCACGTCGCGCATATACAGTTTGGTGGCTAATCTTCGAATAGCAACGGCTCTTGAACACTCACTATACCACCATATTTTCATGGTGGACCTACTTTTGTGTCTTGCATTGCGTGCTGGAATTGCTTCTTGCGCAGCGGAGAATATTACTTCCTCGATTTTGTTGTATCTTCCTTGTATGTCTGTCGAAAGTCCAACATATGGCTCCAAATTCTTCCTAATCTCTCTTTGATACCGTGAAGAGTCTGTCTTCTTGCAGTTCCATTGTATACATCATTTAGTTTTTCGCTGTTTTATTTGAGCATCAAAACTTATTTTGATGACAAAATGGTCACTTCCAACCGTATCTCGAAGAATTTCCCACTTGGTTCCGAGAATAAGGTCATCTGATACTAGTGATACGTCAGGTGAGGTGTTGTTTTGATGGAGGCACCGAGTCTCGTCCCATATTCGTTGTGGAGAACAATGAGGGAGGACTCCAAAATAGCTAGGGCCAGCTCTTCTTCCTGGTGGTCAGCCCGGAATCCCACCCAAAGGGGATGGTGAACGTTAAAGTCACCACCCAGTAAACAACCATGTGATAAGTGGTTGAAAAATGTGGTCCATTCCTCCTCCCATACAGAGAATTGAGGAGGTTTGTATATAGCAACAATTGACTTGAGAGTTCTTCCTGTTCCAAGATTGACTGCAAGGACCTCCATATAGTCATTAGGTGATATAACTTGTTGCATGGAGCATTTTATATTTATCTTTACCATAATGGCAACGCCACCATATCCATCATCGCTGTCCTGTCTGAATATATTGAAATCCTTGTGGTTTATGGAGGAGTTGCACAGCCATGTCTCAGTAATTATCAATACATCAGCCTTGTGTTCTGTGATTAATCTTTGAAGGTCTACCCATTTCGGCAGGAGGCTACGGGCATTCCATTGTAGGATTATTAGTTGAGATCGTCTATCCATTTTTTTTATAAATAAGTTTAGAGCTTCTGATGTGTCTCCGATTGAGCCCATTTCATTTACTTCCCATATCAGAGTTTTGGTAGCTTTCTCCTGAAATGTTTTGTAGAGAGGTGGCAGGTAGTTTGCCTTTCATGTGTTGGGCAAAAGCTTTAAATGCTATTATGCGAATCAAGTCTCCTTCTATGCCTGAGGCGTTTATCTCCTTGTTTGCTGGAATCTCAGTTTGCTTGGCACATGATTGTTTCGGCATGGGCTTTATGCTTTGGGTAGGCCCACTGGCTTGCTTTGTTGTTGTTGTTGTTGGTTGGGCGGTAGGTGTACTGAAAGTCTTGCTTCCAGTGGGTGGAAATTCAGCTGGTCTGTACTGGTATCTTTTAGTCGTATTTAAACTGTTCCCACTCACCACTTTTTCCTTGATCTCCTCTTGTCACCTACGTTCAGGGCAGCCACTGACGTTGGCATTGTGGTCTCCGCCACAATTTGCACACTTCTTGATTTCGTTTGAGCAGCTGGACACAATGTGCCCCTCCCCACACCTTAGATACCTCTTCTTTCCTTTAAAGTATTTAGATAGGTGACCATATCTTTGACATTTACAACAGTGATATACTGGTGGTATATAGGGAGATATTTAAATCTTAGGAAGTAAATTTCTATTTCGTCCGGCAGGTACTGGCTGTCAAAGGTTAATAGGACCGTCTGCAGTGGTTGCGATTCTATCTTGCTCTCCTTAAAGTTTTTCATAGTAAATCTTCGAACTTCGATGATCTGTGCAGGTGATATGATGCTGGCTTTTAATTCCTCCTCTGATAAATGCTTAGGAACAGATTTAATAACCCCTTTTCTTTCCACTCTATTGGCTGGGATATAAGCTTTCAATCCCAACGACTGGAGAAAAGCTATATTCTACAAAGATGTTAGCTGAACGTGGGTTTATGAAATCCATGGACATTCGGTTCTTCCCTTCCTGGTTTAAGCATCTCAATCGACTAACCTTGTTGTAAAAGATTTTTCTCTGCTTGATGAGATGCAGGGTAGAGCCAGCAGAGACGGGTTCAACAATTATAACATATGGCCCTTCCCCCTGTTCGTTATAGAGCCTTTTCCGCTGCACATGAGGGCTGTCCTAGGACGGTCATCCTCTTCTGTGTGCGAGATCGAATTTGTTTGTATGGTTGGAGTCTGGCTGTTGGTGCATCCTTGATTCCGCTAACTGTTATCATAGCTTCTTCCCCTTTTTCTTTTGTGACGTTTTTCTTGGCTACTGCTTTGCGTTTTCTCCTCAAATAGTTCTTTTCCTCCATGTCATTTTGGATTATCTCTAGTTTCTTTTTGTTGGTATCCGACATGTCGTGATCACTGTAGTAAATACTTATTAGGGAGATGACATCTTCTTTTCCCATGTTCGATCCATCACTCGTCTCCACCATTTCTCCTCGCCCTCTTGGGTCGGAGGCCACGACGAGATGTACCAAACTTGCGATGTGTTTCGGAAAGAAGACTGACTTTTCTTAAAGTTAGATAGAATAACTGTTCACTTAGTCACCCAAAATTTTCGTAGATTTCACACGACCGTAGTTGACACTGATATTGAACCCCCGAAAGCGTCGAGTCCGTTTAGCCAACACTCGAACCGCAAATACTGTATCACTCAGCCACTGGTAAGCGTCAACACTATTTACTTCCTCACACCGATACTATTAACCACTGATATGGCGAGTGAACTAAAAAAAAATTTTTTAGCGGAACGCTATACGATTATGTTGTCACGGTAAACAACCAGAGATGCTTTTGAAATATTTTTTTTTTTACTTAGGGCTTTACGCCTCTTCGACGGCTAAGGTCGTTAGAGGCGGGATGGGACTGGGGACAAGGAACGGGAAGGAATTCGGCCATGGCCTTTTTGAAGGAAGCATATCGGCATTCGCCTGGGGTGATTTGCGGAAACCATGGAAAACCCAAATCTGGATGCGCGGACGGGGATTCGAACATGCGTCCTCCCGAATGCGTGGCCAGAACATTATCGTTCACCCACCACGCTCGGTGGTAATAACTGTTAAAGTCGCGGGTATGAGATAGTTCAGTATCAAACCATTAGATAGCAGCAACACATATCTCAGATACTTTTTCACTGGTGTCGATTTTTATTACGTCCATATTACACTATAAACAAATAAACGATTTATACAAATGAGGCGGTTCTTCTTTCTTTTTAATATAAACCGCCAACCTTACTATTAATAGAATCCACGAAATTTTTCGCACGGGTCATCTAGTAAATAATATAGTTTTTTTTGTCAAAAGCCATCATCTACCTTCATACCTGTCAGAAATCGATGAATAAGGTATCTTTTTGAAGATTAAGGTATCCACTTAAGTCACATCATATTTTAAGAAAGTAATTTTTCCAAATTCAACCCTTAAAAAGAAATAATGTTAATATTTCTAAAATGCTGTTTCTGATACCACAAATCATTTAACTCCATGTATTCCTAACGGAAATCAAAAAATGAAGAATCATTTTAAAGATTAAAAACTCCGCTTTCGTGGCACAATATATTAAGAAAGGACTTTATCGGAATTCTACCCTTCAAGGGATCTTTGGTGAAGTGAGCTATGGTTGTGTGTGTGTGAAATACCGTGCACTAAACCTAAAATAACATCGTCATCAGCTAAGTTTTACTATCTAAATTAGTTTAAAGCTTTCAGTTTTAAAGTAAATAGTTAGGATTATTGTTAGTGAGGCGACATAAAAACATTTTTCACTGGGTAATAGAGCTTCAAAAATCGCATATTTTTAGAGGCTCGGCCTAATACTCATTTCGTTTCCGTTAATTTTTTATTTAGAAATAATCTGAAAGCTTGATAAATAGATTAAATACTGCAAATTGTAATTAAACGTTTAGGCACATCTAAATTATCATCTCAATTTTGTAACTAAAAAAACTAAGTATTATTGATTCGGATTGTTGTAGATTGTTGCTAAGACGTATTTAGACTTTTGTTTGTCTTAAATATAACAGTTAGTTATTTTCATTAGCATTAAAGCATTTTTTTTTTTCTTTTTTCTGTCGTCAGTCTTTCGACTGGTTTGATGCAATCCTCCATCCCTTCCTATCCTGTGCTAACCTCTTCATTTCTACATACCCCTTACAGCCCACGTCCTCAATTATCTGCTTCATATATTCTAATCTCTGTCTTCCTCTACAGTTCTTACCTTCGACTGTTCCCTCCACTAACAAATTAACCAATCCTGCATGTCTCAAAATATGACCTACCAGCCTGTCTCTTCTTTCTGTCAGCTTCTTCCAAAAACCGTTTTTTCTCACCCATCATTTCCAAAACTCGTTCATTTCTTACTTTGTCTGTCCACTTAATTTTCAGCATTCTTCTGTAGCACCACATTTCAAATGCTTCAAATCTCTTTATTTCCGGTATTCCTAAAGTCCATGTTTCACTACCATAAAGTACTGTGCTCCACACAAAGAGTTTTAAGAAGTTCTTTCTAATTCCTAGATCAATATTTGAAACTAAAAGGTTTCTCTTTTTCATGAAGGCTCTTTTTGCTAGTGCTATTCTGCTTTTAACATCATTCCTGCTTCGGCTATAGGTTGTAATTTTACTTCCCAAGTAACAGAATTCTCTTACTTCTCCTATTGCATCCGCATTAAAGCATAACAATAACAATAATCTGCTAGAAATACAAACATATAAATGTAATTGTTAATAAATGACATCTGCTTCGATAGTATCGACTTAAGAAAAACTAGACGACCCGTGTGAAAATTTCGCCAATAAAATACGATGAATAGTAAGGTTGAATGCTTGTAATATAATGAAAATTATAACCGCACTTTTGTAGCAAATATTTAATTGTTTAGTGTCATAGGTGCGCATCAAAACATAATACGAAACAATTAGGAAAATTTAAAACACACTGTACGTACGACAAACTATCACTGAACTTAACAGAATACAACCAACCTGAACAAAATGCACACAGTATAACAACATCCCTGTGAAATGTGTTGCTATGCGAATAAAGTGTTTACACTGGAATTGTATAGCAAAATAAAAATGTTTCTGTAACATAAAAAAATATTCGAAAAGCTACTGATTATATAAGAAACAGTTTATTGAAATCTCTGTGATATTTGCTACTGCAATCTAGGGCCTTGGCTCTGAACTGTCTCAAACGTGCGAACACTTTAAGCTTCAAATTCCAAAAAATGCTTTCGTAATTTATGATTTTACCTAACTGGAGACCTTAATCTTTAAAACGATATGTAATTTATCGATTTCGATTAGGTATCCAAGGATATAAATGGCTAGTAATAAATAATAATAATAAAAACATGTTGTAGAAATAATTTTGATTCTTTTTCCCTTTAAGGGCCGAATTCCAAAAAATTCCTTTTATAAAATATGGTGTGACCAAAGCGAACACCTTGTTCTTTAAAATGAGACCTCATTTACCGATTTCGGTTAGGCATCAAGGGAGGTAAAAAAAAAAAAAAGTTTTCGAAATGATAATATTTTTGCCCCTTAAGGGTTGAATTTGGAGAAAAACCTTTCTTAAAATATGATGTGAACAAAGCGGATACTTTAATATTTAAACGATACCTCATTTATCGATTTCGGTTAAGTATAAAGGGAGATAGACATCAGTCTTTAAAATGATACCTCCTTTATAAATTTTGTTTAATTATCAAGAAAGATAAATGACTCGAGACACAAAAAACGTATATTATAATACTGATAATTATGCCCTTTAAGTGTTAAATTCAGAAAAAATCCATTCTTAAAACATGATGTGACCACAGCGGAGATCTCAATCATTAGAATGATACCTCATTTATCTATTTCGATTATTTATTAATGGAGATAAATGGCTCGTGACACAAAAATTCGTTGTAGAACTATTGATACTTTTTCAGTTTAAGTGTTGAATTCCAAACAAATTCATTCTTAATATATAATGTCACCAAATCTAAGACATTACTCTTCATAATCCTACTTCATTTATAGATTTCGGTTAGATATCCAGGGAGATAAATGGCTCAAGACACAAAAAACGCATGTTAGAAATATTATCATTTTTACCCTTTAAGGGTAGAATTACGAAAACTTCCTTTCTCAAAATATAAAGTTACCACGGTGGAGACCTTAATCTTTAATTTGTTACCTCATTTATTTATATCGGTTGGATATGAAGGGAGATAAATGGCTTGTGACACAAAAATACGTTGCAGAAATATTGATACTTTTGCCCTTTAAGGGTCGAATTCCGAATAATACCTGTCTTAGTATATAATGTCACCAAAGCGGAGATCTTGATCTTTAAAATTATACTTCGTTTAACGATTTCAGATAGGTATCCAGGGAGATAAATGACTCGAAACACAAAAAAGACAGAAATTTAGAAATTTTAGCCCTTGAAAGGTCGAATTACGAAAAATTCCTTTCTTAAAATATGATGTGACCAAGGTGGAGACCATAAGCTTTAAAATGACACCTCATTCATTGATTTCGGTTAAGTATAAAGGGAGACAATAGCTTGTGACAAAAAAAATACCTTATAGAAAAAATGTATATGATATAGAATGTAGATGTAACCTCGTAAATCCTAAAATATGTATATATATATATATATATATTGTTTCAGTCTTAAATATAATAGTTTTTTAATCACTTATTTCAGTCTTAAATATAATAGTTTCGTATTTACTTATTTCTAAAAATATTATAAAAGCAACTTCTTAGTAAAAAAAAATGCAAGTATTTGATAAAAGTATTTTTATCTACTTATTAATTACTATAAATTGATTGAGGACTAAACCTCTTATCCAGTTAAATAAAAATGTTAAAAATATGATATAAACTTTTTTAGACTATTTTATCAAAAAAATTTAAGGGTCGTTTAAAAGGTGCTAGAATTATTTGGGAAAAATCATGATTGGAAAGTGTGGCGCCTGTCGCAGGGACGTTGCGAAGGGGTTTTGTTGTAGTTTGTGTACGAAGTGGTTTCATTGGGCATATGGAGAAGACGAAACGTGGGAAATAAATGACGCTATCCCATGGTTTTGTTCACATTGTCTTAGTGATGAAAGGATGAGGGAGATGGGCGAAACGCTGAGGGAATTGCATGAAAGGATCAGGGTTCTTGAGGCTCGTCCCGTGGAGGCTCAGCCTGTGGAGGCGTGGCCTGTGGTGGCTCCACCTGTGGAGGCTCAGCGTATTAGGGCTCAGCCTGTGGAGGCTGAGATTATGCTATAGAGGCCGGAAGTAGAGATAGTGGGTTGGAGGATGGTTGGGATCTGGTAACAGGTCGTAGGAGAAATATGGTTAATAGGATGAAGAATCCAGAAACTTTACAAATTGTGGTGAAAAATACGTTTGACCCATTGCCAAAATCAGGAGGAGAAGAGCCTCATGTAGATATAAGGAAAGGTAAGATGCTGCAGGCCTTTAGGAATAAGGGCGCGCAAGGTAAAAATAGGGAAAAAATGATTCTGCTGCTAGGTAGTAGCCATGGGAGAGGTGTAGGCCCTCTCCTGCAGGATCATTTAGTTACAAGTTGCCATGTCACAAGTAACATCTCGTTGGCTTTCCTCGTTCTCCAGTTACATACTACAATCTGGAAGGCTTCCTCAGATTTTCAAGGAACAAAAATCATTGCTTTACTCAAACCAGGAAAAGATCCAACTTTCCCACCAAATTACCGTCCGATATTCTTACTCAGTGTCACTTACAAATTACTGGAAAGGCTTATATTGAACAGAAAAGCTCCGCAATTGAAGCTTTGATCCCTGTTGAACAAGCTGGATTCCGTCCCAGTCGGGACTGTAGTGATGAGGTCCTGTCTCTTACCACCTACTTGGAAGTAGGTTCTCAGAAAAAAATGAAGAACGTTTCTGTATTGCTAGATCTTTCGGCAGCATATGATACAGTTTGGAGAGAGGGTTTCCTTCTCAAACTGATCAAGCAGTTTCTTGTATAATGATAATTTGTTTACTGGAAAACATGCTAAGTAATCGCCTGTTCCAGGTGCACACTGAGTACGGCAGGAGCAGTTTTCACAAGCTAAATAATGGACTACCACATGGTTCGGTTCTCTCCCCTATACTTTTCAATTTATATATTCATGACCTGCCAGACACGGTCTCTCGCAAATTTGTATATGCTTGCTGGTGACATCAATCTTACAGTGCAAAGAACTAACTTCATGGAGGCTGAAGAAATCCTGACTCATGACCCTCAGAAAATGGATACCTACTTTTGAAGGTGGCGCATTAAACCCAGTCCACAGAAAACAGAAATATGTACATTCAATCTTAGCAACAAACAAGTGAACTACCATGCAAATATATTGTTTAGAGACCAGATGCTGAAGTTAACAGTACCCCACAATACCTGAGTGTGACATTAGAGAGGTCCCTAACCTACAAAAGGCACTTTCAAATACAGCTGCTGAGCTTAGAAGTCGGAACCACTTACTTCAACGACTGAGAGGAACTTCATGGGGAGCTGATGCAAATGCATTAAGAACAACAGCCCTAGCGTTGGTTTACTCCACAGCTGAATACTGCTCCAGCATATGGCTTAATAGCTCTCACACCAACTTGGTGGACATTCAGCTTAGCCATACAATGCGCATTATAACTGGCTCGCTTCTGTCAACACCTACTCAGTGGCTGCCGGTGTTCAGCAACATTCCGCCACCTAATATAAGAAGGTAAAAAGTACTAATAAAGTTATGGTCGAGAATTTTGAACAATGAGGCTCTTCCCATTCATGGAGATGTTAGGGATTACAAAACATGGCTGAAGTAACGTCGCCCCGCCTGAAGACTGCTGTCAGTCTAGCATCTAACTCCTTCAGCCCTACAGATAGCTGGACAGCGGAATGGACATCGTCAACACCACAGGCCATAGTGCAAATTACCAGTCCCTGCTCAAAACTACCAGGATTTGACTTACCGCGGTCAATTTGGTGTAAACTAAATCGGATTAGATGTGGTACGGGAAGAATTGCTTCAACTCTCCACACCTGGGGATGGGAAGATTCTCCGTATTGCGACTGCGGATGAGGTTTCATAAACTGTGTCGCACATTGTGCAGGACTGTCCACTGCGTGCCTTTCCTGGTAGTCTGGAAGACCTAAATTTGGCTACGCCGGAGGTGGTGGCCTGATTGGAGCACCTCGACATCACATTATAATGGTTACGACTGGAGATCCTGTCTCAGTGGCCAGCTGCGGGCATTGTACGCCAACTAATGTGTATACATGTGTGTTTAGATTGTTCATTATAGTATAATTGTAATTGAATTGTGTAAAATTGTGGAACCTTCATTACAGTTGCCTTGTAGCGTGGTTCAACCGTGGACGGTCATATAGATCTAGGATCAGCTTGAACTGCATCTGTGATACGTTGCGCCTGCTTCGCTGCTTTTCTCAGGACGTTCTCTATGGTATAATTTGCGTTTCTATCAATATATTCCTCGCTCCTCTCACAGTCACTACTCTTTTCAAGGGAAATTTCTCTTTGTATATAGGTAAATTTGTAACTGGTTGCCTCAATATAGGAGTTAAAGAGTATTCTTCAAAGTGTAAAGAATATTAAATTAAAATTATGGTACATTTCAGCTACGAATAAGTTCAATCGCAATTATTAATTAATAAAAATTTGGGATTAGGACGCGTAGGAAGACTACATCAATTGGAATTTTCGTAAATTCTATGATGAAAACTCATACATTATTGGAACAATTTTTTTGACTTACAATTTTACAAGTATAAATATTTCTTAGTTGGCTAACTATCTAGAGGTAAGTACAGTTTTTGCAGTTAATACAGCTTTTCCAGTTCTTCTTAGACTATAAATTACTCGTTCAGCCGACCATCAAATTTGGATTTATTTCGCAATTATTATTATTATTTTTCTTTCAATCAACAGACACGCTTGTATTTAACTCTGAATTTCGATTTATTTTGATGAGTTTTGCTTGATATAGTAGGTTGGTCATTAGCAGCGCCGCGTGTGTGTCTGTGTGTATTTTTTTTCTATTTACCAGAAATATTTTTTCAGCCAAATTATCTCCTGTGTAATTTTTTCCCATTCATGTTTCAGTTTGTATCCGAAAAGCATTTTTATTTGGTTTTGCTCCATTCTCTGCTGATTTAGGTAGTTTTCATTTCCCATGTACAGATATTTTTTTCAAAGTTCTGTTAGGTGCATCCAATTTCGTATTATACTGTAGATACGATGTCTATATTTCAATTATTACAACTCACAAGAACATTTTTACAGAGTCAAAAATATCTCTCATTGAACGTTTGACACGCACTGAAGTAGTCAGTTTAGCCCTAAATGGATGATGATATCAACAGCTACTGAAAGTAATTGGGAGAACATCGCAAGTGGTATTAGAATCGGGCACTGTTTCTCTGAAAATTAACATCTTAATCGTTAGATTTGATGATTTAGGCATTTTTAATTTAATTCGTGGCGACTTTTCCGTAAAAGGAGATTGCTAAACGTGAAAATGACATTATAAGGAAGCAGTTAATCCAAATTTCAAAAGGTTAATATCAGTATTTCGCTGATCGAGAATGTCCCACCCCACCCACTTAATTTGCTGCTTGTTGCAATTTTAAAGTAAATTTTTTTTTTTTTTTTTTTTTTTTTTTACAATGGGTCCGCATCACACGGTACGACGTTCGTAGCATTCACATAATAAATATAATTTTTTAATTTGGATGGAACACCCATTTCTTCCTTTTTCCTGTACCCGTCTTCTTTTGCCCTCTATAAATATCAGATTTAAATTCTTTCAGCGTTTTTGGTAAATTATTCATCACTTTTACTGGTAATTTATATCAATCCCTGACCCCGTTACCGATATTCTTATGCCTGAAAACAAGTGCTAGTTTGTGGTCATAGTGAACTTTAGCCTTCCATTAACCTCTCCTAATTCTTCCACCAATCTTTCCACGCCTCACCAGCAATATTCACCTTGTACACTCCCACTACTCTCTTAACCCTCCTCCTGTATTCCAGTGAATCCAAATCCAGCTTCTATCAAATTGTTTACTGATTGTGTTCTGCGGTTATTTTCAAACTCTAACAGCCCTTCCTTTCACCACCTCTATCTCCTATATTTGATACCCAAAATGTGTATCCCATACTACACCACCATGTTCAAGCAATGGTCCGACCAAAGTTTTGCAACCCAGTTTCCTCGCTTCTCTGGTACACATCCTAATCACTCTCTCAAAGTGAATGATTTTGAAACATTTTACTACTACTTGTCTGTGCATCAAAAATGACATTTGTCTTTGTTTTACATATTTGGTTTATTTGTATTCTGTTCTTTATTATATCTCTGGTATTTGGTACTGTGATAGAATGTTTACGTCTGTTTAAAAATGGCGAAGCACATGCTTTCTAAACAACTTCGTGATAATGTGTTATTATTTCTACAAAATAGGAAATATGCAAATAATATTGTTGATATACTTTCGTTGCTCAGTGTGAGTGTATTCGGTGAAATGTTGCTTTTATTTAATTATAATTTGAAAGGTTAGCTTTAGTAATTGCTTGTATATTTTATTTTATTTTTTTCAGAATGATGAAAAGTGTGCACAAGCCTCAATATTAGCTTTAGAGCTGGCTTTTTCTGAATTACTGAAAAGGGGAGATATGCAAGATGGAAGTAAAATATATCCCGAAGGTTAGTGTCAGGTTTGAAATAGGCCTAATACCGGAAAAGGGATTACTGGAGATCGCGATTCCGCCAGGAGTTGGCATCATAATTCTGTAGTATTCAGATGCAAGACTCCTGCTAGAAATTCTTTCCGAAGTACATCTAATGGTTTCATGTTGGTCCAGGCTGTATTACAACGGAGTTACTGCTCGAAAGTAATACGTCTTGCGACTGACTACAGCATTTTTACAACGATATTACTGAATGTTGTAGTAGCGGAATCGTGATATCCAGTAGACCCGATGGATTTTGCTCTCCAAATTTATTTTTGATTCAAATACCATAATTATCTGTAGTTAGTATGAGTCTTCAATCAAACTTGGAGTAATATCTAGATCGCGATACCGCTGCAACCACTTACCGCCTCCCGATGAAAACACTTCCCGATGGAGAGAGTATGACGTCACTGTGTTTCCGTGTGTGACATGTTCAGCCTTCGATCGACTTGAGAAATTCAAGTTAGGCCATAGAATGTAACCAATCCTGCTAATAATACAAAAAATTACGGATTAAAAAAGTTAAAGAAAATTATTACTTGCACAATTACTAATATTATTATAACACAACATTCCAAACTGATAATTGATATCGTTCATTAGCATTAACGTTATTAGTCACAATTCCTTTGATTTTTATTTGATTCCGTTCTTCTGTATTTCGTCGCGTGGCTGAAATTGCTATTAAAATCATTCATACGAAATAAAATATTTATAAAAACAAGATTTCGTCAATAACCGTTTGCGTTTAGGTTGAAACGCAGCCTGGACCATACTAACAGTGATATATACGATTTGGAAATTGGGTTTCAGCAATGGTTACGTTTCACTATGGTCCAGGCTGCATTAAGATGTAAACAACAATAGATACGACATTAGGTATCCGGTATAAGGTGTTTGATAGTTACGTTTCAGTGTGGTCCAGGCTGCATCAAAGCCTCATTGCAAATCAATTTATTCCTGTACTACTGGTGCAAAATTAACGATTTCTCGATATAAGACGAATTAGTGATGGACTACTTTCCGTGGAAGGCCCCGTTAGTGACATTTAAAGCCTCGAGCGGAACGTATATGTCACATTCAGCATCGTAGTGACGTCATACTCTCGCCAGCCGGAAGTGTTGACATCGCGAGGCGGTAAGTGCTTGCAGTGGTATTGCGATCTAGATATTACCCCAAACTTGTTACAGTGTTATGTATGATCATAGTAAATAACTCTCATTTTTGTTTCGTTTAGTAGTACGTAGTTTGTCTAGATTTAGGGTGTAAATTGTGTGTCTGTTATCATTCACTTGGTGAACGACTGATGATATATGGCCAATATTACATTGTATTTATTGGTATTTGAAGTATAAGAGGTGGTGGAATAATCACTGGGACTCAAAATGTAATTGTTGTTTTTCTGGAAATTGCTACATGTGTTTGTTGGCAATATTATTTAATATAGCCTTTGTTGCTCTTACAACTGTAAATATAAATATACTGCACAAATATAATAATAAACATTTCTGATACACCTGAACAGCCGTATTTTAACGTATAACTATAATTAGGCCTAATTCTATACAAAAACTATATTATTTAACTGTATGTTTCTATTAAAGAAACCAAGTATAACCTACATACTATACAAATTTTTCAGATACAAAAAAAAAAAAAAACTGCACACTAAGTGATTAAAGGAAACCATTTGTATTCATATGCAACCACCAATGATGATATAAAATGCATCAGCAACAAGCAATGATGAAAAACATTATGTAAAATTAACACACTATCCCCAGGTGCCACTAATAATGCTGTTAAAAAATCGAGGTAACTTACTTTTTTTAGTAAAATCCAAATTTTGGTCTAGGCTGCATATGCCTATCCACAGGTGTCACTAATAAATATAATTTATTAAATTTTTAATGTAATACAAATTTCTAGCAAATTATACTTTAAAAACGAAAGTCAGGTTTCGTTTTGGAACAGGCTGCATTTCAATCTCACCTTAAATTATTTACAAAAACTAAATTCCTCATGCCTTTTGCGGAAACAAGGATATAGCAACCGCTGTTAATATTATCACAACTACCTTTGATAAATGCCGTAGAATATTAACTTCTCACATAAACTACTTGTGCATGTATTTTATTGTAAGTAGCCCATAAATAATATCTATTATCATTGGAGGTTGCATATGTGTAGGTAAATAAGGCTTCCAACAATTTAAGGTTGAAGCAATTTTTGCGGTGTTTGTTTTTTTTTTTTTTTTTTTTTTTTTTATGGCTGTGTTCAGTGCTCGAAATTGAGGCGCAATTACACCTGAATTTTTTCGTTTTACATCTGCAATTTCCGTCAAAGGCATAGAAAATACACCAAAGCATCAAAACTTAAATTAAAAAATTACATTTGCGAACTTTGTTTTCTTCAAGGTTTAATTCTAATAATTAATTTCAATTATAATTCCTGTTGTATTGTTGATCTATAATGTGTTTCTGAAGTTCAGAAGAAGTGGCAACAGTGTAGGTGAAGTGCCGCAAAGTAAAAACAATTCTAATGTTTGTGTTAGTAGCTTTACAAAGGAAGTGAAGATGTCTTGTAAAATTAGTGACTTTATACCAGTTGTAAAGACAAGTAGCTACCGTACATTAAATAAACTGAATGTTTTTGTTTTGATGATCTTGCTGATAAATTCTGCTCCAAAACTGTGGAATAAAATTATTATTAGAATTTATACATCAAGGAAAATATTTTTCAATTTTTAGTTTACATATTGATTTATTTATATTTAAAAAGAAATAATCCACTGGTAATGAATCTTATATATATATATATATATATATAAATAAATAGATGCAAGTTTTCCTATATTTCACTTTTCAGCCACCACTACCTAGCATAGACCATTGGTGTTTGTGTATGGTAGTAGAATCGTTTCTCCCGTCATGCACTATGGCTGTTAGATGTCGGTAGCTATGGGGGTTGAAGGTGGTCAACCTGCAGCAATTTCATATTTCTGCCAAAGACGGATGTGTCTTGGTGTACCACTTTTCAGCGAAAACTATCTATCACAGAATACTGGCGTTTGTGTGTGTCACCTTTCAATCACAACTTTGGCCGAATTTCAGTAACTGTGGTATTGTGGGAGATATGGTGGTTTAAAGTGGCATATCAAAGATGTTTTCGTATTCGACCAAAGAGATGTGTCTCCGCATATGTCTCTTTTCTGCCCCAACTTCATAGCACAGACCATTGGTGTTTGTGTGAGGTTGTAGTATCGTGTCTCCTGTCGTACATTATGGTTGTTAGTTGTCGGTAGCTGTGGGGTTTTGGAAGATGTGGGGGTTGAAACTGATCGACCTGCGACACTTTCAAATTTTTACCAAAAAGTATGTGTCCCTATGTATCACTTTTCATCCAAAAGTATGAAGCGCAAGATCACTGGTTTTAATGTGTGGTAGTAACACAGAGTCACCCATCGATCACAACGTTGGCCGATTTCGGTTACTTTGGGTGTGTGGGAGATATGGTGGTTGAAAGTGGTCGATCAAGGATATTTTCGTATTTCCTTCAAAGACCTGTGTGTCCGTAAATTTTACTTTGCTGCCTGAATTACATAGTGCTGATGACTGGCATTTGTGTGTGGTAATAGCATCGAGTCTCCCATCGTGTACTTATGGGTGTTAGATGTCTGTAGCTATGGGGGTGTGGGACTTATAGGGGTTGAAAGTGGTCGACTTGTATTTTTCAATTCAAACAAAGTCGTGGGTACCAGCTAGTTAAAAAAAAAATCATAAATATTTAGGAATCTAACAAGTTACCTATAAATACGAAGATCAGTGTGTAAAATTCAATAATTTCAAAATTTTGGTACATAATATATTGGCACATTCATACCATATTTTTTTTTTCTACGCCTATTTACAGGTTTAAATTGTGTTGGAGTAGGTTGTAAGCTATAAAATATCTATTTTCATAATTATAATATAATTACTCCTGAACGTTTTCATTTTACGCCTTGGTCTGAAAGTTAGGAGTAACAAGTACTCCTGGATTTATAAATGAATTTCTAGCACTGGCTGTGATAGCAACATATTTTCAAATAATATTGTTTAAGGAATGTACCCATTCATCATTTTACATCACAATATTCACACTCTCAATGGTGCAGCAATTTTTAAGTTTGTGTGGTATGTATACATTTTATAGCTGTAATAACAATAATAAAAAAATTAAATAACACTGTCCAAGTAATGTGTGACCAATTGTTAGACCAAAAGTAAAATTCCTTATTTAGCTCTTGTGATTACGCTAGTCCTGTGCAAGGTACAGGTAATGTGGTAGCCTAAAGACAGGGATAGTTTGTATACAGATAAATATGCATAATATCATTCAAATCTTAAGCATTCTTATTGCATCTATGCAAAACACAGGCAGCAACCACATTTTCAGGGCAGGCCTACCAACAAGGAATTGTGCCATTGGTATAAAGTTTGGTACACATAGTCCTTAGCATGTAGTATATTATTATTACTCTGCGATTCACTAAAAGTGTTTGGCGGAGGGTGCATTGCACCTATCCAAAAGGGTGATAGTTTGAAAGGGATATACGGGATATGGCAGGAGGTGACCATTGGCTATTGTGAGGAACCACCCCAGCATTCGCCTGGAGTGATCGGGGAAAACCCAGATCAGGATGGCCGGAGTGCTTTATCGAAAGCTACTCCTATCGGATTTTAAGTTTACTCGCCTGGTAAATCCTTTCTATCCCATTCCCTAATCGCTTGTGGGAAAAATGAGTACAGAAATAAATCGGTTCTGGCCCTGATTTCTCTTATCTTATTTTCGTGATCATTCCGAGATATGAATGTTGCTGGTAGCATTATTTGCTGGCCGTCATTCCGAAATACGTCAGTCGTGAATTTTTAAATTGGCTTCAATTAGCTTTTTCTATTAGCCCCATCGAGAGCAATGCCTTCGGTGTTCCAGGTCTTCCCAACCTATCTCCTTCAACATCGCACTTACACTTTCCCTCCAACTATATGTACCTGTCACGAATCGGGCTGCTCTTCTTTGGACCTTATCTAACGCCTCCATTAACCCCTTTTGATGGGGACCCCCATACAAAGCAACAATATTCTAAGTGAGGACGTACTAGTGACTTGTATACAATCGATTTAACTTTTGGAGTGCATTGATTTAAATTACGACCTAGAAATCAGAGCATACGATTTGCTTTCCTCATTACATTTTCTATATACTCATTCCATGACAAATTATTACGAATTGTTATCCCTAGGTATTTAGCGGAATCTACCGTTCTAAGGACAGTATCATTAATTGTATATTCATAGTTAAATGGTGTCAGCTTTTTACTTACACACATGACTTGGCACTTTTTAGCGTTTAACTCCAACTGCCAATCTTTACACCATGCAATTATTTTCATAATATCGTCTTGTAACAAAGCGCAGTTATCATCAAATACGGTGCAATTTCCTTTGCGTAACTTGAGTAGAATCTTGTAGGAATACCGTCTGGTCCGGGAGCCTTATTGGTTTTTACATTCATAAGCAGTTTAGTTATTCCCTTGACAACAAGAACGAGATCATTCTTAATTTTGTCGGTACGATTGTTAAATATCGGAATCTCCTCTGAGTTTTCTATCATGAAAGCTTTTTTAAATAAATCATTCAAAATTTCTGCTTTCTCTACGCTTGTTTCTGATAATTCACCATTTTCCTAAATCAGCGACGGCATAACCTTACGAGAGACTCTTATTACTTTGATATATGACCAGAACTTTTTTGGATTAGTAATCAGATCTTCGGATAAATTCCTGGCTTGGAATTCTTTAAACGCATCGCGCATTGCCTTACGCACTTCCGCTCGCAACTGGACTAATTTAGCGCGATTTGAGTCCCCCGATTTCTTCACTGTGGCATGTAAACGCCTTTGCCTCTTGAACAAACATTTCACTTCCCTATTGAACCAAGGGAAGTTCTTACTGACCTTAATACGCTTCTTAGAAACAAACTGATTTAAACTGGTCCATATTAGTTCTTTTAAATTAAACCACAATCCTCAACATTTGTATTTAGCGTGTACATTTCAAAAAATTTCGGAAAGTGATTAACCATACCCGCATCATTTGCCTTATCGAAGCAATATACGTGTTTCTCTTCAAATTCAGACTAGATTTTAAAGTTACCACAACCACCTTGTGATCACTTATACTGTCTTCTATACAAACTGTATCTACAATATCAGGATTGCTAATAAGAAAAAGATCCAGAATGGACGAGGAATCTTTGTCGCACCACGTTGGCTCTTGAATCATTTGTTCAAGAGATCTTTCTGCAAATGATTCTAGGAACGTTTCGGTTACTAACCTATCTCTTCCACCCAACCTGAAGGTGTATGTGTCCTACTTAACTGACGGTAGGTTAAAGTCACCACCCGCTATCAATATATGTCCTTGAAATTTTTTGTAAATATTATTAAGGGACTCTCTGAAGTATTCCGCATTAGCCAAATCAGAATCCGGAGGTCGATAAAATGACCCGATTATGAACTTTAAATTTTTGCCAATTTTTACCTTGACCCATATTAAATCACAGACATTTCCGTTTCAGTTACGACAGAGCAATTAACAGTTTTGTTTATGGCCACGAACACACCCTCACCCATTGAGACAGTTCTGTTCTTCCAAAAATCATTGAAATGAGGGCCAAATAATTCGCTAGATTCAACCTCTGGTGTCATTCAGCTCTCGGTTCCTAGTATTATATCGACATCATTAGTCGCAACTGATGCGTGAAAATCTGCTACTTTCCCTCTAACACTTCGACAATTTAGACCATTATCCTTAGCTGCTTCTTATTGTTATTTGTGGACTCTAAAATCACATTTTTTATGTTCCCATTCTGACGGGAAATGGATGAAACACCTGGAGCTGCAACATCAAAATTAATCGTACCATCACTATCAGGACCAGCTTCTAGGTTATCGGCACATCCTCTTCGATGAACTGAAGAATCCTCAGGCCTCACGGTGTTCCTAAAAAATAATTCATAACAAGATGGTTCCATATTTTAGCAGCCACCTTGGCGGCCATTCTCGGTGTGTAGTGGACGCCTGACCTGTCAAATGCGTCCCAGCTGGCAGCTATCATAGGTCAAAGGTCGACGAAGCCCTAGTTGCTTCTGCGACACAGCTCCTGCAAATTACAATTCAAATTAAAGATCTTCCACCACACGGCCTCCCCGCAATCGATGTGCGGCATGACACTTCAAATTGAGAACTGCAATGAAACCGAATTTTCCCGCGCGGCTTCATATGCCTTTCGGCCCAACTTGTCCATGGATTTAACTATATTGGTAACAGAAACACGACACGAGTCATTAGTACTGACGTGCGCAGCTAGTCTTAACTGACGGCAGTTCGATTCCCTAATCGCTTTTGGAATGGCCTTCATGAAACGTGGTACGGTTGCTCCTGAAAGAGAAACGGAATGAATGTTAGTATGAGGGTCTGCACCATTCTTCGTGGCTAGTTCCCGTAGCGGGTTCTCCAGACGTCACACGCTGGAGCTGCCAAATACCTTTAAACTTTTTCCTGGCAAGGCTTGGGGTCTGTGAGTAAACCTTCCCTGCAGCGCTTCTGGGCCATTCGCCCTTGAATCTTCAGCCTCCTGAAACACGGAAAACGCATTACTTAGTGGCAAGATATCATTTTCCTGTCGGCTAATTGGGAATTTCAACGCCTTTCTCCGATCCACATGATGCCAGACGTTTTCTGCAACTGGTACCTGCAAATCCAGACTTGCCGGTTCCACTACAGTTGGCTGCGAAATTTCTTCGACACACTGCCGCTCCTCGTCTAAGATGCTCCATACCTGCACTTGAAGAGATGCCATAGTATTAAGAATCTCTTCAAGATCCAGACGCCTACCGGAACACATTGCACAAGCCATGTCACCTGAAACAGACAAAACGGAACTTCAAATGAAACAAAAAATCAGCGACTACTACTAACGGCTGCTAAAGCTCGAATGGTGCTTTACTATCTACACAGGAAAATCAAAGATAAAAACAAAAGCTATCTATCTAGCACTCTTTAAATCAAACACAAAAGTCGGCGTCTGCTGCTAACTGCTGCTGAGCTTGACTGCTGAGTCACTACCTAACCAGGAAAATCAAAGATAAAAACCAAAGCTATCTAGCACACTTTAAAATTAAACACAAAAGTCTGCTGCTAAGCTTGAATATTGAGTCACTTCCTACACAGGAAAATCAAAGATAAAACAATAGCTATCTTGCACACTTTAAATTAGACATGAAAGTCGGCATTTGTTGCTAACGGCTGCTGAGCACGACTGCTGAGTCACTACCTAAACAGGAAAATCAAAGATAAAAACCAAAGCTACCTAGCACACTTTAAAATTAAACATTAAAGTCGGCATAAGCTGCTAACGGCTGCTGCGCTCAACTGCTGAGTCACTACCTACACAGGAAAATCAAAGATAAAAACAAAAGCTGTCTTGCACACTTTTAATTAAACACAAAAGTCTGCATCTGCTGCTAACGGCTGCTGAACTTGATTGCTGAGTCACTACCTAAATGGGAAAATCAGAGATAAAAACCAAAGCTATCTAGCACACTTTAAAATTAAACACGAAAGTTGGCGTCTGCTGCTAACAGCTGCTGAGTCACTACCTACACAGGAATCTCAAAGATGAAAACAAAAGCTATCCAGCACACTTTAAAATTAAACACGAAAGTTGGTGTCTGCCTGAGCTCGACTGCTGAGTCACTGCCTAAACGGGAAAATCAAAGATAAAAACCAAAACTAAGCAACACACTTTAAAATTAAAAACGAAAGTCAGTGCCTGCTGCTAATGGGTGCTGAGCTCTTGCACACAGAAGTCATCAAATAATTAGGCCTATTGATGGAGTAAATTCATATGAAATATTCTGAAAATTTTTGAAGAGAACAGTGGATATTTTTCATAGTGAATAGTAACCTTTTCTTTCCTAAGGAATAATGAGGAAAGTGGCGGCCGTAATTTATTACAGTTTATTTATCCAGGCTCATACAGGGTTATGCAGTTTTATTAGTGAATATTTTGACAGAATTTAAAGCAAGTTGTAGATTAGTTAAGGGGATTAAACCGATACTCTACTCCGGTAGGTGGTTTTGTCCCTTACATGGCGACCGTGACAGGACGTGGGATTTACCCATTTAAGGGAGTGTGTGTGATTAGGAAAAAGTGAATATTTTAGGTATAAGACAAGACAGAACATATAACAAAAATATGAACGTTTATTCAAACAAAAGAGATTCTTAACAAAACGAATTTAACAACAAATAAAAATTTTCATAAATGAAATAGAATTTTTGTAACACATATCTTGATATATTTTTGTTTGTTTTATATTTTTCATGAAAATTTTATATGCTAACGTTTGATATTTTTATGTTACTTTGAGTTGATAATTTTGATATTTTCTTTGCTGTTTATGTTTCAAGTTTTTGATATGTTTGTGATACTTCGTGTTTGATGTTCATGATTTCCATTGATACTTATGAATCATATTTTGATGTTTTAAATGTGATTTTGAGATTTTTGATAATTCTGTATTAATGTTTGGATGATTCAGAGATTTATAATCATTTTGGGAATGAATGAGGAAGAGGAATAACAGACCTGACCCGGGATGGTTCATTTTTGGGGAGTTTTTCAAAGTTTTTCTTTTTCAAGATGTTCAGTTAGTTTTCTCTTCAGGAAAATAACTTCAATTTTCAAGGGGCATGTAAGCACCTTAGAATTTCGTTAAATTCTACTTTTCTTGGCTATAAGGCATAGGGGAGCGGGTAAGCCTTCCAGAAATTGTAAAATCGTTCATCTCGTAACTACAGGATATGGGAGACGTGATTCATACAGAAGCCGATACTGCAGCCTATCTCAGAACGTAGGGCGATTTTAAATCAAAGAAGTAATCCCGCATATAATTCAAGCTCTAAATAGACCATTAATAATATTAAATAGCTTTCAAACTTACCTGAATCAGTGAAATCCTCAGTTATTCAACTTGTAAACAGTCAATTTTGGTTACGTGACCACGTTGCTATTTCTCAACACTTTTCGATGCAGTAAAGTACATTTATAATAATAACGAACCTACAAAAATCAACAGCTTCAGGCAGGATAAATAAAATAAACACAATTTTAAAACTTCATTGAGCACACTTGTGTTTTCAACACCACATAAGAACACATTTTCGATAATTTCCAGACCTAATAAGTAATTTTTAGGTAATAATAGAGAGCACTGATAACATATAAAAGTTTTGAAGCATTCCACACAGTTAAACAAACACAAATCAGTTTTTAACTGTAATGTACCATTAGGATACATTACATATTTATATTATATCTGTGAGTGTATGATACTTTTAATGGTCTCTGAGAATAACGAACAGAAGAGCATCACGTGTGATACAGAGAAGCCTGAAGAAGTGGTTGTCAAGATCGGATGATTAAAGAATATGCAATTTGAGTATTATCGGTCTGTACAGGACAATTTAACCATGGAATTTGGACTGGCGCATGAAACGCTGTGAGTTGATTGTAATTTTATTTGTGTGTGTTGTTTTTTTTATAATATTTGTAATCCCGAGACGCCCTGAGATTATATGATCTGTAGAATAAATTGTTTATCTCAAAGATTATCCTTAGAAACTGGCTCAGAACAATATTTGTGACTAATCAGTGTGAATATCTTTTACTTTGTTTATTCATGTAGATTGTCTCTGGTATGTGATACACAAAGTTGTCTCGTTATGCAGATTAAATATAACTGATTAAAAATTAAAAGGAAGGTACAATTAACCAGTACACTTCATTTGGCGCCCAACATTACATAACGTAATCAAGCCGTAAAAAAAAAAAAAAAAAAAAAAACGTGGGAACTTTCAAAATTAAATTGTGAACTAAAAAAAAAAAATCACTTTTAAAATGTATAATAAAATTAAAGAAAAATTCAGACGATAACACTTTTTTGAAATAAGCAGCACTTAAATAATAATTAACAAGATATTAGTTTTTTTTAAAAAAAAAACAAAAAAAAAAACATGTCCGCGGGGTGTCTATCACCTCAATTTTTGTGAGTTTAATAACTTCCATAATATACCACTGATAATAATAAAAGTTACAGTATTTAAATCAGGAGCAAGCATAGAACAAACAGAATGACGGGTTTAAACACGATAATTTATAATTCAGCAGAAATTTCCAAAATTGTGAAAGCTAAGTGCCAGCGAGGGGATTAACCAATGTCTTCCATAAAGTGAGTTTTTATTCCGCACACACATTCGAATTTTTTACAATAAACTGAGTAAGTTTGGAGCTAAAGTCATCATAAAGTCAACAAATCTACAGATCATGTACTATACACTGTAAAATTCTGAACACTGGGGATCACAATATTCTTCCTAACTGTTTTTAGTAGGGAGATGCTACAGGTGTCAGGCGTCGAAGGGTATAAATTGACCTGCGGGTTTGATGATGCTATTACTAGTACCACTTACGATAGGTGCGTTAGTCTGTTTGGGAGTAGTCACTTGGTGGCGTTGTAGTGGGCCGTGAATGTAGATCAGTGGATAACATCAACTTCGTATGCTATCTTGGCAGCCATGATAGAATTTGCAAAGTGTAAACAGTGACTATGAAGCTTTGATTATTAATTAACCGGGGTTGGTCTGGAGTTTATTCCGCTTGATGACTTGCTTTTTTGGAAATGATTCATCCGATAGCCAAATTCAACTGCAAATGTGACTTTGAAAATATATTGAAAATCTTTTGATGTGAACCGTGCATATTTTTCATAGTGAATAGTAACCTTTTCTTTCCTAAGGAATATGAGTAAAGTGGTCGTAATTTATTACAGTTGATTTATCCAGGCTCACACACATTTATGCAATTTTATTAGAGAATATTTTGAAAAAACTTAAAGCAAGTTGTATGTTAGTTATGGTGATTAAACCGATACTCTACCCCGGTACGTGGTTTTGTCCCTTACAGCCAGAGGTGAGGATCGAGTCAACTAATCAGCCAAAAAATTATGACCACCTGATTAATAGAGTGTTGGTCAACATTTGGAACCCAGCAGGGCAATGATTCAGGATGGCATGGATTCAACAAGTCTTTGGTAACTTTCTGGAGGAATCAGGAATGAGTTGTCTACACACAGTATTAGAGAGGTATAAGTTCGAATCCTCATCCAGTCAGCGAGTGCCTGGATGGTTCCTTCAAATTGCCATGGCTGAATTCTTTCTCATTCCTCGGCCCCAGTCCAGTCCTGTCCCTAAGACCTTGACATAAATATACCAGGAAAAAAAACCAATTCTGTGCACGGTTTACTCAATTCATTTAAATGACAAACTGGAGGTTTATGGGCGCAGAGCTGACATCAGGTAGCATCCCACATGTGTTCTATTGGGTTGAGATCATGCGAATTTAGTGGCCATGGTGTCAACTTGAGATCACTATGCTCCTCAAACCACTGTAGCATGATTCTGACCTGGTTACACGAACTGATGCTGCTGAGAGATGTTATAGCTGTCATGGAAAACATGAATCGTTAAGGGACCAAACTGATTCACAATAATTTTCATCTAGTTCACAGCTGTCATTGTACCTACGATCTACCACAGGTCCTATGAAAGCCACAGCGAATATCGTCCATCACATATCACTGCCCTCACCAACCCGAGGCTGAGGTGCCATGCACATTTCAAGCAGTCTTTTGCCCAGAAGATGGTGTATCTAACCAAGCAACACATTTCAATCAATCTTTTGACGAGACATGGGCATTTGATATACAGAAAAAGTGTGTATAAGCTGTCGTGAATTTATTGTACTTGGATCTTATTGTAGGTTGAAGAAGCATTTTGAAAATACTTCATGATACATTGTTGAGTGCAGTGGCGCACTGGTTGTAAAAGTGATTGTTAAGTTAGTTGAAGTGTGCCGGCGAACATGTCTGACGCTAAGTAGGAGCAAGGCATATATTATTGGTAGCATGGACCATGCTTCAGTTTATTGTATATAAAGAGGACAAAAGAACAAGAAAATGCTGTCCCCTTAGTTTTCGTAAGAAGCTGGTTGCTGCAAATGTTTGCAGTGCAGCATTCTTATAATAGTAGGACATGCCTGGCTTCCCATTGTTTAGAATAAGAAGGGCAAAAAAGCAAGTTAGTGCTGTTCCCTTGAGTCAGTAGAATTTCCAGTGTGTGTGTACGCAGCAGTCAAGCCTTTAGCATGTTCGGAGCCTGTAGTCTGAAGAGAACAAGTCTCGTGATAGCCTTATTCATGGTCAATAAACTTATTTCATTCAGCGGTGGTGATGGGCTGTGTACATGTTATGTGAATTACTAGGATAAACTTTAGAGCGACTGTGTATTTATTTCTGGACATAATATATTCAACCCGCATACAGTCCCTGGCCAAGTTATTAGATGCACTACAGTTTTTATGCAAATTTTGATTTGTGGCTAACGAAATTTGTTTTTTTATTACATATTGTAATAAAATGATTATGTGTAGTCTACTTCAGTAACTATAGGCGATGTAACAAATAAATAAAATGTAGTATTTGTTGAAAATATTTTATTTCAAATAATAACATCAAAAATTAAAATATTGCAAAAATGAAAACATTAGTTTTAATATCTTGTTGAGCCACCTTTTGCAGCTATGAGAGCCTTAATACAACGTGGAATGCTGTCGTTGTAAGACTGTACTGTCCTGCATTTGAGGATGACGATACCACACATGGATGATCTTCTCTAAGAAATGAGTTTTTGTTGTGATGACATCTTTTGCCACCTCCCTCTTCATGAGTTCTCATACAGTTTCTATGGGGTTCATGTCGGCACTATTACCTGGCCAGTTCAACAGAGGGATATTTTGTTCCTTCAGAAAGGTTTTTATTGACCTGACTGTGTGACAGGGAGCTCCATCCTGCATAGAAATAAATGGTTTCCCATTCGGATACCATTCTCTGACGTGCAGTATTAACTGTTTTTGCAGGACTTCTTTGTACTGGTCTTGCCGCATTATGCCCTTAACCACGTAAAGACGTCCTGTACCCTTACCTCTGATGACAGACCAAATCATCATCTTAGTTGGGTGTTTACGGTCTGAATAATGCAGTCCGGATGAAATTTTTCTCATCTTCGACAGCACAAATGCTGACATTTGTTAGTTAAAGTTTTAAACGTGCTTTCATTGCTGAAGCATACCTGTGAAAATCAAGAAACATGATTAATATACTATGAATAAATGTACATAGGTTCTATCATATCGCAAATAATAATTTTAAAGTTTAATTAATCTCCAGAAGTCCACATCCTTATCACACCACTGTTTAGCCCACTTCAGACACTTTGCTTTCAGTGCAGCTGTTAACTTGGGTTTTCTAGCGGGTTTACAGGCCTTGAAATCAATATCCTTCAACTTTCTGTGAACAGTGCATTCAGATGCATTCACATTAGCCCCTTCCAGTTGAGATTTAATCTGTTTTGCTTTTGCAAATCTGTTTTCTAGGCAAATTCTTTTGAGAAATCTTTCTGACTTTGGGGTGAAAATTGGCTTTCTTCCACATTTATTCTTCCTTCAGGGGCTCAATTCTTCACCTGAATCAATTTTCTTCTTTATGCGCCTCACGCTAGCTTCTGACATTTTAAATCATCGTAAAATTTCCCGATTGGAATACATTTTCGTATTTATGAGGGCTTTGACCTCATCTGTTTTACATGGTTAAATATCTCCTCTTTTACCCATTTTAAATTAGGTAATATCTAGTTGTTAAACAATCACTTGTGATGTCAATATTATGAAAATGATGATAAAAGTGAACAAACTGACAGACCAGTTACACGCGAGAAACAGAGGTGTAGCTACTATGAGACTAGGTGGTGCAATGCACCTGGGCCCCTACACTCAGGGGGCCCCCATGCACATTCATAGGACCCAAGGGCTTTTTTTTATTTTATTTTTTTATCTCTACCATCATCTAAGGGGCCCCCTGAGACACAGGGAACCTCCTCACTAAGAGGCCCTCACTGCTCAGGGGCCCCCAATCACAACTCAGGGGGCCCCTAACAGCAACACACAGAGAAAAAGGTCTCCCATCTGGCCTGAGGGCCCGAAATAATTTTTTTGCACCGGGGCCCTTGTTGACCTAGCTACGCCACTGGTGAGAAAGCCACTGAACAGGTCCATATATGTCACACTGATACCTACAATAAGTCAACAATCCAATGTCACATAGCAACAATAGATATAAAATTAAACAATATAATAAGTGTCCTCAGTAACTGTTATAAATTTTACAATTTATCACATGAAAAATAGTGATCAACATGTAATTATTACAAATAATATTAAAGATTTGCAGTGATTCTAATAATTTGACCAGGGACTGTACATACTTATCACGACATTCTCGATGACCTATTTTGGGTTATGGCTTTACGCCTCGTTGACGTCGAGATCAGAGGTGGGATCAATGGGAGGACAGGTACCCATGTAGCCTGGCCTGGCGGTTGAGGTAGAGTGGAGAGGAATTAAAAAGTACTGAACTGATAATTAATAACTTTGAAAAAATATCCTGTAAGTAGGAGTATATCAGCGTAATCATTAACTCGAGAGGATATAAATATTATTATTAACAGTAATAAACTAATAATAAAAAGCTTTAATTAGGAAATATTAAATATAAGATCTATAAAATGTGAACAAATAATAATAAAAATATAAATGGCTCTGTATGTGATGTGTGGGGTTTTTGTTCCACAGATGACACCAGATCATGTAGTTTGACAGAGTGGTTATTGATTGAATGATCAATTGAGCCTGTTTCTGACTAATCTGCTTCAATACTGATTTCCTCTTCTTTCTGCAGTGTGATGATTTCTGATATCAGATAATTTTGGGTTACACAGACTTATCAAACTGTGTTTTTCAATTGTTTACAGATAATATCTAAATATCCTTTGAGAATTACTACAGTCTTTGAAATGTGGGTTGGAATGAGTTCTTGTGATCTGATTGTTCGGTCAGTTACGGGTAGATATTGCACTAGAACAGCTACTACAAGCAAAGTTCTCTTAGAATTATACCCCTGCTAGTCTGAATTTAAATATTGCTGCTAAAATGGGGGAAAGTGAAGCATTGGTAGTAGTACGGTCTTATCCTGCTTATATAACTGCACAACTGCCAGCGACCAACTGCTGAAAGGACACATGCGCTTGCCATGGGAAATGCTGATAAAGATCACGCACTCGCCTCATGTTGCATGCAGTGGCAGTCTGCCTGCCACCTCACAGCAAAAAACTCATCTTCAGAACTGAAAAGTACAAATTATTGGCACCCTTACAATAATTGCTAGGTCTAATAGAGGTAGAGGCCAGGAGGATGTCTGATGTCAAGGATATGTCAGTAAGACAGTTCCCATCTGTGGAGTTTTAATATTTTTCCACAGTTATTAATTCAGTACATTCTTGCCCCTCTTCACCCACAACCCAGCTGCCAAAGACATGATACCTGGGTCCTTCATTCAGTAAGTGGGCATCAGTTTGATCACACCTGACCTCTTTAAGTGTCTCGTATACTTGCAAGAAATAAGGTTCAACATTGAAATATTGTGTTAAATGTGATCATCTTTTTTGTGTTCGGCATTCCCAGCTACTGTCATCTATGGTAAGTGTTGGGTTGAATTTCCCTATCCATCCTTGATTTCATTGCCTTAAAGCATTTTTTCTGATAATTATATGTACACACTGGTGAGCCAAAACATTATTACCACTGCTTTTACCATAAGATTGAATGCCGTCTGGTGATGTTGCGGGTATGGCATGTGGTAAAGAAAATAAATAAACGGAACAGACACCAATGGGGAATCATTTTACTGATATGTATTGCAAACAGGGAAATTCACTGATATAGGTGTCTTGGACAAAGGACAGACTTGGTCCAACGCCTGCAAGCATCTAGGAAACGACAAGGCTAGATGGCTGTTCGTGTGCTACTGCAGAAAGCATCTATGGATAGTGCTTGAAGCATGCGATGAAACCACAAGTGGGCGACAAGGTGGTAGACATACGCACCTTATCACTGAACTTGGAGATCAGAGGGTTACTGACTCCATAAAGCAGAGGAGGCAAACTATGGCAGAGTACAATGCTGGATCAAGCACAAGTGCTTTGGAGTACACCAGACTTCGTATGTTGTTGCATATGGGCTCCCCTGTGTGTTCCCATGTTGACCCAGAAACATCATCAATTATGACTGCAATGGGCACTAGCTTATCAGACTGAGCATACTGGGTGAATGGTAATTCTCTGTCCTCACAGGCAGGAGGACGCAGGTTCAAATCCCCATCCGGACATCCAGATTTGGGTTTTTCATGGTTTCCCCAAATCACTCTAGGTGAATATTGGTATGCTTCCTTAAAAAACCATGGCCGAATTCCTTCACGTTCCTTGTCCTCCAATTCATCCCACCTCTAATGACATCAATGAGTCATAAATGCATAAAAAAATTTCATCAAATGTTATTAAAAGTAGTATGACACAATTAAACAGATATCTTGAAATCCAACGATAGGTTCATTTTACATCAGTTCTCAGGGATTTCTATATAACCATTCATTAAACTCGATGGAGCAATGACATATTCTGTAGATCGACACTGGGTTCATCAATTCAATAATGATTTCTGGTGATCACCATATCAATGGGGTTACCGTTTAGCAGAAGGTGCCAAGTTTCCTGTACGCACTTGTCCTATGCGATGATATCATTTTCTACTTGCTGTTGGAGACCCACGTCCACTCGGATAAAGATGTGGAACACAAGAGCAACCACACTGGCATTAGTCACCAAACATCTTTTTCTGCAGGCTGGCCACACACCCATCACATGGCTTGCAATCTGCTATACCATCCCCACCATGTCACCCTAGTGGCAACGGTTCCTTCACTGAGGGCTGGTCTGCTCATGGTCACATTCACCTTTGTTGTTCGCAACGTCCATCTGTGTGAGTTACAGATCTAGCTAGATGATATATTTATGATCTGGACCCACAGTGAAAATCAACTCCTAGAATTCCTCCATTCCCTCAACAATAGCCATTCCATTAATTTCACCTGGACCTACTCCTGTACACGCATCACTTTCCTCAATGTGGACATCATACTCAGGCATGGTGCCCTTCACACCTCTGTCCACATCGAACCAACTAATCTACAGCAATATCTACATTTTGATAGTTCCCACCCATTCCACACCAAAGGTTCCCTTCCCTACAGCCTTGCTATCCGCGGCAGACATATCTGTTCTGATTCTGAATCCCTCTCCCAGCACTCCCAGAACCTATCCCAAGCCCTTATTTCTCATTCCTACCCAGCACACCTTGTACATAAACAAATCACTCGTGCAATCACCCACCCTCCTCGTAACCACTCTCGCCCGGCACCTCTATAGTCCAACCACAACCCTGTCTTTGTCACCCAGTTCTCGCCTGGCCTCGAATCCATCAATTGGATCCTACAACAGGGGCATGACTTTGTTTGATCCTTTCCAGAAATGCGCACACACTTGCCAAAAATTCTGCCATACTTGTTTCAGCAGACCACCTAACCTCAAAAACATCTTGGTTCCCAAATACCCTCCATCTGACTCTCCTAAAACACCTTATGGATCTTTTCCATGCAATAGGCTTCGTTGCAAAATCTTCAACATGCATCCTCCCACTACTACATATTGCAACCCTGTCACAGGGGAAACCCTCCCCATCACTGAACATGCCACATGCTCCACAACCCACATCATATATGAGCTAACTTGCCGCCATTGCACAAGTTCCTATATAGGCCTCACTACACAACAACTTTCGACCAGAATGAATGGCCACAGTCAAACAGTCCACGCCTGCAATTTATATCTGCCAATACCTGAACATGCTAACTACCACAATTCCAACAACTTCAATGAATGTTTCACCGTGAGAGCAATCAGAGTTTTCCCCGAAATCACCGCCGCCTCAGAACTTCGGAGATGGGAACTTGCTTTCCAAAATATCCTAGATACCAGACACCCACCTGGCCTCAACAACCGATAAAATTCCTTTCTTTGACGCAGCACTCATTATTATCAGTATTAGCATTATTGTCATTTAACTAACTACATTTTTTTTCCAAAATTTATATGTCAATATTAATTTCCACAATTTTTGTTTTTGTCTTTCCACTCTGTACCCTTTCGATATATTACTACTTCTATCACCGTCTGTGATATACATATTTATATATAACACCTTAGTCCCAGTGACATATTGATAATCCACTCAGTCATGTAGGATACTTCGGCGTGTGCACACCTCCCGAACCACATGACTCATTCTCTTTAACATGAACAAGGCTTAAGACTGAAATATTGTGTATTTTTTGTGTTCATGATATATGTGCTTCTCCTGTCGCTTCCTTCAACTTTGGTGAGTGATGAGTCATTTTCCCTTTCCTTGTGATTTATATTGCCTAAAGCTGTTTCCTTTTTCCTTTGTTTAAAACCGTACTATGACAGTAGAAAATCAGTGAATTAAATGCAATTCTTTTTTAGCAGTGATTGAAATTTGCCTGAGCTTCATCAACGGTATAAAAGTAATAATATACCCTCAGATGAAATCTAAACTCGCAGTTCAACAAATATTTAAAGAAAAGAAGAATTCTAAATCTTAATATTTCTTGCTTACCTGCCAGTGGTCGAGTTTAAAATTATCAGTATTGGTTTTGGCCGATGAACAAGTTATGCAATCGGTGATAGAATTTTTTTTGCTTGTAGAATATTTTCCATGCATACAATTTATAGATTACTGGCCTGTGGAGCTACCGTGAAGATATAACATAGAGACCACAGTTACACCAACTGCTAGTAGTTGCCAGTAGTTCATTACTGTGATGTTATGTTGTGTTTTATTTATTCCTTCATCAGCATTGTGTTTTGCCCTGTTGATGATCAGTTGTTTTGCTATCACTATGTGATGGAAAAACGGAAGTGTATAATTTGTCCAGTTAGTTCAGATTGTATATAGTTTCGGGTTTTGTGTATGGTGTGGACAACCTAGTCTTTTTGCCCTTTTAAACATGAATACCGAAGATACTGTAATTGAAGGTGGGTGTGAGCAGACTGAGAAAATATCTTTTTAAAAATGCTGATCAGGCTGATGAGCCAAATTATCCAGATGGACCAGAAGAATGATGAGAGGAATCACTTCTTTGAAGAAAACTTCAATGCTCTAAAGGCTGAAATTTCCGAGAAAAATAATACCCTTCATGAAAAGTGCCTTACAGGACAGTATCAGAACTGAGATAGATGGGAAAGGTAAAGCACTTTACAACACTATCGCTGCAGATTTAGAAAAAAGTCCTAACAATAAGGGACGAAATGGAGCAGTTCCAGCAAAGATGTGTTTTACGAGGAGAAGAGATAAAGGCACAATTTGAACAGTTCAAGCAGGAGATGGTGGTGGAAGCTGGACACACATACCAAAGAGTGGTAGTCGTAGAGAATAAGATAGCGCATCAGGAACTCCGATTGAAGGCAATATAAGAGGACCTTAAGGTGTGCAAAGAGCACGCGGAAGGAGTCCAAGAAGAAGTCAAATATTGAACAGACAAGATTCATTTCCTTGCAGAAGGGATGGAAAAGGTCAGGCTTGCTGCAACCTGTGAAATAGAAGACATAATCAACAGAAAAATACCAGGCAAGATAAAACAGCAAGTCGATGGAAGTTTGAAGAAACAGGTGCCAGTTGCAATAACTTCTGACAGGATCAACAGCCATTGCACAAAAGTGGAGGGTCAACCACTTTTCTGTTTTTCTTGCAGAGTAATGTGAAGTTTAGGATATAGGTATAAAATTATTGTATTCTCATTGGTTCTTAATACATGTGCAAAATTTCAAGTGATTCTGATGTTTGGAAGAGGTCAAAAATTGAAAGATTCTATAACATTATACATCCATACAGGTCAAGCTAATATAAAGGGTGTGATTAAATAAAAGGCAGTACTTGCACTTATTTTCTCTTTATACGAGATTCTGCTCATCGTCGCTTAACTAACAATAACGTGGTTGTTTTTATCTTACGATCCTGCAATAAAAGTAACTATCAACTGGACAGTGTTATTACTTAAGCGACGAATTTACAAGTTTGAACTTGCATGTTAAGTAAAGTGTCCTATTCACGGTCCAACTTTTAGGGCATCCGTGTGGAACTACTGTAGGATGTGCTCACGCATTCACACTACTAGAAGGGGTCCTATAAAATCTTTTAAGCAGTCCTTTCAACTCATAATTTCTCACAGCACATCAGTGTCCTTATCGCACACTCGCAGTATGTTTCCCCCAATCATGATCCAACACCATAGCTTGTTGGATGGCAAGGACACATGTTGGTTGTGTGGGAGTCCAACAACATCCGACACATCTCACATGTATTCCTTTACCCCTTTCATGGTACATCATAGATCTTTTATCGAAAATTGGAAAATCGTAGGTCCTACAAGTTGTACTATGAATGGGCCGCTAGAGCAGTGGAAAGGCAGGTGGCGAGCATGGAGACGTGCGGTTGTGTGGCCTTGGGCTTGACGCTTGAATTAGTCGAGCTGCGAACTACACAAAGTTTATGAAAAAGACTACTTTTTAGACGTGTACGTAATTATGTAAATAACTAGATGATCCGTGTGAAAATTTCACGAATAAAATGCGATGAATAGCGAGATTGAATGCTTGTAATATAAAGAAAAGTAGAACCATACTTTTGTAGCAAATATTTTTATTTTTTTTAGTGTAATAGGTACAAATCAAAATACTTATAACATATTACAAAATAGTTAGGTAAATTTAAAACACACTGTATTTACGACAAACTGTCACTGACCATAACAGAATTCAACCAACCTAAACAAAATGCACACAACATCTCTGTGATATTTGTTGCTGTGCGAATAAAATGTGTAAATTGGAATTGTATAGCAAAACGAAAGTGTTTCCATATCAGAAAAAAATATCCGAAAAGCTACTTATTGAATAAAAAAAAGTTTATTAACAAATATGTAATATATGCTGCTGCAATCTAGGCTTGGCTCTGAACTTTCTCATACGCGCTTAAGCACCAAATTCCGAAAAATTCTTTCATAATTTATGATTTTACCTAACTGTAGACGATACAATATTATTAATTACGACTAGGTATCAAAGAGATAAATGACTTGGGGGAAAAAAGATACATGCTGTACAAATATTATTGATACTTGTGCCCTTTAAGGGTAAATTCCAAAAAATTTGTTTTATAAAACATGCTGTGACCAAAGCAGACACCTTGGTGTTTAAAATTGTACCTCATTTATCGATTTCGGTTAGTTATCAAGCGAGGTAAAAAAAAAGTTTTAGAAATGATGATATTTTTGCCCTTTAAGGGTTGAATTTGGAGAAAGTTTTTTCTTAAAATATGATGTGACCAAAGCTGATAATTTAATATTTAAAACGATACCTCATTTATTAATTTCGGTTGGGTATCAAGGGGAATAAATCGCTCATGACAGAAAAATGTTGTAGAAATATTAATACTTTTGCCTTCTAAGGTTAGAATTTCGAAGAAAAAAAAATTTAAATGTGGTTTAATGGAAATTAAGTCCTTACAAAGACCTCAATATTTAAAATGATACCTGCTTTATCAATTTTGTTTAATTATCAAGGGAGATAAATGACTCGAGACAAAAAAAAAGGCATTTTAGAAGTACTGATATTTGTGCCATTTAAGAGTTCAATACAGAAAAAATAATTCTTACAATATGATGTTACCACAGTGGAAACCTTAATTATCAGAATGATACCACATTTATCTATTTCGGTTAGATATTAATGGAGATAAATGGCACGTGACACAAAAATGCGTTGTAGAACCATTTACATCTTTTCCCTTTAAGGGTTGAATTACAAAAAACTTCTTTCTTAAAATATGATATCACCAAAGCTGAGACATTACTCCTCATAATGCTACTTCATTGATCGACTTTGGTTAGATATCCATGGAGATAAATAGCTCCAGACACAAAAAATGCATTTTAGAAAAATTGAAATTTTTTCCCTTTAAGGGTCGAACTACGAAAAATTCCTTTCTTAAAATATTATGTTACCACGGCGGAGACCTTAGTCTTTAATATGATACCTCATTTAACTATATCGGTTAGATATCAAGGGAGATAAATTGCTCGTAACACAAAAATGCGTTGTAGAAAAATTTATACTATTTCCCTTTAGGGGTTGAATTCCAAAAACATTCTTTATTAAAATATGATGTCACAAAGCTGAGACATTACTCTTTATAATCTTACTGCATTTATTGATTTTTATTAGATGTCCATGGAGATAAATGGCTCGAGACACAAAAAATGCATTTTAGAAAAATTGACATTTTTTCCCTTTAAGGGTCGAATTACAAAAAAATCCTTTCTTAAATATTATGTTACCACGGCAGACACCTTAGTCTTTAAGATGATACCTCATTTATCTATATCGGTTAGATATCAAGGGAGATAAATAGCTCGTGACACAAAAATGCGTTGTAGAACTATTTATACTTTTTCCCTTTAAGGGTTGAATTCCAGAAAACTTCTTTCTTAAAATATGATGTCACCAAAGCTGAGACATTACTCCTCATAATATTACTTGATTTATCGTTTTTGGTTAGATTTCCATAGAGATAAATGGCTCGAGACACATTGACATTTTTGTCCTTTAAGGGTCAAATTACTAAAAATTCCTTTCTCAAAATATAATGTTTCCATGGCGAAGACCTTAGTCTTTAATATGATACCTGATTTATCTATATCGGTTAGATATCATGGGAGATAAATGGCTCGTGACAGAAAGACGCATGGAAAAAATATTGATACTTTTGCCCTTTAAGGATCGAATTCCGAAAAATTCTTGTCTTAGTATATGATGTCACAAAAGCGGAGATCTTAATCTTTTAAATGATACTTCATTAAACGATTTCAGATAGGTACCCAGGGAGATAAATAACTCGTAACACAGAAAACAGCATTTTAGACATATTGACATTTTTGCCCTTTAAGGGTCGAATTTCGAAAACTTTCTTTCTTAAAATATCATGTGATCAAAGTGGTGACCATAAGCTTTAAAATGACTTCTCATTCATTGATTTTGGTAAGTATGAATTAAGATACAGGCTTGTGACTAAAAAATACCTTATAGAAGTAATATATATGATTTGATGCACTTGTGAAAACGTCCCACATTTTTTGCTGTTGAAACATGAGGAAAAATAGATAAATATGGTAGTATTATATGTAAATAGACTACATATGAAAAAATGTAGAATTTGGCATAAAAATATACTTATTTTGATTTTAAGTTTATTTTTGATAAAGTATTAAAATCTACATAGTTATAAATTACATCTGCATCCACGGATGTCAAGCACTGAACATCCGCATTCACAAAAATGACCTCTGTTACAACCCTAATACATACATAATACAGGTCAAGCTAATATAAAGTATGAACAGATTACAGAAGTAATGGAATTTTAAAGGAAGTTAAAAACCATTTGTAACCACAAGATGTAAACATGAGTTTTTATCAGTACGTAATAAATACCAATAAAAGTCATAGGCTGATTAAATTAGGGTTTAAAAAGTGTTTTTTTTTAAGTTAAATGATTTATCAGAGACTTAATATTTTCAGTTTTGCTATTCCAATCTACTTACATCATTTTGTAACACATCTTAGAATTTCGCATAACGAAATTAGTTGCTGAGATAGCAGGTTCAGTTGAAGTATATGGGAACACCCTTTTAAAGACATTTTTATAGTTAATTTTTGATAATATTTCCCAGTAATATGTCCTAAATAAGTATTTGTTCAAGTATAAGCAGTAAATTCAATAGTTAAATTCATTTAAACAGCTGATCAGAAACTTAACCTCAGATTTGTATAGGTAGTGTTTGACTTTCATTTAGTTTCAATAAACCAAGATATTTCGTTAGTTTAAAAGATGTTTAGGTAGATATATAGCCAGTAGATAATTAGTTTTGTTATTAAAAGATCTTACTTAGAGTCTGAATATGTTTGAAAGTGATTTGCCGGTTTTGAATTTTATCACGTAATTTTTCCACTCTAAACACGAAGCATTTAGCTATCAGGAAAACAGTTAAGAAGTCAAGTGATAGAGATAAAGTATCGTAATTTCGGTTTAGATAACATATTAAAGTTTTAGAAAGATTCATGTAACCTAAAGATCGTTTTTGAATATAATTTGATATAGTCTTTTTGGGGATTCATGAAAAGAAATTATATTCAGAGTAAAGTTTATTTAAAATTAAAGACTTCTGTAAAAGATTCATTTCAAAATATTAAAGCATTTTATAGTAATAAAATAAAATGGGTTTTGGCGCGAGTAAGCAATGATGCAATCGCTCGACATTCGCCGAGGGTGATATCTACAAAAATTCGTAATAAATCAGGGAATTAACTTAGAGGTTCCAAATTTTTACAGTAACAGTTTTTCATTAGGGAAATTTGTTTAGAGGTATTTTCAAGTCAATATTCGAAATATTTCAAGACATTAAATTTTATTTTCGAGTTTTAGACCATTTTAAAAAATAGGTAAAATTCTTTATTTGAAATCAGGTAATAGATGAGCAATAGGAGAATAGAATTAAATTTGTTTCAGCTCGATAGGAGCAATATTTTGGAAGTTATGGCAATCACATCTTTACGACTCTTTTCTGGCTAAACTATTAAAGTAACAACATTTTTTATAATAACTTAATTCGACGTTTGTAATAATATCTTGCTACTATCAAAATTTCAGAGAGCTAGGATTAATTTTACTGTCATGATCAAATTGGATTTAGCAACAGTTGTCAGAAACTGATCAGCTATCGCATCAAACCCCTGGGAAAGTCGAAACAAGGAAGTTCACACGGTCCGATCCTATAAATATATCCCCTCCACAGTCTAAGCGCACTCTTCTAGAAGCAGCAGTGAGACGATGTAAACGCGTTATGTCGGGTGGCTAGCTCTTGGCTCGTGGCGCGGCAAACTTTTAGTTTGTTCAACATCAAGTAGAAATTTTGTCAGCTTAGGGAAGTTTTATTCTGAAGATTCATGTAATTGAGAAGTAATAGTAACGTGGGGTTTCGGTCGTGCTCGAGTGGTCAGTCGAATCTGTAAAATTAAATTTGGAAAAGTTGTCTGAATGCCTATGCAGTACTTTAACTTTGTAATGTTTTGAAGAATATACTCATCATATCAGAAGTGAACTTTTATCATTGAACTTGAACCTTTTCCTTAGTTTCTGGTTAAAACTATGGTGGCGACTGTGTGAAGAACTTAGTACTGCAATTCATTAGGTTTGCACGATCAAAGTTAAGATGCAGTTTGTGTACCAACCCCAGCACAAGCTTGTTGTCTTACATCATTTATTTTGAGAACTAATACCAAGCTTTGGATAGCGACCAATTTAGGAAAGCGCTATATGCAAAATATTTCAGAAGTTTAGTTGAGTCACACAGTTATAATTTACAGATAATGAACAGTTTAATTAATCCAACAACCCATCAATCTGTGGCAATTCCTCCTCTCTGCTCTGCCACTCCTACCCCTGTCCTGGCCATCACATTTATCTGTGGCTTCAGTCATGTGGTAAGTCTCAGTTTGTGCCCATCTTTTACCCTTGCCAGGTGTTTAGTGCCATGAGAAATAACACTGACTGAAATTTTGAATACTTAGGTCAATATCCTTAGCTGCTATACTAATGTTGCGTTTTCTTCTCCGTCTAGTGCAGCTAACAAATGAAAAAACTTTGTTATGGAAGACAAAGTTTTTTCATTTGTTAGCTGCACTTGACAGAGAAGAAAACCCAACTGACTGAAATGTTGCAAATTGTGTTGTCCTTTGTTGTTGTTTCTGATCTCCTGCCTACATCTGTAGTATGATGGGTTTACTGTTGCTGTCCTTCCTTAATTTCATTATCGTATCCTCATTGTTATTCTAATTAGTAAGTTGGATAGTTAAATGTAAACACACCGAAACTAAATACATTTTAGCACAAATACACGCTGTAACATCATACTCCTGCTTCTGAGCAATAATCGAAACACCTACTTTGGTCAACTAGCAGAACAGGAGTCCAGCTTGTATTCTTATAATGCTTCACGGACAAGAACTACATTTGAAGTCACTGGCCAAAAATGAAAAACCTGTCAAACTATATGTGCAATAGGGTGGAGAGGCAGTTTAGTGCCTAGTCTGCCCGGTATCACCACAAGCCCACCCATCAGTCATTGGCAATCATAGACAGCGTCTTGATAGGACGCACTTTGGTCAACTACTTTATCTTGTGAATACAGTGTAAGCGGCCGTTGAAACATTGTGTTTTGAAGAATTTACCTGGCTTAACACTAGTTAAGACTGTGAAACTGCTGTCAATGTTGGTTTGGAACATTTTTATTTAATCGTGTCTTTTGCAATGTAAGCTCCTAAAGTCATTAAGTCCTCTAATTATTCTACCGTATGACTAAACCATTCCTCAAACTTCAAGAAGAATTTTCAATGAAAATTGTTTTGAATAAGATGCTTTAATATTATTAATTTTCACATAGTTCTATTCCACCATACTCTGTTTTGTGGTCCATATGAGTAAGATTAAGAAGGTATCTGTGATTAATAGATTTGTAAGAATCTGGGGTCGGTCTGGTAGCTCAGTGGTTAAGGCACTTACTTTCTGAAAAGTTTGCTGCTCTGGTCCCGGGTTCAAATCCCGGTGGCCGCAGGAATTTTTAAGAATGGTGTTTGATCATATGAGCTATTCCATGGTTCGGATTCCACTTTAAACTGTAGGTCCCAGAGGAAAGGAACCTTGCCATCCTATCTCTGACCAGTCACTTAGTATATCTCCTTTGGGAAGATCCAACCAATCTTCCGGTTGTGGACTAAGTTACATTATTAAGAATCTGGAGTACTTAAAAACTGGAAAAATTTCTCTCATGAAACATTTCATTTTCAGTACTAATTGATTGTTGATCTTGGTTAATGTATGATTTAGTTACGGGTGATTATTTAGTTGCTTATTTTTGTATGAATACTCCAAATATTTATCAACAAATGTGGTTTTATATCATTTCACTTATCAGCCACCTCCTGTTCTACATGAGTAATTTGAATGGAGTGCTGTGTGTTAAGGTGGAAGTTTGAGTAGAATGTCAAGATAATTATGACATGGAACCCTCTTGTACATTTACCTGACATGTACTTTTTAAGTTTTTTTTATTTTTACATTATCTCAAAGTTTTTTGCCTTCTCTTACTTTACCCCTTTTGAGACTTTTTTTTCTGTTCAATATTTCTAAAATTTCCCTTCTATTTCCTCTTTACATTTGGCTACTTAAGTTTACAACCATATGAATATGATATTCAGAATCATAGGTTCAAAATGGCTCTTACAGCTGGTACTTTTCTTCATTAAAAAAAAATGTCACTGAGCATGGTGGGTGTGCAGTTAACCTTCTGGCTTCACATTTGGGAGGATGTGAGTTTGAATCCCCATCCCGATTTGGGTTTTCGGTGTTTTACCCAAATCACGCCAGGCGAATGCCAGGTTGCTTCCTGTAAAAGGCCACGGCCGAATCCTTCCCATTCCTTTTTCCCAGTCCTTTCCTGCCTTTAATGACCTCGACGTCAATGAGGTGTAAAGCAATTGGTAAAAGAAAAAAAAAAGTCTCCTCTAACATTCTTTGTGATGCAAACAATCAGAAATAAACTCTACCAGATTTCTACATCTACATATATACTCTGCAATTCACAAAATTGTGGGTGGCAGAGGGTGCTCAGCACCAAAGCTAATCTCTTTGGTGTGCATTCCAATCCCTAATGGGACGAGGGAAAAAAGAATTCATATAAGAATCAGTCCGGCACCTTATTTCTCTAATTTTATCTTTCCTGTCCTTCCGACTCAAATAGGTTGGTGGAAGAAGTATTTCACTACACTCAAAAGTGAAAGTGGGAGTACGCATGTTTTCCAATAAGTTTAAACGATAAATCACTCTTAGCCCAACAACCATTTCCTGATTTCAATAAATGAAATTATAAATATAGAGTATATGTGGAGAATTCACGAGGTGAACAATCTTTATTGTGGGGAGTACATGAATTATATTAGGTTTTAAAAGAATAAACAAGAGTTTAGTGACCTGAAAATAAAAATTTTAACGATTTATTATAAATTGATAGTTCAGAGCCTAACACTATGGATGTGTGAACATACTGCTTGATACCAAATGACCTCGCCAAAAAAATTATTTTGCTCAAAGTTATATTAATTTGGTGTTGTGCCATTTGCTATGGTATGGTATGTTTTGACTAAATATCCGGTCATTCCTGTGTAAAACGAATCAAGTGACTTATCAAGACGTCAATTTAATCTAAATCTCTTAAATTATCATTGAAAATGCTGTTATTCTGTTACCTTCATTGGGACTGGTGGGTTCATGATTCAGTTTATTACCTGGCCATCCAGATTTCTGCTTTCCACCACTCTCCGAAATCTTTGTCATCATTTTATTCCTAAAATAATGTTTGAGATACAAATGAGTGAAGAGAAAAATTATCATTTTCAGTTCAAGAGATGTGCCTCCATTATTCAAGTAACTACAATGTTTTTCTTTTTTCCCAGAATCCGATCCAGAAAGTTTCTACAGACGCTGGTTAAATGAGCGATATGAAGAAACATTTAACAAGCTTTTGGATATTATAGAAACAGGAAAGCCAACAGTACAGATGCAAGCTCTATCAAGTTTTGTCAAAGTTTACTTATCACTTGAAGGAAAATATTTAGTTGATGCTACAGCAAAAACGGATTATTATTTTCCAATTAACAGGTTGAAAGTAAGTTGTCCTTCTGTTCAGGTATATTTCTTCCAATTATTTAAATGTATTGGATGGACTTTTTGTGAATATGACTTCAGTGTGTGCAAAACATAAATACATGGTATAGTCTTCAGCTTTAAATTTTACACATTACCATATGTAAAAGACACTATGTGGGTCAGCACCTAAAATTATATATACAATGAAGCAACTACTGTCTATAGTGAAAATAAAGGCCACAGTTAGAAAAGGAACAATGCCCAGTACAGGCTGCCAGATGTTTGCAAAAGGTTCCTATATTCTTTGTGCTAGAAACATAAGTACTTAGACACATTAAATTAGTAAATATCACACATGTTGGTAATTCTTATGCCTATGTGATATCTAGTTATTACTGACTCTTATCAAAGGAAACCTTAGATTTGTTCTGTAAATATGCCCAATTATAAATGAAAATTTTATCTTTAGACCAACAATTTGCTTTGATCCGTGCAACAGAAAAGGGTGGGGGGGAAAAAGAAACGTGATGGTACTCATATATTCCGCTGTATCTGTAATTTTGAAAATCGAGCAGAAGGTACTACAGGCTAAAGCAGAGTATAACTCTTGCAAAAGGATAAAGAAGGTGGAATTTGAACATCTAGACATAAATGTATTGCTGTAGCTCCAGCAACAGCACAAGCAGTACACCAATGTCTCTAGTTTCTTCTAAAGGCTGACAAGTTCAATGAACAACTGGAGGCCCTAGATGAATAATGATGCCAGATAAAACTCTTAAATTTAAAGCTGAGATATGCATCGGAGGCAAACTCTCATTGAAATGTGTTGTGACACCAGAGGCTACCACGATGGGTGGCACAAGATACTGTAGCTAGCAGTCTAGATGTGGGATTAGGAATTAAAGAGATGAAAAAATTTGTTTCTTCTGAAGTATTGCCCTACTTGTCCTGTTATCCTCAATCTTTGAAACACAGAGTTAATATTTTTACAGTTAACACTAGCTGACCCTGTCACGCGTTGCTGTGACTCAGTAGTTATAGTACTTTGGATCAATGTACTATAAATTAATATTCACTAATAAAGACAAAAAAGTTTTAGTCGATTTGAAAATTCAAAAGTATTTGGTAAAGAGTTTCGGATAGTTGAAATTAAGGACAAACGAATATTAAAAATTTTAATTACATTTTATTACAAATTACTTAATTGAAAATATATAAAAATTGATATTTATAAAAATAAATCAATTATTTTTTATTTATTTAATAATTGAAATTTCAGTTTTATAAATGAGGTAGATGAAGTTGATTTTTAAACATGTTTAACAATTATTTTCATTATTTTAAATTATTATAATTTTAATTTATCTAAGCGCTAATTGGTGAACAGTATATTTGGTTAGCCTGTCTTTTGCTAATACAAATAGATTTGATGGTTTCCCCACACGTGAGCAGGCGACATATAGCTGTCCATGGAAGAAATACGTATTTTCCAAGTCCAAGCCGCAAACGGACATTGTTTGGCCTTGGGACTTACTTATGGTCATAGCGAAAAGCCAAATGATTCGGAAATTGAAGCCTTTTAAATGGTATTGGAGATTCTGAAGGTATCATTAGAATACGTGGCAACAGGACGATTTGTCCTATAAACTTTCCAGTCAAAATAGTTGTTTCAAGAACATTTCCGGTGATCCTTTTAATGACCAAACGTGTACCGTTGCATAATCTAGGTGGATTCAAATTCCGAAGTAGATTAGTCGGTGAACCAATCTTTAACCAAAGATTGTGTTTTGGCATTCCTGGTATATCCAAAGAATTTAAAAACTCTGTTGGAAAATTTACGGCTTGATTTTCATCTACAATAGTGTCTATTGATTTAAAAGACATCAGATCACCTGGCAACAACTGTTGTATCTGGAAGTTAATTTCGTTGACATCAACATTTTTTGCTGCCAAAATAGCACAGTTACTGAGCCAATTATGATCTGATTAATTATTTGATATATCCAGAAACACACTCTCAATAAGTTAATTCTTTGAGTGAACAATAGTGCAGAATTTGTCTGGCCTTTTGATGTATTGTGTATTTCGATGCAGTTCTATTTCACCCTTTGCAATATCCAGCAATTGCTTACAAAATACTTGTGCCGATGGATTGACACAATGTGAAAAATTCAGTTAATCTCGTTTTTGGTGGCTCAAGTGCTCTTTGTAGAATATTTTGTTCGGTGAAATATACACATTGACCGTTTGCAAGATGCTGGATAGAATGGTCTCTTTCATGTATCAGAAATATACCAGATAGCTTCGTTGCTGCTGATGTATCTACCCATCTGGTATTGTGCTATTTCGTCATTTTTATTTACATTTTTTACTTCAAAGACGGCCAAACACTGCCTTTATTAACGTATTTACAAATGTACTTAATGGATTTTACAGAACTGCAAAATTCGACATTAATATGAGCCTTATACATTTTTGAAAGCAATGGTGAGTATGATGCCACTCACTAATTGTCAATTTTAACTTGTTTTCTAGAATTTGATATTCGCATCGTAAATGTGTGGCCACCATTCTCAGCGTTTCTGCGGTGATACAACGGATAACCGTCGACATCCATAATAGTATCATTCGTATGTTCCTTTAGGAAACGCTTCTTGCATTTTCCATCTTCCATGCATGGCGATTTCATTTTAAAAGCACCGCACGGTCCGTGGATCATGTGACTGGTAACAATATCAAACAATTCTTGATCAATTACCGGGTCCGGAGTTTAGGCTGAAATTATTTGCTCAATTTCTTCTGGACGGATTTTAACTTCAAGCCAAATCAAAATGTGAGAATGCGGCAAACTCGCTTTTGCCACTCAGTCGAATACAGATAGCAACGTGTATTACCGAAAACTGAATGTTTTACAATTAAATCAATCAATGATTTTAATTTTTGTTTGAACACACGTGCCATGATGATATGACGATGCATTGATTGTTAGCCTGGTAATAGCAAAGTTTGTATTTCCTCCCAATTCGGATTACACATAAATGTAATAAAAAAATCTGGACGAACATATCGAAGTACGTAAGTCATCGCATCTTGTATATATTCCTGCATGTTCTATGGACTGCCGATGTAGCTTGAAGGTAAAATAAATGCATTACCGATAATTTTCATCTATATTGCCGATAATAGCATCTCGTAAGTGGATGTATTCCTCCGATCGTAATTTAGCCTGGTTGTATCGAATAAACGCAAACGTTCGTTTTCAATCTTAGCGTACATATCCACGACGCATTGATGGTACAGTTGACGATATCGAAGGATGTAGTTGTCCTGGTTACGTCTAATCATCAATCGGTGGGTATAGCACTTCATTGAAGTAACTTTTTTTATTTGTTTCATTACCTGGAAAAATAAGAAATTAAATAGTAAAAAAATTAGAAGAATAAGAAATTAATATAGTGAGCCCGCGATAATCCGGCCTCTGTTCGGAATACCGCAGGTCTACTGTATTAATAAAATAAGGAAATAAATAGTTGAATATTAAATTTACCAGTAACTGGATCACACTGTTTGATGTTCATGAGATATTCATCCTGCCCTTGCCAGAATATCAATGGATACTGGAGTGTGTCATACTGACAGTGCTATCTCAACATGTGATTTTAATGGCTTTATTATCAACTGGATCACCAACTATAATATCTGCAACTTCATCTACAGTTGGCAGCGTTGGACCTGCCAGCGTGTTCTCCTGATGGTTATTTGTCAGCTTTGATGACAATTTGATAGTTGTCATTTTTTAATTAGTGGCGACACTCTTTTAAACAATTGAATAAGTTGATTATTATTTTCCAAAAAATTCTCAAACAATACCACAATTGCTCTCTCTTCTGCTTGATCGATGAAATTAGTACTGGCACCGAGTTGTTACGTGTTCTTCACAACTTCCCATAAAATAGATTGGGAGAAACTTCGGGACATCATTAGGCATCGGCATCAACGACCCATTCTTATGGTACACTTGACCTTGTATTTTGAATGTAGTTGCAAAATGACGTCCATCAGATGTGAGATCGCAAATTTTAGTTGCTCCAAAAGACGTCATCTGGAAGCAGGAATTGAATTTGCGTGTCTTGCGCAGAAAAAATTTTGAATCGTTTGATTCGCCAGCAAGAAGTGATTGCAAAGGTTCTGAGGAAGTGGTAATAATACAACTTTTCGTGATGCACAACACATGCGAGCTGCTTCATTGCGGAATTTCAATACCTGACAGTATTGGCATACTTTTTCGATTGCGCCGATTACAATTTTAGAATGTGCAGAGTAATCAAATTCTGGTGCATATTTGAACACAAGACGAACAGATAATACACGTGTTAATGCACGGCTGATTTGCTATCTCTCTCGTTCTCTTTCTGTAAATGTAGCGATGTGCTGTTCTCATGTCGCTCTTGTTTTCGATATATTCTGTTCCAGACGTTCATCATGCTGTTCTTGAGATACTTGCATATGACACTCTGCTGCCCTGATCCTTTGAGCTTCGTTACTTGCCGCGATTTGTTCTGCTGATTGGTGAGCCCTCTCAACGCGTTTGCGTCGTGCCTCTCTGTTTTTTTTTTTTTTTTTTTTGAGGCATTTCGCTGAAATTTATAATTGCAACAGTTAAAATAAAAATAGTTGAATTACAACAAAAAGTGCCTTTCTAAAAGCCTTAAAATAAGACACTATAATATTGTGCTGAAACCGGAATGCCTCTCTGCAAGTAAATGCCTGATATTAAATAATTATGTGTGGTCGTAATAACCTGATGACAGGGCTTCTATCAGCTGCGCATTCCACCTCTGTCGCCGCCACCTTAACCTAACCCGACAACTCTGCCAGGTACAGGAGGCCTACAGTTTTACATGGAATCCCAACTACGGAAGTGTTCTGGCATACTTCACATTACACAGCAAGCTATGCCAGAGGTGAAAGTCGTGTTAAACGTCTATGAAAATCACCACTGAGACGGAGATTCGAACCGGGGACCTTTCGATCTCCAATCAGACGCCTTAACCACTGAGCCACCAGACCACTCGCTATGAGCAGTGAGCCAGATTGCCTTATAATCTTTACAAAAAGATATTATTTGGCAGATTTTCAATAGCGTGCTTGATGTAACGAATTATCCGAGCTGAACCTAGGGAGAGGTAAAAGCAGAAACCATAGAGTAACAATTCTCAACCTATGCTCTTTGAAAATGTGGCATATGGGTCACAGCTGTAACATTATTATTCACTTGATAATTAAATATTAAGAGTCTATTCAACATTTAATTTACTTTTAATAGTTTACTTCCAGTTTTATAGCTGTGTTTTTATGAAATCAAAATGTGCTTCTAGATTTACTAGATAATTTCGCTAGTAAAATACAATGAATAGTGAGGTTGAGGTTAATGTAATAGGTACGCACCAAAATACTTACAACATACTATGAAACAGTTAAGACACTTTAAAATACTGTATGAACGACAAACTGTCACTGACCTTAACAGAATACAACCAACCTGAACAAAATGCAGACAGCACAATAACATCTCTGTGATATATAAAATTTTTAATTGGGATTCTATAGCAAAACAAAAATGTTTCCGTAACAGAAAAAATCCGGAAAGCTACTAATTGTATAAAAAAAACAGTTTATTGACATCTCTGTGATATCTGCTGCTGCAATCTAGGGACTAGTAGCCCCCCATATGCGCGACCCCTTTAAGCATCAAATTCCGAAAAATTCTTCCTTAATTTATGATTTTACCTAATTGGAGACCTTAATCTTTAAAATGATATGTCATTTATCGATTTTGGTTTGGTACTGAAGGAGATAGATGGCTCGTAATAATAATAATAATAAAACACATTGTACTAATAATGTTGATGCTTTTGCCCTTTAAGGGTCAAATTAAATTAAAAAAAAATCCTTTTATAAAATATGGTGTAACCAAAGCGGACACATTGATACCTCATTTATCGATTTCAGTTAGATATCAAGGGAGATACATGGCTCGTGACAGAAAAATGCGTTGTAGTAATATTAATAATTTTGTCCTTTAAGGGTCAAGTTTTTTTTAAAAAAAAAAAATCCTTTTCTTAAAATATGGTGTAACGTAGCCAAAGACCTTACGAAGACCCCAGTCTTTAAATTGACACCTCGTTTATCAATTTTGTGTAATTATCAAGGGAGATAAATGGCTCGAGACACAGAAAATGCATTTTAGAAATACTGATATTTTTGCCTTTTAAGGGTAAAATTCAAAAAAATCCCTTTCTTAAAATATGATGTGACCACAGCAGAGACCTTAATCTTTAGAATGATAACTCATTTATCTATTTTGGTTAGATATTAATGGAGGTAAATGGCTCATGACACAAAAATGTGTTGTAGAACAGTTTGTAGTTTTCCCTTTAAGGGTTGAATTTTAAGTGTTAACATATGATATCACTAAAGCTGAGACATTGCTCCTCATAATCCTACTTCATTTATCGATTTCTGTTAGGTATCCAGGGAGATCAATTGCTCCAGACACAAAGAACACATTTTAGAAGTATTGACAGTTTTGCTCTTTAAGGGTCGGATTATGAAAAACTCGTTTCTTAAAATATAATGTTACCACGGTGGAGACCCTAATCTTTAATATGATACCTCATTTATCTATATCGGTTAGATATCAAGGGAGATAAATGGCTCATGACACAAAAACTCCTTGAGGAAATATTAATACTTTTTTTAAGGATGGAATTCCGAAAAATTCCTTTTTAAAAAATATGATAATAGGCCAAAGCAGAGACCTTAATTTCTAAAATAATACCTCTTTCTCGATTTTGGTTAGATATCAAGGGAGATAAATATCACATGACAAAAAAAAAATTGTGGTTGAAATAACGGTAATTTTTCACTTTATGCGGTGAATTATGAAAAATTCCTTTCTTAAAATATAATGTGACTATGGTGGAGACCTTAATCTTTAAAATGATAACTCGTTCATCTATACTGGTTAGATATGAAAGGAGATAAATGGCTCATAACACAAAAACACATTGCGGAAATATTGATACTTTTGCCCTTTAAGGTCTTAATATATGATACTTCATTAAATGATTTCAGATAGATATCCAGGAAGATAAATGACTCTTAACACAAAAAATGGCATTTTAGAAATATTGATAGTTTTGCCCTTTATGGGTCGAATTCCGAAAAAATCCTTTCTTAAAATATGATGTGACTAAGTGGAGACCATAAACTTTTAAATGACACCTCATTCATTGATTTTGGTTAACTATGCAGGGAGATAATGGGTTGTGACAAAAAAACACCTTATAGAAATAATATATATGATTATTTTTTAATGGTATAATATAATATGTCCCAAATGTTAATAATTCACATTTAGGTAAAAATTAGGCCCATATTAGTTAGTGGTCCATGCAACTATTTTTAGACATTTTACTGGGCCTCTGGTTGAAAAGATTGAGAAACACTGCAATAGTGTATTCATTTTAGCCTGCAGCACTGTATGCACGTTCTAAGAGCACAGATCCAAATAAGGATTGAATAATCTGGCTCTAGATGAGGTATAGGCAGTTAAATATTGTTCATGCAGATGTTTCATTTAATAATAATAATAATATTTAATTAAATTGCGATAGAGTGCACACTCTGGTGGCAATTTCCCTACACACCCATCATCTCCCTTTCCTGCACCCACCTACATTTGCCCTCTGCAAATTTTAGCTTTAAATTCTTTCAACGTTTTGGTTAATTATTCACAATTTCTCTTGGTAACTTATTCCAATCCCTGACCCAAAAAAATAGAATCTTCCTACACCCTTGTGCTTGAAATCGAGTGCCAGCTTATGGTCATGGTCATCTTTTCCCTTCCATGCATTACTTTTAATTCTGACATCAGTATCTTTCCTTGCCTTACCGCAAATATAAAGTCTAAAAGTGTATCAGGGCCTTGGTCTGAAGTCTTACTGTTCTTTTGTTAGCACTTTTTCAATGGTTTTGCTTCCCCCCCCCCTCCTTCTTCTGGGATCTTCTTATAGATTTTGGCACAGTAGCACATCACTTGATTCCTCTATAATTCTTTAGCTCTTTCCTACTTTTTTCCACTTTCTTCCAGCCTTCAATCCCCCCTTCCATAATGCTCTCATCAGATGTTATAGCCACTGCTTTCTTACTTTTGCTTCTGTTTTTACCAGTTCCACAATCAATTCATCATTGTCTGGTACCTTCCCACCATTTATCTTACACAAATCTGATTCTGCTTCTTCCCTTACTAGATCATTTACTATCTATCTTGTCCTCCTGCTTCTCCTGTAGCACTGTCTTAACCCCTATCCAGTTTGGGTTTAGCAATGCTTCAGAATACTGTTTGAATATCCTTTTTAGGTTTACATTGTTTATTTCCTTTTCTGTCTTTTTCGAGTATGCTGAGGTTTTCAATCAAATCCTTCCTCTTCCTTTCTACCATTCCATACAGTACATTCTTTTTATCTTTCTGGGCTCTTCCATCTTGGCAATCACATTTCTCCAACCACTTCCTTCTTTCCATTACTACCATACTCTTAACATACACATTCTTAAATATATTCCTCTCTCATCTGCAATGTTCTCTGCATGAGCCATTCATTAAAAAGCCCTCCATCTTTTACTCTACCATTTTACCATGAAGTCCCTTTCCGCCTCACAGAGCTTGATGGGTGAGTGGTAATGCTCTAGCCTCCCATTTGAAAGAATACTGGTTTCGAATTCCCTTCTGTCCATCGAGATTTGAGTTTTCTATAGCTCTCCCAAATCAGACCAGGAAAATGCCTGGATAATTCTATTATAAAGGTCATTGTCTCATTCCTTCCCGTTTCTTGGCCTCCCCTACCTCTAATGACCGTGATTTCAGTAAGGCACAAATCCATAAGTGAAAAAAAAAATACTTTCCATCTTTTTTGTTGCTGGTGCTTCCACTCACTGTTTCTACCACTACAATTGGTGTCCTTTTAAATTATTTCTGCTTATAATCGACCGACTAGCTTATATAAGTTATTTACTTACACCAAAGCTTTTTAATTTCCCACTATAATTACACAATATGCAAATACTACATTTTGGTCAGTTAACTACAATTACAAATAATTCTACAACATTGTTTTTACCTTAAAGTGACCCTTTACACCTTCTGCCAGTGAGGAAATATGTGTTTTAACATTTTTTTATACAAATATATATTTTCACGTTAGCCTTTCCAGTTCATCTTTTTCATCATCTGAAAAATAACTCTTATACTATTACCTGAAATTGTGTCTCAGTTTCTCCTTTTCAAATAATCAATAACACTATAAAATCTTTTTAGAATTCTCTCTGTATTATAACACACTTTACATGACTTTACATAGTATTAATCTAGTATCGATGGTCAGTACCACCCACGCCACTTGTTGTCTCCACTGAACGTTGGCAGCAATGACTCTCCTGACAGGCGTTGCCATCTGTGATCCGGCAGGGTCGGGGACATGGCCGCCTCGAGCCGCGATGCACGTCGCCACATATGTACAAAAATTGTACTTTGTAGGCATAAATGCCTGTAGGAGACGAAAACAGTGCTCGGCCGAAGAAAGTGTAACCTCTGCAAAGTTGGTTTGGAAATGTACCACGCTGGCCATTTCTGTGTGGACAATACAACCCTTAATTCAAGTAAAGTTGTGGTCGCTTGCCGAGACCTAATCAATATTGAAACCAAGGAACTCCTTAAGGAATAGTCATTAGAACGTGTAATCGAGGCTCACCAGGTAACACTAAGGGTAAACGGCAGTCTGAAGAAGACTGCCACCTTCGTCCTGACGTTCTAATGTTGCTGAAAGACATTAAAGCAGGCTATTTGAAATTCAATATATGCCCATATGTATTTGACCCTATGCACTGTTTCAAGTGCCAGCAGTTCAGTCACACGACGGCAACCTGCAAAGGCAACCCCATCTGTGGGAAATGTGGAATGGCTGTTCATGAGCCGGATACGGGTTGTACCCTCCCACAGGTGTTTGTGAACTGCTCCGGATCACATCTTGAAGAGAAAAAAAAATCCATTAGTTGAAGACAAAAGAGCAAATTCCATATGGTGAAGCAAAGAAGCATTACAAGCCGCTAGCACCTACCATCTTCTCAACTAGCTTTGCAAAAACTGTTTTGACTCCCTTCAGGAAAGAAAGTGTTGCTACTCAGACGTCCTTTGCAGACATGAGCACAAGTGCAACATGATCATGTCAATGCAGTTGTGGCGTGAAAGCTACTAAAGTCATTACACCTAAGAACATGGACGTCATCAGTAGCAACATGTCTGTAACTCCAACCACTAAGACAGCAGGTTCTGCATTTACACCAGCAGAAGTGCAGCCATCAGTTACATCTGCTACAGCAGGAGCAACTGCAGCAGCATCTAGAACAAAACTAGTGCTGGCAACACCATTAGCTAGTACCAGATCGCAAACAGTGCAGAAAGATCGGGGTCCGAAATTTAAGCATACGGACTCAACTGTGTCCCTGAAGTCCCCTTCTGCTTCTGATGTTTTATGTGGAATTATAATTGAAAATCCATCATTTCCATCCTCCTTAAAATTTTAAATCAATTAGTTATCCAGTTCCTAGGCTTGGAATAACTCCACCAATTAACCAATTCAAGGTTCCTGTACTGTCCCAACAACTACCAGACCATACCCAAGGTCCCCACTGACATCCCCAAACAGGTAATGTATTTTGAAGCATTGCTCATTTCCCAGAGCAAGAGAGAGATATTTGGATAAATGGGCCATGGAAAGACAAAGGTGATCGAAATTTCCTTAAATAAACCCTGTATAACACAGTTGTTAGGCATCCAGTCTCTAAGGAAGAAACTTTTGGCATAAAACTGGGCTGGGTAAAATGGAGAACCTTCAACCTTATAAGAATAGGAGTGGCTCCAGTAAAAGCTAACATGTATAAATGGTGTCTGACAACAGACGACCAATGTGAATGTGGAGAACAGCAGACCATGGATCACTATGCTTGCAACCAATGGCAGTTTTCAACAACACTCAAAGACTTATGAACAGGAATATTGGGCAAAATCATTTTGACGTGTGGACATGAAAAAGTAAAATAAGTAAGTTGTTAGGTTTCCAAAATGTTGTGGATCTTTTGTACCAAATAAAGTACTAGTACAAATGAAGGGAGTTGGTTCCAAAAGTTGAAAAAACACCTTATTTCTTATAATTAATATCTGTATCGAAGTAATTTTTTTCTGGTTTGTGATTCTGAAATGGATTTATGAAAAGCATGTGGGTATTTCCATAATAAGGTGACATTGTTTTTCACTTTGGATGACTTTCCATTTGTGGGGCTTACAGTAAATTAATTTTGTGAGAGTATTTTGTATGTGAATGACCTTATGAAAATGCATTTTCTACTAAAAAAAAGGATGAAGTACAAATTACAAGTTGTATTAATATCATTATTCTCGTGTGATGCTGGGTGAGAATTGAATAAAAAAACAATTGTTCAGAAATGAGTGTTATATGATAAATAGTTGGAATTCCAAGGTAAAATTCTAAACAGTGAAGTGAAGAACAGACTTGAAAAATTGTCAGATTAATTAAAGCAACATTAAAGGAAAAAAAGAACCATTTTAGTTCAAGAATAAGATTGTTTTCAGATGAAAGAATTGTAAATGCTGAAAGGAAGCATTCTGAATAAATGTCGTGATTGGCCCCCATTACATTGGGAAGTGAGGCATAAGGCCATAAGGAAAAAGAGATGAAAACTTCCTACAAATTTTTTGATTAAAACACAGGGGATGATAAAAATTGTGTTGTGGCCCTGCTTCCTGAAAAAAAAGGGTGTTATTAAAAATTTCTGAACGCTTAGCTAAATCGTGCCATATTTCTTTCATGAAGTTTGGATTATTTTAAAGAAATTGAAGTAATTTCTAATATCATTGATGTAAATTTGTTGGTAGAAAATTTTAGTTTTTGCTGAAATTGTTCATAAGTATCATACAAATAAATATATATTTATCGATTTACAGGCCCTTATGTTGAAAGTTCTTTCAAGTGATAAAAGTAACAGCAATGTTATATCACGCTTACAAGAATATGCATCTTACCAAGACTTCTTATTCTTCAGTTGGAAATTACTTCCTACAATTGTTATACAGGAGTGTAAACCAAATGAAATTTATGCTAAGAATCTCATAGACCTGTTGGACAAAATTGCACTCCCAAAGAAGGAAGCAATGGAAAAAAATTTACTTCTCTATGGGAAGGAAGGTTTGTATTAATTACATTGGAACCATAACCATACTTTATTCTTATAATTAAACTGAAAATAGAATAAGTAGTAGTTGTTTGATTTCACATTCTTATATTAAGAATAAAATTAAATTAATGTAATAGTAGTTATGTTAAAGTTTCTGATATTCTTTTCTAGAATACTTTTAAACTTCAATTGCACATAAGTATTTTTCTGGTAGTAGATCAAATATGTGACATATAGAGTGTAAAGACAATGAAACTAACTTTAAGTAGCATTCATGTACATATTATTATTACTGGTTAATAAGAATGGGGCATATGCCTTGGTGGCAATTCCCCTACATTCCTACTTCCGTGTTTCACAGATTTTTACTTTATACTCTTTCAATAATTGAGGCAAATTGTTCAGTATATTGATCAGTAATTTATATCTATTCTTAAGAAAATTTCCCCACTTCCTTTTGCCTGAAATCAAATGGTATTTTATGGTGATCTTCATCTCTTCCCTTCTGTGTAAGATGACTCATTCTTCTTCCATTATCTGTTGAGTCCTCAGTGCTAAAATTTAATTTTTGGTGGAGCATATTCCCAATGGCACACCTGCTTTCCCATTTCAATTATTATTAATATTATTATTTTGGTCTTCTTGAATTAGAATCACTACCCACCCACTTTTATCCTTCAATTTTTTTTTTTTTTTATTTTTTTTTTCATTGTTTAGGGAGCATCCATAAACTATGTGGCTCCATTTTCACTTCTTTTCAACCACTTTGTCTCCCCCACATAGATTGGGGTGGCTTTTTGTACTATTTTCTTTCTTGACAGGATATCATTAAAAGTATTTTGTATGCATTGAACGCAACTGATATTTTAATTGTGCACTTTTCTATAATTATAAATATTCTGAATGAAATTTTGACACTAGCCACTCTTTCTCAGGTACAAGCAGGGACCTGTCTCTTCTTGAGGTGTTACTAAGATCATTCTCCTTATCTCTCTCTTTACTGTTCATTAATTGATAAAATAGAACGAACTATACCCACTGGATAAAAAACTAAGAGGAAAAAACTATCTTTTTGTTTTGTTTTGAGTTCTGTTACCAGTATTTCTACATCACCAGGGAATGATTCTTTGATCTGCTTAAACTATTTCTATAACTCATTGGATAATGAAAACTCATGGGAAGAACATTTTCGATAAGCCTCATAATTTTATTTTGTGGCACCACTCCATACCACACTTTGAACTTCAGATTCACTTGACAGAACAAAATTAAAATTATTTTATCAATGAGTAGTTTGATCACATGCAAGCAATCCCAATAAAAACAGCTTTATTGCAAACCATCTAAATAATATGAAGTGTCACTGTCTTGGAAAATTCCATGTGACTTCTGTAAGCGAATTTGAGTGTAACTATAACATGTCTAATATTTTTTTAACTGTAATGCATACGTGTCGATTAGTTCAAATTTGCTACGACTTCATGTCACACACATACGTAGCACTGTTAGTATATAGGATATCTAAATTACATACAGAGATAATTAAATGATAGAAATAAATATCCACACAATGCTGTGTATGTTCTGTATCTTATTTTCACTGTGAAAAATAATATGAATGGGAAGCCACGTGACTTGGTTTGAACACCCTCTCCTACCGCCCCAATAGTCCTGTGTAGCTTTTTATCAAATCCCATTCCCCCTCCCCCCCCCCCTAGACTCAGCCACATAGTTTATAGATTTTCTCTTATGATAAATTATCCATCATACCCTGTGGTAATTTATTCCAGTCCCTTATTCCCTAGCCTACAAATGACAATTTTCCCACTCCTCATTCCTGAAATCATGTGCCATCTAATGGTCAATATGTACCTTATATATTCCCAGAACTCTATTCATCCAGTGATGCCCAACCCAGCTCCTATATTAGATCAGTTACTGATTGTTCTGTCATAATTTCTTCAAACAAATTTGGCTGCTCTCTCTTCCACCTGTCTTTCATTCATAATCTGTAGGTTCCATACTCCACTTGCCTCCATATTCAAGCAATCGTAGGACCAGGATTTTGTAACACACGTCACTTCTCTGGTACAACCCCTCTTCAATAAATGAAATATTTTGAATGCTTTCCCTACACCTGCTGTAGTGAGTTTATCAACATATTATACCAAACAATTATACTTTGTCTTCAAAAAGCAATTCTGCCTACACTCTATAGCTAACAATTCACACAAAAAATTGTGCATTGGTTAGATGTGTTTAGGTCTAATTTGTAATTATAAAAGAACCGTTATTTTTATTCCCTGTGTAGCTAATAATCTGACTATTTTTTTTATATTTATCTTCATTCCATGTTAAGAAACTGAAGTACATATTCTAACCAGCTCTTCTGTAACTGTTCACAATCCTCTTCAGTTTCTGCAGTCAGTATAACTATTGACTGAAAAATTCTGACCAGTCATTCATTAGAATAATGAACAGTGATGATCCTATTACTCTGCTCTGTAATTCTCCTGTTTTGACACTTTATACAAAATATGCCATACGCACTCACAGTGGACAAGGATTTCTTACCCTGAAAAAAAAAAACTCATACTCTGTCATTCTAAATTAATGTCCCATGTCCAGTTCCATGAACATTTCATATAAGTAACGATCACAGTGGGTAAGATGTAGCACTGTAGCCTAGCATTCAGGAGAACATAGGTTTGAACCCCTATCTGGCCATCTAGATTCCAGTCTTCCACGGTTTCCCAAAATCAGTCTAGATGTATGCTGGGATAGTTTCTTCAAAGAGGCCATGGCTGAATTCCTTCTCATTTGTAACCCCTAATCTTTTCCCACTTCTAATCACTTCAATGTAGATGAGGCATAAAGCTATAAAAGAAATTTTTTCCATGTGGAGGCACAGATTTTGGCTGTTGACTGTTTGTTCGGTGTGCCATGTTTTAGTTAAATGTGTTGCTTAGTCAAACTTACAAATACATTAAAGCCAAGATTTCCCTCACTCTTTTTTTTTGAATTTGACAAGTATATATTATGCCTTCAATTTTAGTAAAAACTACAACATGCATAATGGACAAGTCACCAATTTTTTTTAAAAAAAATCTAAACCATTTTGTTTCACAAAGTGAAGTGAATACACACTGTAAAGGATGGACTTGGCTTAGAAGGAGATTTCATAAATTTTTGTCACTACACCAGAACAAGACTTGGCCTGTTTTTACAAGAATTGTTTTTGCAGGATCTCATTTATTTTTGTAAGTTTATCTCTTTTTCTGAATCACTGCTTAAATGTAAAGATTCCATTTGAAAATCGATGAATAAGAATATTTCAGAATTGAAGGCATCAATATACGTTACCAACAATGCCACACTCTGAAAACAGTGGGTGTGCACCATAGCTAAGCAATGCAGATTGCCGCTGGTTTAACTAGCACCATAAATAAATTAAGAGTAACTTCAAAACCAAGCATAGAAGCAAAGTAAAATCTAAGATATTACTTAAACTTGCTGATCTCCTTGCACTAAAAAATCCTCAGGCATATAGCTTCATCCGAAGCAAAGCAATTAAGCCGCAAATATGTGCCAGAATTTTTTATGTTTGGGATTGTAATTAAATAAATTGGGGAAAAACTCTAATATTAGATTTTTCTTATGATTTAGGGATAAAACTATATATGTGTACCAAATTACTCGCTTCTAGGATTACTGGATGTACATTGGAATTTTGATGTCGAGGTGTCATGCCAAAACAAAATTTTTAATTTCAATAACTTCCAAAGTAGGAAAAGGAAAGAAGTAAAGTGTAACACATTAGTTAAACACTGTAAGCTCGCTCTACAGAGTTTCATACTTTTCTTATAATATGTGTGTAAAATTTTGTGTGTGTACCAAATTTCAGCTTTCTACGGCTCTGGGAAGTGCCTTAAAAGTTTTGATTATCATCAGTCAGTGAGTGGATGACAAAATAACTGAAGTTTGAATCCGAATAACATCCAAACTAAGAACAGTAACGAAATAAAACTTATTGTGTTTGCTAAGATCGCTGATATCTATGCATAACAGAAATTTGAGACATTATGCTTGAATACGACTGAGGTTCAAAAATGGCCCGAATCGCTTCGAGAAAAGGGTAGGCAGTTCCACTCGACTTGGCAGGTGCACAGCCGTTCATCCAAATCTCTGAAATGACCCATCCATTTGAATATTCTGAAGTCTATTATAAATTTTTGCTTACAACAACATGAGATGGAACACACAGCTGCAATTATAAATGTTGTGATTTGTATTCATTTCTGTCATAGATAATATTACAAGTTTTTCCTTTACTGTCATTAGTGAAACTTTTTGATCACTGTTCTATAGATTGTCAAATCAAAACAAAATGTTTGTGTGTCAAGAATCCAGTGTGTTTTATTAGGTTATGGGCCTAGTGTTATTTACTTAAATTTTATTGTTTGGAAAAGTCGCAATCTTATATAGGCTATATATAAAAAATAGGCGTGTGTGTCCCTATATTTCAATCTGCAGCCTTCACTACCTAGTGCAGACCACTGTTGTTTATGTGTGGTAGTGGCCTTGTGTCTCCCATACACACTTATAGTGGTTATATGTCAGTAGCTATGGAGGTGTGGGAGATATGGTAGTAGGAAGTGGTTGACCTAGGGTATTTTTTTTTTTTACCAAAGGCGTGTATGTCCCTATTTATCACTTTGCAACCAGAACTACCAAGCACAGACCACTGTTGTTTGTGTGTGGTAGCAACCTAAAGTTTCTCAACGTGCACCTTGGTGGTTGCATGTCGGTAGTTATAGGTGTGAGAGAGATGGTGGTTGAAATTGGTCGACAGACAGCATTTTCATATTTCGACCAAAGACATGAGTGTCCCTATATTTCACTCTACAGCCAAAATAACCTAGCGCATACCACTAGTGTTTGTGTATAGTACTAACCTCAAGTCTCCCATTGTGCACTGTGGTGGTTGAATGTCGGTAGCTGTGGTAGTGTGGGAGACATGAAGGTTGAAAGTTGTTAACCGAGGGTATTTCATATTTCGACCAAAGACATTTGTGTTCTTATATTTCACTTTGAAGCCTTAAATACCCTGTGCAGATCACTGGTGTTTTTGTGTGGTATTATCATCGAGTTTCCCATCGTGCAATATGGTGGTTGCATGTCGGTAGCTATCGATCAAAATTCTTTACAAACAAGAATGAAGTCTTGAGCAACAGCTAGTAATATAAATAACCAGGTATGCATTTAAAGGTGACCTCAAATTTCGTAGTTAACATCACTAATCTGAAATGCAGAGAAAATTGTGGTATGTGAGCTTCTGTGGTGGAGAATATGTTGATGTTTGATGGTATGTATCAAGAAGGAAGCACAGGAGCCACAAATAATGCAAAGGGTGAAGCATAACTGATTCGTACAATCCGGCATTATATGTGTTTATAAACAAGCTAACCCAATGAAGGAGCTATGGCCGCAGCTTAAAACTATGTTTGATGATTCCAAGTTTACATTAAGAATAACCTTTCTTTGTTACCTCATATCAGTCGTGGTCGATAACTGTGAATCAATGATGTCTCATATGTCACAATCAATTGAGACATCATAAAGGTTAAATGCTTGTGGCAATAAAGTTAGGTTACCCTTCTTTTGCTAAGGCTGGTGGGTATATGATGATGTGATTGATTGATTGTTAAGGCTTGCAGGTTCGACTTTTTCTCTAAATAAATTCACGGTTCATTTTGAAGTTAAAACTGGATTTATTCACAATGCTCATACATATTCTACAACACCACTACTAATTAAACTTGTCCATTTGACCATGGATAAGGCTAATCGATACTTCTTCTCCTCTGAATGCTGCTTCTGATAACGGTTCAGTCTAGCTAGTTTACACACCGCGTCTGCACTTTTAAATACTACCAGCTCATCGTCCTTCACGAAGCACTTGTTTAAAATGATTAATGGACAGCATCATATTGCTTTTCTGTCTCCTAAATACTTAAATAACGGAAGCATAACTCACTAAACAACTATACACACCGCACTATAACTATCCATCCAACTCCCGCAGCAGCCAGCTTCAGACTCTTCCAACAATTACTTTATTCTGCACGCCTCTGCACACAATAATGCTTCGTGGAAATGACTTAAGCTTTACAAATAATTGACTTCATTTACTTCTCAAACCGTCTTATGCTTCACAAATGTTTAATTACTGTCATTCAAACCCACTGTACGATCGCCTGTTCACTCTTTCTATGCCTAGCTTAGCTAATACTGTCTCGCAGCATGGTAGTGGATTTGAAATGCACGACAAATAGATTATCTCACTTTTGCTGGCTGGTTTCCAAAAATATTTTCGTCTGTAATAATGGTGATCAAACATTCTGTCATTCTGACTACAACAGATGTTATAAAGACAAAATTGATTGAAATGGAAATGTCAGATTTGAATGAATCAGAAACACAAACTGCTTTCACTTCTGAAGGTTGTCAGCATCATAAAGGTAAGCCTGCCGACAGATGTAACAAAAATGAAAAAAATTGGTGAGTAAATGTCAAAATGACGGAAGTCAGATACATCACTTGATACCGGTGTAAACAGACTGGGCAATATAGAAATCAATGTCTATTGTTGGTGAAATCAGATGTATCTAATCAGTCAAATATGTTTAGGTTCCCCCCCCCCTTTCCCCATCTAACAAGTTTGTTAAACAGTATTAGTGCACTGACTCTGGTGCAAGTTTTCATATGTCGGCAAACAAATAATGTGTTAAAAAATGATTTTATTCACCAAATACACCAGAAGGTACTACTGCAGACAAAACCAAGTATCAGTGTTGTGTTCCAGTAATGTAGAAATAACTGCAGATTGTGGTTATCTCACCATGAAAAATACATTGTGCGTGCCAAGTCTGACGACTAACACTTTGTCAGTGAGTGAGCTCTTATACAATGTCAATAAAGTTCATTTTGCTTCATAGAACTCTTTCATACATAACATGAATGATGAATTGGTGGCTGTAGTAGAACTGACTTTTGGTGTTTACAAGTTAAAGATAAAATATAATATGAAAAATTGGCTGCTCCTGTGTCAGTTTGATGGGTCAGCATGGCACCGAAGACTTAGCCATCCATGTAAATACCTGAATAAATTTAAATGTGTAGTTAATGGACAAGTTTAAACGGGAAAATACAAATGTGTAATGTGCTGTGATATTTATATGTATTTAGTTAAAGTTTATGGTTACCAGGAAATAATAGGAGCTAATTAGTGAATGGATTTACAAAAAAAGGGATAGCTAAATGAATCACCACTTACCTTAGATGATAGTATCATGGGGTGAACACATAAATAAGCACAAAACACAGGAAAAACTATATTTCGGGACTTGGCCCTTCGTCAACAGGAGAAAATCAAGGAGGAAGGGTGGTGTAGGAGACCGTTTCACAGAATGACCATTAGTCAGGAACATGGTGGGGGTAAATTCAAACAGAGGACAGAAAGGGGGGGGACAGTGAATTGGAGCAATTTTATTTTGTTTACTTATTTACTTTTATTTTCTCAAATTTATGTTATGAACATTTGAATGTATTTTTCTGCACTTTTTGCGACATTGTGCATTGCTCAGATACTAGCTTCAATTCACTGTCCCCCTCTCACTGTCCTCTGTTTGAATTACTCCCACCATGTTCCTGACTGACGGTCATTCTGTGAAACGGTCTCCTACACCACCCTCCCTCCTCGATTTTCTCCTGGCCATGATACTATCATCTAAGGTAAGTGGTGGTTCATTTTGCTATCCCTTTTTTAGTTGAAGGTTATGATTTACATAATTGTGATAGTAAGGTTTTGAAATTGGAAAAGTAAATTTTTGGCTTAAAACGTAGTTCTCTAGATTTGTAGTTAAGGGTTGAAGATTATTTGTGCTTATAGAGTTTTTTAGAATAATTTTAGAGTACCAATTGTATTTATAAAACATAGCTTCTATGTTACATTCTCTCTACTTATTACATTTCCTTCAGTCTCAGTCTGGTGTGTGAGCAATAACACTCTTGCTGGCATTTGGGATCACATCAGTTCAAATCCCCGTCTAACCACCCAGATTTAGTATTTAACGGTTTTCCAAAATCACTCAATGCAAATTCGGGGATGGCGCCTTCAAAATACCTTGGCCAAATTCATTCCCTTTCAGTTTCCAATATCGCCTCCAGTCTCTAATATCGACTAGGTGTAAAACTAGAAGCAAAAAAAAAAAAAATCTATTTGCTTCGACTCCCATACCACTACCCTTTGTGCAATAGGAACACCATATCATACATTTCTTCTTCCTGTCATCTTGTTGTATCAGTGATATAACCAGATTCTGATAGAGAGTTATAATCTCTTATCTTAAAAAATATTTGTGCCGATTTAGGTCTTTGGTGGAACTTAACAGTTTTGTTCCAATTAGTTTCACTTTTATCAGTTTAACTCAGTGTATTATAACTGTTGCTGAATTTGATGTTAATTATCAGATGATTTAGACAATTTTCTTTTTCAGAAGCAAACAATTTTGTTCCCAAGTTAAATCTTTTACATAAATGGCTAAACAAGGTTTGGAACTGCATGAGCAAATGGCATTACTGGGAGTACTCTCATGCAACCCAGCAGCAATTACTTGTTGTTTTATTAGAGAAATTACTGCCACATCTAGACAGGCCTCTCTTGCTTACTGATTACTTTGTTGATTCATTAGATGTTGGTAAGTATTTTGTTTACATATAGTTTCATCCATGCAGCAGAATTAAAATTAAATTGAAGTTGTTTATACCGTTTCTCTAAAAGCACATTTTGCTTGTATTCTAAATACTGATTTTATATTTGAAGATAAATTATCATCATTTATACTCAACCTAATTGTTTGTTTGCTAGGTACTTTTTATTTAATCTATTTTTGTTCCTAATTAAATAACATATATTTTTAACAATTTATTACTATGTCATTGCCTCATTGCTTTATGTGAATGTAAAGTTTTTAAGTTGAGAAAGAGAAATAAATACACACTCATCACAGTTGACAGCAGAATGATTTATAGTCATGGTACATGTAAATATTGTACGTATTTTAGTAGTTTCTTTGTATTCTGTTGTAAGGCTCTTCAGTATATATGGCAGTTCAATGCGTCATTTATTAAAACAAGAAATGCTGAATGGATGAGAGCACATCTTTATTTTTTTTTCACTTACAGCAGGATGCAGAGAATTATATTTAAACAGTAGGGACATGGCATTGAAAAGGAAGAAGAAGCTGCTTTAAGGCAGTACAGGGGGGAAAAGATATAGGGAAAATAAATCTGTCACTAACCACTGTTGGAGGAAGGGGACTGTGAAGGAAAAAGCATAATACCAATACAATTATGCAGTATATTGGTGACCCTCCTGCCAAGTGAGAGGAAAATTAATCATTTGCCAAATTTGACAGGTGCTCGCGCACAATACCTTACTGCATGAATGGCAGTATATGTTTTTTTTTTTAAATATATAAAGCCAGGATGATGGGGTAGATCACAAATAACACAAGAGAATTATTTAAAAACAGAGTCATCATCCTTATCCGAGGAGTTGAGCTTGGAAACAGCTCACAGACATCGCCAAATGGTGACCACACACCACAGAACCTACCATTCCTGTTTGCCAGAAAATATGTAGTTTGTTCAAACTTGAAGGTCCTCTACAAGACCAAGAGCTTCTATCACAGACGTAATACCTCAGTGATGTCACTTGCCTTGATACCAACATTCTTCACTTTAAGTGTCCAGAATCCTAGAACATTTTACGTAAACGTGCTCCCACAAAACCTTCCCACTACATCCTCTCCTATCACACTGGATCATCTCATTCCTCAAAAAACTTCTGTATTTTTAATTCCTAATTATACCAATTGATATCTAATATGGCTCCTTCCTATATTAATATTTTTTCATCCATCTGAAGAAACATTCAAGTTCAGAGTCTTTCCTCTAGCCATTTCCATCATTCAGATGTTGAACCACAACTTCTTTGACTTCATATCCCTGAGCAGTAGCCAGTCCATTAACTTTGACCTTCCCTCACACACAAATGTTCATTTCCCAATGCTACCCCAAAATCTTGCTAAAAATATCTTATTGCATGATCCCTTATTCAATAACTCCTGTCATAGAAAACGTACCATATAGTCACCCTTTTCTCTTATGATCTCAAATCCATTAACCATATTGCAAAATATTTAATGGGGATTTGCACATCTAATATAAGATTTTATAATAGTTTTATTGAGTCACTTAAAGTTGACATAACTTTCACAGCTGCCAGATAGTGTCTTGCTGGATGGGTGACATTCACAAAAAGAACTGTGTCAAGATTCAACATTAACACAAGATTTATTCCCATGAAAATGTTGCTCCCTCCCCCCCCCCTCTTTTTCCACCCAGGAATCATCAACGAAATTATTCTAAATAAGGCATCTGAGGAATGATATACTCCTCACAAAGTGAACTGTGGCATTTCTTCTGATGATTACTGTTCAACAGAATGTTCTTCTCACACATGCTTTTTATCATCCATCTCTTGCACTAGTTTGGTAATGACTGTCGCATTACTTAATACTGCACACATGCTGCTTACCGCTTATCACAGGCTGGCCCACACGAAGCTCCTGGACCGGAATATTTTGCAATCCACACAACAGCCTGGAAGGATGTCCTTGTCACAACATCTACAAAGAAGGGCTAGATGGATAAGCCTCATGCTCCTCTTCTGTCGTAGTGACCCAAACTGTCTGGTATTGAAAAATATTCTCGACTTTAGAGATCAATCAAATAATTGTGAAGGCTTACACGGTTGTCGTAAGTTTTATCTTGGTTCTCTGGGTGGAGCCACGTCGATTTGTTAAAACTTAATGTGTCAGCCATCGTGTTGCGGCTTCGTCTGAAAACTGCTTCGTTTGTTGCCATTGTCACCTATATATAGCAGTGGGAGTGCGCGCGCTAGCCATCTGCAATGATGTCACGGACGTTACTGTGCCTAGTGAAGGGGGTTGAATGGGGTTGTTCGTCTTGCGTCCTTCTCAATAGTTATGACCAAATATGGTCAAGCTGTAGGCCACTATCAGTGAAACGGGACGCACCATTAAGGAAAAACGATGAACACATGAGGCATCTTAAAAATAACGATGACAGCAAATCAGCTGTAGCTCAACATTCAGCTGACAGTAGACATTTTATTTTATTTGACCAAACCAGTGTAGTAGTCATAGGGAGCAGATGGTGGCCGAAGCAAGTGAGAGAGGCACTAGAAATACAATACACCTTACACCATGTTCATTCTGAGACAATCACCTTTCCTACTAATGGATAGTAAGATGGCAGTGGGGAATGAACAGCAGAGTTAATCTGCTGGGCATTGATTACTGGATCGCCCAATCATAGGGCAGTAGAATACTCAATGGAGAGCAGCTCAGGATATCCTCTGACCCAGTGTACAGGAGATCGTGTATAAGCAGAAATGAACTGTAGCTTCAGTGTACGATGAGATCGGACCCTGGCAGCTGAAGCTTCCAAAGTCAACAAATTGCAATGAAGCAGAACTACAATGCATTGTTGGACTGCCAGAACTGTGAGCTCATCGAGTACTGGATAGCCCAATTTGAACTAGGTAAATCACACAAGGGAGAGCAGCTCACGATATCGTCTGACCCAGTCTACAAGAGATTCTGGAGCTGCCCAATCATGGATAAGCAGAACTGGAACTATAGCTTTAGGGTACAATGAGATTGGTCTCCGGCTGCCGAGGCTTCCAGAATCATAACGAAACAGAACTATAACTGTGATAAGACTGCCAGATAACACTATTACAGCTCTGGTTGTCGTAGACCTAGAGATGGTGGCTGAGCTAGCTGCTGAAAGCTTGTCTTTCTACAACACTATCTGGTGGAGAACCCGTGAAGATTACACAACTGTCAGTCTTGTTAGTGTCTACAGGCGATGTGCAGATCTTCGAATCCCCGTCCGGGCATCCAGATTTGGGTTTTCCATGGTTTCCCCAAATCACTCCAGGTGAATGCCGGGATGCTTCCTTCAAAAGGCCATGGCCGAATTCCTTCCCATTCCTTGCCCCCATCCTTTCCCGTCTCTAAAGACCACGTTGTTAAAAAGGGACGTAAAACTGTTACAAAAAAAAAAAAAAAAAAAAAAAAAAAGATGTGCAGATCATGTCTGCTGGTTTAATTTCAGGGTTGGTATCGGTTGCACAGCAGTAGTTTTCACTTGTTTCCTTTTCTCTTATTACTTTGGCTTTCTCCCATACTAGCATCATGTACATCAGAGTTTCTCAAACTTTTAGCTCCATGTAGCCCTACAAAATTTCCCATGTGCTGGTGAACCCCCTTAAAAAACTGCAACCTTTTTTTTTTTTAGCTCCACTACTAGCAATATTCACCATTGTGCAAGTTATACACTTGAGATAGTCAGTTCGCCATTGCATAAATCTTGTCGTGAACCCCCAACGATCAACTGGAGAACCCCTTGGGATTCACGTACTCCACTTTGAGAAACCCTGATGTAGCTAATGGATATCATTCCTTCATTTTCTATCTTAAATATTGAAACTTAGTACATCTCTACCTGTTCTTCTTTGATTATTTCATCAGCTTTTGAATTTGATATTTTGCAAATTCTCTTTTTTAAATCATCTGCATTTTTTCCCATTTCTTTCTCCTACACTTCTTCCGTCTGTTACTCTTCTTGACACCCATTTGTGTCGCTTTGGATTCCAGGCTCCTCTAAACAGACAGGTCTAATCTTTGTAATCTGTGACCGAGCGTGGTGGTGTAACGGATAGCGTTCTGGCCTCGCATTCGGGAGGACGGCGGTTCGAATCCCCGTCCGGGCATCCAGATTTGGGTTTTCCATGGTTTCCCCAAATCACTCCAGGTGAATGCCGGGATGCTTCCTTCAAAAAGGCCATGGCCGAATTCCTTCCCATTCCTTGCCCCCAACCTTTCCCGTCTCTAAAGACCACGTTGTTAAAAAGGGACGTTAAACTGTTAAAAAAAAAAAAAAAAAAAAAAAATGTAATCAGTGCGCTAGAAACTGCTCTATTCAGTTTTCCGTTTTCAACCACCAATGATCAAATATATCATCTAACTTATCAGATGCTGTTCCTGATTTACCTTTATCATCGCTAAAAACTTCTTACCTTCCCTTCTGTTTATCAGTTATTGTTGCTTCCTTACACCCCCCCCCCCAACCAAAAATTGATTTTTGATACATCCTCTTCTGTAACTTCCATATCATTTGACTTGTTATATAGTTTCTACCGAAATGACTTCACATATTGCTTCTAGTTCTTCTGTAGACAAATCGTCAGTTTTCCCCTCTGTAACAACACAAATTAACTTCTTGACAGTCACTGTTGTCCTCCTCCTTCAGTTTCTGTCTGATTGTCTGCACCTTCAACTTTGGCACTGAAAATAGTATCAACTAGTCCGATTTCCAAGTGATCTGGCTCTTTACATAGTTCAGTGTGGTTACTGGCAGCAAACATTATTTTAACTTTGTTCTCTTCTGCAAATTCTTCGAGTTGGAGTTTCCCTTGGGCAAGCACAACCCATGGGTCAAAGTTGTTTCCCTTGATCTCTCACAAAAAGTCAGTAGAATCGAGTAAGTCACATCTGTTTTCAAGCAGTTAATTTTTGGGTAAGAAAAGTTTTGACTCCACCATGTACCAAATAGTGTCAGCCAACAAGTTGTAATGTCCAGTCTCTGCTGTTTTTATTATTTCGCTCAGCCGTTTTTGTGAGACGGCGTAGGGAGGAATTCCTGTCTGGCGACAGGTTCCTGGCGCGCGTGTGTGTGTCTTTGTTTGACGCAGGTAGAGATGCCACTCCTGGAGGTGGGGGATAAGAGTGGTCAAGCTGGAGCGGGAACTTCGGGATAAGGTCCCGCACTGTACGCACCCGTGGTCTATACTGGATTATCGGGTGGATCTCGGAAGACCACACACGTCTGGTGTGTGCGTGTGGACAACAATGTTTTTGTCACGCCATAGTTTTGTCGTGATTGTTTTTCTCCATGTGGGGAATGTTCTAAGGAACGTCTGTTTTGAAGGACACCGCTCCAGTATGTAGCCTGCAACCACCGTCTTGACGAAACTGATAAGTCACAATTTAATTTGAGTCTTTTAGCCCAATTTTCTTGGCAGTGAAACACTATTGAACTGATCGATGCTAGCCGGGAACAATTTAAGAATTAAAAAGTATTGCATTTGCTGGCTGAGTTAAATTTTTTGTGTAATCTTAAACAAACATGTATTTCGGTGTATTTTATTTTATAAATGTACTCTTTTCTTTCAATTCCACACTCGTGTTGTAATTAGAGAGTGTAATTCAAATTTAAGCCTGTTTTTTTTTTTGCAATAAAAATAAATATTAAAGGAACGATTTTTTTTTAAATAATTAAATCTTGCATCTCATGCAAATAAAAAAACTGTTTTTCTCGGCATAACGAACCTAGACATTTTAATGGCGCGCCACGTGGGACCGAGATTTTATAATTAGACATATTCGTTATTTGGGGATTAATTTTTCAAAATTATATGTGATAAAAAAATTCTAAGTTTACGTTTTTTGGTCATGCCTAGACAGTTTCCAATATATCAATAATGCAAGTTACTTTATATCATTTAACAGTAGTGCACAAAACTATTAATTGTTTTTTATGCTAACATTAATATATGGTAATGATTCCATTGCAGATTTTTTGATGCAATGTAGGTGGTGCAGATTCACATTGTTTTGTGTAGTTGTTGATGTTTTTTTTATTCCAGATCATGCCGATTTGTTCAAAAAAATGTTATAACATAGGTTTTAAGTTTTTCTTTTACTGAGATGTTGCTGGATACTCTGACATCTAATGTCGTGATATGTTGTACTAACTGATTCAAGTAATGTTTCCCTTTTCAAAGTGGTTGCTGTGGCATGTGTTTCTAATAATTTGCCTCTAAACGTTGTTGTTTTGTGAGTAAAATATTAAATATCAGTTCTTTCCTGACAATAATTTTTGTAAAAAGCAAAATAAGGGGATTTTAAGTGCTGAAAATTTTATGAAACTTCGCTCTGGTAAAACAACAAGTGAAATGGATCCAACAACATCTGCTAATGTTGTTAGTGAGTCCGTATCAGAAGCTGGAATGTGTCCAGCGGTAGCAACACGCTCAGAAACGGGCGCGGATCAGCAGGACGGTCCAGCTAGCCTATTGTCTCTGGAGGTGCCGTTACATACTCAAGCGTCAGCTGAGAGGGAAACAACAGGTAGTCAGGATGTCACACAGGAGAGTCTGGTTCTTTTCTTGACACAAATACAGGACAGCATAGTAAATTCTCAAAGTCGGATCGAACAGATATTAGCAGAAATGAAACAAGACTTTCGCGAGGGAATTGCGTCAGTTACTGAAAGAGTTTCCGGAGTCGAAGCAAGGGTCATTGAGTTAGAAACATTTCGTAATGAATCAGTGGAAAAAATCCTGGAAACACAAGAGTCGGTCTGCAAATTGAGGGCTACAAATGATAGAAAATGTAAGGAGAATGAGGAAATAAGCCAGGTGATGGAGGAAAAATTTAAGACAAAATTACAAGAAGTAAACCAATCGACGGAGTGTATAAAACAAAGGATTGATGCGGTCGAAGAAGAACAGTCATTAATCTCAAAGAGGCAGATGACGTTCGAAGAGCAGACCAAGGGAAAACTTGCTAATTTGGATACAGACATTAATTACATTAGGAAAAGAATCAGTGACGAGGTACCTAGTAGCGCATCTGGGACGCGGGGCAGAATTGATCACGGAATGCCTGTCGATTCAATCGTCATTCAAATTCCGATTTTTTCAAATAATAATAACGAGACACATCCTAAACAATTTTTGAAAGATTTGGAAAACTATCTGGAGATCAGGAATATTCCGGACAGATTTCGAATGCGTGTGGTCCAGCAGGCACTGGTAGGTCATGCTCGCATATGGATGAAGGTGTCATTACCGGACGATTGTGAGTACGACCGATTCAAATCTGAATTTTTAGAAACCTATTGGGGATCCGATGCACAGGCAGAGTGTAGACAGTGTATTTTTTCGGGGGACATATCCGGAAAATTCTGGCTTGAGTAGAGAAGATTATGCATTTGAGGTAGCCTTGAACACATGGTTTCTCGAGTCACTAATGAGTGATCAGGAAATCTGTGGAGCCATAGCAGGACACTTCAAGCCATATATTAGAAGGGTTTTGACTCCCAGCAATAGAAAATTTTTTACTGAATTCATTCAGACCATGCGGATGTTAGATACTATCGATTTGCAACGTAACTGTTCTGGACCCGCAAGCCCGCAAGAACACAAAGGAAGCCGGGGTGGCAGACATGAAGTGACAGGTAGACAGGGAGGGGAGCAGAACAGTTCACACGGTGGAAATTCTAGAAATTCATTCCAGAGGGGACAACAACACAGGAACGACCGAGGTTTTCCAAGCTCGCCCGCAGGTCGATGAATGGTCTAAGACCGAACGACAAGAAACGTGGCAAGACAGGAAAATAAATGAACCGCATGTGCCGACAGCGGGATGCAATACCCTTTCGCCTCAAGATGGCGAACAAATTGAAGTTAATACGGATTTATGAGATTGCACTGGGGCCTCTCCCAAGATGACTGTCTGCATAATGCAACCGGAAGACATGCATTTTTGGAGAGATGGTTTGAATTCCTTTGAAGAAAATGATTTAGAGCAAGAATTAGATAGGAAGGAAATTGGTAGATGCCCCATGGTTAAGTGTATGGCCAGTGGAAGAGATTGTGTATTACTATTCAATAGTGGAAGTGCCATTAGCGCAATATCTGACAATTTTGTGAAACGAAGTATTGATAGCGGTGTCGAATTTAAAATAATACCAGTAAAAAAGAAATTTGGATTGGAACCTGCTTTCGGTTACAAGGTTAAGATGGTGATGGAACAAGCAATAATTCGCGTAGATTTTTGTACGGAGGCAATAGAAATGGCTATGGAGATGATAGAAATAACTGCAATAATAGTGCCTGGGCTTGCAGTTGATTTGATCATTGGGTCGGACGTGCTAGAAGAAAAGAAGGCATGCATTAGCTGGAAAAATTTCACAGTGACTGGTTTGACGAAAGGGATAATTAAGTGGACTGAGAGCGGTAGAGGCTATAGCTTTAAGCAAATTGAGGTCATGGACGTAAAAACAGTGCCGCAATTGGATCCTATCTTAATGGAAATCTGCGTAATTCTCGACGAAAGAAATGAGATGCTAAGTGAGTTGCGGAAACGCATTACCACAAATAGTGCATTAGATGACTCGCAAAAAGCCAAGTTGAATAAAATGCTAGAGAACAATGTCTCAGTGTTTTCCTACCATCCCGGAAGGATTGTTGGGATTAAACACAAATTCAGAATTTTGGACAGACAGCCTTTCAAAACACAGTTATCTGATTCCTATGAATCATAGAGAAGCCGCGATGAAAGTATTGGAAATAATGCAACGGGAAGGCATAATTTCTAGGGCGCCATCACCACATGTTAACCCAATAACGGTTGTCGCTAAACGGGATGGGATAGCACGCATCTGTCTCGATGCAAGGAATTTGAATAAACGAATAGAAGGTGATACTGAACGCCCAGAGTTGGTTACAGAACTAATAGGCAGATTCCATGGAAAAAGGTGGCTATCTACGGTAGATGTGACGTCCGGGTTCAACCAGTAGAACTCCATTTTGGTACAAATGTGACCTCACTTGTTGACCAGCTGGTCGGCCATCCCGATCCGTTAGTTCATGTTGAACCGCAGTCAAAGCTGGCTCATGCCAAAGAATTCCTGCTAGAAAAGGCAAATCGACAATGGGAGAGGAAGGTCAACAGCAAGTTTCACATATTTAAAGTTGATGATATGATCTTGATGCACAACACCCCTCAATCGGATGCACTGCGGAAAAAAAGTCGCTAAGTTTTTTCATATTTATAAAGGTCCATATCGTGTGAAGAGGGTGGTAGGTCCCAACACCTATTTGCTTACAGATGACCTTGCAGAGGTCGGGGTGTACAACGCTCAGAGCTTAAGAAAATAGTATATTGCTTAAAATTTCTATTGGTGGAGGTATTTTTGATAGGATTCTGTTTATTGTTTCTGCAATATACAAATAGATTGTTGTGTTGTTGAGTTGTTGATTGTGCATCGTTGATCCTTCGTTTAAATGGTTGTTTGGCAAACCTAATTTTTCTTAATTCCATGAAAATCTGGCCAGTCACCAGGGTCACTTGAATGTTCTTTTATTTAAGATTTCACTGTAGTATATTCTTATAGTTTTCGTGTAAATGGGAATAGTTTTAGCAGAAACGTTTAGTTTTTATGTCAACGGTGGGAATAACTGGAAAATCATATGTTTTCTCGCATGAGATGAAGATTTTATTTGTTTTGTCGATTAAAAAAATGTTAATTTTTATCATCAAAGTTTCTCTAGTACGGGTGTAAATTTAGATACCACACTCTAAAGGTCTGCGAGAATTTTAGTGTTAATTTTTTTTTTAAATTAATAATAATAATTGTATGTTGTATTAGATTGGTTGATAGACTCAGCCAGAGGTTAGTTTTGATAAAAGAATTTAATTAAGTAGTAGTGAAACAGTGCTTCAGACCCATCACCGTTCACTGCAAAATACGGGCATTTCACACTGGTTTTCGAGTGGCAGTTGGGCAATAAGGAAATGAGAACTGAAGTGAAAATTATGGGACATCAAACCACGGACTTTCAGTTTTTTTCGTCAAGAAAGACTTCAGCCAGTGGTTTGGGGCAATGTAATGTCCAGCCTCTGCTGTTTTTATTATTTCGCTCAGCCGTTTTTGTGAGACGGCGGAGGGAGGAATTCCTGTTTGGCGACAGGTTCCTGGCGCGTGTGTGTGTCTTTGTTTGATGCAGGTAGAGATGCCACTCCCGGAGGTGGGGGGTGAGAGTGGTCAAGCTGGAGCGGGCACTTCTGGATAAGGTCCAGCACTGTACGCACGCGTGGTGTATACTGGATTATCTGGTGGGTCTCGGAAGACCACACACGTCTGGTGTGTGCGTGTGGACAACAACGTGGACGCCACGTTTTGTCACGGCATAGTTTTGTTGTGAGTGTTTTTCTCCATGTGGGGAACATTCTAAGGAACATCTGTTTTGAAGGAGACCGCTCCAGTATGTAGCCTTCAGCCACTGTCTCGACGAAACTGATAAGTCACAATTTAATTTAAGTCTTTTAGCCCAATTTTCTTGGCAGTGAAACACTATTGAACTGATCGACGCTAGCTGGGAACAATTTAAGAATTAAAAAGTATTGCATTTGCTGGCTGAGTTCAATTTTTTATAATCTTAAACAAACATGTATTTCGGTGTATTTTGTTTTATAAATGTACTCTTTTCTTTCAGTGCCGCACTCGTGTTGTAATTAGAGAGTGTAATTCAAATTTAAGCCTGTTTTTTTGCAATTAAAAATAAATATTAAAGGAACTGTTTTTTTAATAATTAAATCTTGCATCTCATGCACGAAAAAAATGTTTTTCTTGGCATAACGAACCTACACATTTTAAAGTCCATTAATTTTAGATTTGTTTGCATAATAAAATTCATGCATCAGTTCCATACTATCGTTTATTTCCATATCTGTTTCTTCTGTGCAGTAATTTAAGGTTCCTGAGAGCAAGTACTTGATGCTTTGTTTGGAATTTTCCACCTCACTCTTCAGATCTGTCTTCCTCAACTGAAAAATCACTAGATTCTCCGCTTCTGTATGTTCTCTATGTTGTATACTTAAAGTCTGTCACTACATGTGCTCACCTCTCTGACTTTCCTTGGAAATTCTTCAACTGAATCCCAAACTTTATTTACCACATCTTTCCACGCTTGTTTCCCTTACTCCTTGAAGTAGATCTGCTTGGAAAAGACTTCCAAAACACCCCTCCAATGAATAAAAATCATAATTAAAAATCGAATGAAGCACAAGACAACAACTTATCTCTTAAATCCCTACACTAAATTCATTTTACATCATCAACATTAAAAGATTTACTAAAAAAACCAGCTATTTTGAAGACACATCCACCGCCATGTCCATGCTATCCAAAAGGCACATAAACAAAATGCAAACATTCTTTTACAAGTGAGTGCAGTATTGAAACCTTTTAATAGCCAAGAGAAATGTTACAATTGTTAAATGTTTGCACAGGCATAGGGTTGTGTTGCCATTGGCAGTGATGAGTATAATGTTTGGAAGCCTGCACGAAGCGCTTTCCCATTTGAGCTGGCATGCTCGGAAGTTGTGAGGGTCATCTACTGCGTAGTTTGGCTGTGTGAAAACAACCGAATCATCTAGAATGGAGGTGAGGTATTTAAAGAGTGGACTGAAGCTAGAGTTGCATACAAAACTTCTTTGAAAACAGTGTTAGCAGTTATAATGTGATCATCGTGTCTTTAACACAAACATAAATATCACTGAATCTGTGAACTCATGCAAAAAGCCACATATAAGTGCCCATACAAAAAAACATGTTCTGATAAATCCTGCTCTTCAAAGCATTTGACCTTATTCTTTATTAATGGTCATAGAAAAGGCCACTTTTATTGGAAACTAGCTGGTGCCCACGACTTCGTTCATGTTTGTAAAGAATTTGGATTGACAGCTACCAACACCTAACCACCATAGTGCACGATGGGAGACTCAATGCTATTACCACACACAAACACCAGTCGTCTGCGCTATGTAGTTCAGACAGCAAAATAAATTATACAGACGCACGTGTCTTTGGTCGAAATACGAAAATATCCTTGATCGACCAATTTCCCACACTCCCACAGTTATTGAAATTCGCCCACGTTGTGATCGACGGGTGACTCTGTCCTACTACCACACACAAATACCAGTGATCTGAGCTAGATAGTTTTGACTGAAAAGTGATGCACTGGGATACATACGTTTTTGGTAGAAATATGAAAGTGCCGTAGGTCGACCACTTTCAACCACCATATCTCCCACACCCTCATAGCTGCCTACATCTAACCACCATAGTACATGATAGGAAACACGATACCACTACCACACACAAACACCACTGGTATATGCTATGTTGTTGTGGCAGCATGGTGACATATACGGAGACACATGTTTTTGGTCGAAATACGAAAATATCCTTGATCATCCTCTTTCAACCACCATATCCTCTTCAGTCCCGAGGTATCATATATGATACCTCCAGGAATTATTTTTTTCTCGGGCCACTGCACAGCTGACCCTTTTCTGGAATATCGTATCATCTACAATATACATCGCGCTTCTCACAGCTCATATGTTCGATCTTCTGCTTTTGGCAGCCCTGATTAGAACCTTGGGATCCTGCAACTGTACAACGTGTCTCGTAGAAATAAAGGTAAAGACATACATTTTTTCCATGAAATAAAGTAACATGAAGCAATAAAGTTGTGTGTATAATTTTCCTGCTTGACTCCCAAAGTATCATATATATACCATCTATAAAAAATTAATTATTGTTTCAAAAAAAATTTTAATGGTCATTCATTGTTAACTAGCATTAACACAAAGTAAATAACACAATAGTACTTCTCTTGCGCTTTTAGTATGAGCTCGGGACTGAAGAGGATATCTCCAACACTAGCACAGTTACCGAAATTCAGTGAACGTTGTTATCGACGGGTGACTCTGTGCTACTACCACACACAAACACCAGTGATCTGCACTAGATAGTTTTGGCTGAAAAGTGATACACCATAACACATATGTTTTTGGTAGAAATATGAAAGTGCCACTGGTCGACCACTTTCAACCACCATATCTCACACACCCCATAGCTACCAACATCTAACCACCATAGTACATGATAGGAGACACGATACCACTACCGCACACAAACACCACTGGTCTATGCTATGTAGTTGTGGCAGCATAGTGACATATACGGAGACACATGTCTTTGGTCGAAATACGAAAATATCCTTGATCGTCCTCTTACAACCACCATATCTCCCACACTAGCACAGTTACCAAAATTCAGCCAATGTTGTGATCAACTGGTGACTCTGTGATACTACCACACAAAAACACCAGTGATCTGTGCTCGATAGTTTTGACTGAAAAGTGATACACTATGACATATATGTTTTTGGTAGAAATATGAAAGTGCCATAGGTCGACCACTTTCAACCACCATATCTCCCACACCTCTATAGCTACCAACATCTTACCACCAAAGTAAACTTTAAGAGACACGATACCACTATTGCACAATAACACCTATGGTATGTAGTTGTGGCAGCAGAATGACATATACGGAGATACATGTCTTTGGTCAAAATACAAAAATGCCCTATATCAACCACTTTTAACCATCATATGTCCCACATCACCACAGCTATCGGCATTCGGCCAACATTGCTCATGACAGGAAACTCCATGCTACTTCCACACACAAAGATCAGTAATCTGTGCTAGGTAGTGGTGGCTGAAAAGTGAAATATAGGAAAACACATGTCTGTTTATATATATATATATATATATGATTGTTTTCTTATAATATGGAAAGGCGGGGTTTGATCATAAGGTATGAGATAAATTTCAGGTATAAGCACAGCTTTATCAGAGTGAATGAATTTAGTGACTTTCCACTTATCTTTCATTAATAATTAATCCCAGATTAGCATTAAGATTTCTAATTAACAAGTAAACAAATTGTTAATAGATGGCACCTTCTACATTCTTTTAAGAAATACAGTTTTCATAAAAAGTTTTTTAAATAGATTTTTTCAATGAAATCATTAATTTTAAACTATTTTTTTAATTTTTATAATTAGCAGGGAGCGCAATCTTCAAAATGATTTCTGAATCATTAATTTTTATGAAGTACTAGCCCGTACCCGCGACTTCGTACGCGTGGATTAAGAACTTTTTTTGCCAGAATTAAATATAGAAAGTTGCTAACTAAGGATTGGTCCCAAACAATATCGAGTAGGAATAATATGACAGGAAAGCTATCACTATATCATTGTACCGCCAAACCTGTCTCTTGAAGAGAATCAATAACCAACATATTTCTGTCACCATTCGATAAGGTCTCAAAATTTCGTGACTACAACTGTTAATCATACTGGAAAAAATATCCTGTGCCCTTCATACAGATTTCCTTATAAAATTGCATCACAATGATATAGCCATTTAGTCGTCAAAACGTAACAAAAAGACAGGGACTTACTTCCGTATTTATAATAATATTACTGTGGTTCACACTCACACACCGACTGCGAACAACACCTGAGGGATCATTATAATGTAAAAAAGTGTACACCTACAACATTGCAAGACTACCTACGATTTTCCTCGCATTGCACCCTTAACTTTCTAATATCTACAGTTTAACATTCAATCCGAATAACCTACAGCCCAGGCCTGACTCTTACAATGAAAAACAATTTTAAAAAATCTTAGCCTCCACAGAGATTTGAACCGGAGACCACGACGTTTGTAAGCAAGCGCTTTAACCACTAAGCTGCCAGTCCACTATACAGAAACACGGTACGGAGGCATATCCAACGTGTCTGTCTATCACCATATTTCGAAGTTATGAGACAACATGTGTTATTTATACAGACAATTTTTCAACCAAATGTAGACCGTATTTTTCTCCTTGTTTCAAAGGATAAGTGTGCAAAGTTTCATCGAGATCGGATGAAAACTGTGGATTTGTATGAAGAATTACTGTGGTTCACACTCACACATTGACTGCGAACACCACCTGAGGGATCATTATAACGAAAAAAAGTGTACACCTACAACATTGCAAGACAACCTACGATTTGCCTTGCATTGCACCCCTAACTTTCTAATATCTACAGTTTAACATTCAATCCGAATAACCTACGGCCCAGGCCTGACTCTTACGATGAAAAACAATTTTTAAAAATCTTAGCCTCCATGGAGATTTGAACTGCAGACCACGACTTTCGTAAGCAAGCGCTTTAACCACTAAGCTGCCAGTCCACTATACAGAAACACGGTACGGAGACGACCATATCCAACGTGTCTGTCTATCGCCGTATTTCAAAGTTATGAGACAATATGTGTTATTTATACAGATAATTTTTCAACCAAATGTAGACAGTATTTTTCTCCTTGTTTCAAAGGATTAGTGTGCAAAGTTTCATCGAGATCGGATGAAAACTTTGGATTTGTATGAAGAACAAACAAACTAACAAACAAACCAACAAACAAACATACATTCATCTTTATATATAAAGATTAGTGGAGGTATGTTGCACTGACAAAAAAAAAAAAAAAAAACACCTCTGAGAAATAATGTATGATTACAAAGCTGAACACACTCATTCAAAACTATTACACATGGTATACAGAGCAGAACACCACACAGTAGCTAACTAGTCTCATGTTACTTCAATAAGTGAACTGTTTCCATTATTTTGCATTAGCCTAAATATTTGATTGGAAGGAAAATGAAAGGAGATAAGGTTATAGTAGTGATATATTGCAGTGGAAAGCTTCTCTGATTTCATTCCCTTCCAACAGAAAAGGATGCCTACTGCTGTTTCGTGTACACCCACTGTGCATACCCTCTGGAAATGAAATTTTTGGAAGGTGTATCCTTAACAAATCTTTTCCAAAAGTGACATGAGACAATGATTACATGTCAAGTTTGATGGATGATGTTCGAGAGTGCAGTTTTTTAAAATTATTTATGGCATTACACCTCACAGACGTTGAGGTCATTTGAGGTGAGAAAGGACTGGGAGCAAGGAATAGAAAGGAATTCCTCCATGGCCTTTTGAAGAAACCATCCCAGCATTATTCTGGCGTGATTTGGGTAAACTGTGGAAAACCGAGTGGATGGCCAGACGGATTCAAATCTCCGTCCTCCAGAATGTTACTGCTCATCCACTGTCTCAGTGAGACTGCAGAATGCTTTGTCCTGACCGTTAGCTGCCATATTGCAGACACTAGTGCCTGACAGTGTAAAAGTGTTACTACTTGATGGTGTACAATACAGAACAAAACCTTGAACATTACTGTGAAACAATGATAGTTGTATATGCAATACTTAGCTTTTAATAAATTTACAAACCATTATTTATATTAACGCCATACAAGAATAGTGTAGAAAATAAATCACTCACTAAAATTGAAGACAATTTTTTGCTAATGACTTGTCGTAATTTAAAATTCTGTTACATTCAAGATGGTGCTTTGTGACTGGTATACTTCTTGAGGTAGACAATTAATTGAAGAGGCCAGCCTCTTACCCATAGTAGAAACAAACAATATCTCCTAGCATCAGTGATAAATCTTGGAACAGGACTCATCCTTTCAAGATTACCAACAAAGAAAAAGAGAATTCTCTAGGAAACTGAAAAATATTACACCATGACACCAGGGAGAGTAACACGCAGTAAAAGAACATAGATATGCAATTTCAGAAATGAAAATAGTTCCATAGCAACTATGTCTATTGATATGTAGTGGTATAGAGTGTAATAAGAAGATAAAAATGGTGTTTGCTTACTAAAAATTTTATAAAACATGGAATCGCCATTGGTAAAACGCAGTTGTGTTTCCATAATAATTGTTAAGCTGCATATACATAAGCTATAAACTTGTGACACTTATTTCAGAATCAACTTGCTTGTCTGTTTACAATATGGCAATACCTGATCCAGTTTATTGACAGACACTTTGTTCTGAGAGAAATGCCATTTATGCTCCAAGAAAAAGTGTTACACATGTTTGCACAGCACATTGCTGTAGTAAATACAACAGTTGAGAACAATGACAAACATGTTGGCCAGAAAAACCCAGTTTGTTGCCATATTTAGAGTATTATTACAACCATTGAAGCAACAAAAAAAAAAAAAAAAAAAAAAATGACAAACAAGAAAAGGAACATTTGGACAAGAAACTGGATATTACGCAGGGATGAGCTGTGTTCATCTGACGTGTTATCTGAGTTGAGGTTATAGGATAGTGAAAACTTTCTGCAAATGACGTCAGAGGATTTTGAGTACTAACTGGAATTGATAGGACCACGGATAAAGAGAGAGAGAGAGAGACTGACACTAATATGTAGCAGTCAATAATGGCAAGTGAAAGCTTTGTGTGATTCTTGGTGTAGGTAAGAAAAATGTACGGGCTAAAAAATGTAAAATCAAAACAATCAGTGATGAATATAAGATTTCTTTGTTTCACCACAAGAAGTATCGTGGCAATGTAAACTGTTATTTTATAAAAATTAATTTAAACGGTACTAAAAATGAACAAGTTATTTCAATTGCACTTTTTATTTAAACCTCTGAAACACTATACTATCAGTAGTTCAATGGTCTGAATGGCTGCGGCATATGAACGTTACTGCTTCCGAATGAAACTATTGAAGTTTAGCAGCCAATTCCTGTAGAGCATTTTGATTTTTAATTCAGTTGCTTTATGATGTACTTTTTCTGGTACAATTTCCCATTAAAAAATTCACTTTTAACCCTCAACTTTTTTTCTTCTGACATTGTCTCTCTGAAAGTGTTGGACAATGTTTCGGCACGCTGGACTCTACAATGCATTCTGTGAGAGAAGAAAACTGTCTGTTTACACTGCAGGAATGCTTGATGTCTGACACATACTGCACAACAGTTCAAAGAAGTGTAGGTTTTGCTCTCATACATGTTTACACGAACATTGAAATTGACTTGTGCTATAAGTGTTTTATGTTTATTGCTTGTGTATATGAGACCATAGTGTACAAATGAAAATCACATATACTAATCTGTACACAATGTCTGTCCCTGCACCTGAGGACAGTAAATCCAAGGCAGGCAGAAATTTATGAAGTATTATGAGGACAGCTGGATGTGATAACCCTAAAGCAACATACCTATTATTATAAATAATGAAGGGAAGGGAAATTAACCCACCATATACCAAATTTGATGGCTGTGATGAGAGAAAATACTTAGGCGGACAAACCAAATATACAATATTTCTGCAACTGCCTTCTTCAATAGTAGATAAACGGGCCATTGGGCTCCACACGTGTGCACACACAGAGCATCACCCAATGACTAGCTAGGTAGTGGGGGGAAGGATTGGACTATCGATATACCGGCAATGTCTGAAATAATATATTGTGTCGATGGTAAAATGAACATATGTAGCAAGGACTAGTACTGACACGAAAAGTTATATCTAGTTAAAATAAAGTGATGGGTTAAGTGGTTGGATTTTAACAGTGGTTAAGGCCAATTGGGTGTCTGGTATCCAGGATATTCTGGTATGCTAGTTCCAATCACTGGAGTTCTCCAGCAGTGGTGCCATCAGGGAAAACTCTGACAGTAAAACAGTCGTTGAGATTTTTGAATCGTGGCTATTGGCATGTTCTAGTATTGGAAGGTACAAGTTGCACGTGTGGACTGTTTGTGGCCATTCATTCTTAGTGTTGCTGTGTGGTGAGGCGTATGGAGGAACTAGTGGTGGCAAGTTAGTCGGTATATGATGTGAGTTGTTGAACACGTGGCATGTCCAGTGATGGGGAAAGTTTTCCCTGTAGTAGGATTGGAATATGTAGTGGCAGGTGGAAACATGCTGCAGCTTTTACAGCAAGAGCTATTGTAAAGAAAAGATCCTTATTTTTTTTAAACTTGATATAACATTTTTTGTCAGTACCCTTGTTACATATGTTCATTTTCCCATTTCCGCAACATATTATCTCAGACATTGCCGTTTTATCAATAGTCTACTCCTTAGCCGTTCCCCCTTCCTTCCCCCCACTACCTAGCTAGTCATTGGGTGATGTTCTGTGTGTGCACACTTGTGGAGCCTAATGGCCCGTTTATCTACTACTGAAGAAGGCAGTTACCGAAATATTGTGTATTTGTTTGTCCGCCTAAGTGTTTTCTCTCATCGTAGCCGTCAACTTTGGTATGTGGTGGCTTAATTTACCTTTCCTTCATTATTTATATCGCCTAGAACCCACTTCCATTTTCCTTAGTTCCATACCTATTATTATGGGAGACTTAAATGTGAGGATTAGGAATAATACCATTCAAGGGGTGAATTAAAGGTTCAACGAAAATACGTTTAACGAAAATTGATATTTGCTTTTTAGATTCTCCATAAATAATTATTTAAGATTTAAAAATATGAAATAGGAATGTACATGTAAAGTTACTAGTGATCACCAAATAGTTTTATTATTTTTATTATTTGCCATTTTAATGGCAAATGATGTGACCTCTTTTAGACTTGTGGAAATTTTTCGGGACTCTTTTAAAGGATGTGAAACTTTTAATTACCATGCTTGCTTCAGTGGTGGATCAGGGATCCAGTTTTAATAGTGAGAACTAAGTGTTGCCATCTGTCTTCAAAATTTGTATCCTTTTTTTGTAATGGTAAATATGTTTTTTGATTTTGAAATGTGTACTTCATGAGGTGGTAGTTGGGGACCATTCCATAATTCACCTATGTGATTGTGGGTAACTGCAATTAAGGTGGCACCGAGCGTGGTGGTGTAACGGATAGCGTTCTGGCCTCGCATTCGGGAGGACGGCGGTTCGAATCCCCGTCCGGGCATCCAGATTTGGGTTTTCCATGGTTTCCCCAAATCACTCCAGGTGAATGCCGGGATGCTTCCTTCAAAAGGCCATGGCCGAATTCCTTCCCATTCCTTGCCCCCATCCTTTCCCGTCTCTAAAGACCACGTTGTTAAAAAGGGACGTTAAACTGTTACAAAAAAAAAAAAAAAAAAAAAAAAAAAAAAAAAAAATTAAGGTGGCAGGTATGCAGGTCCCAGAATTTGAAGCTGTGTTGATTCTACCACCCCAGTATAGTATGATGGTGATTTAACCCAAGCAGACACTCTTGGGTTATAAATTTGAAAACATTAAATTAACACACACAGCTATGAAATTACACTTATGGATGCAAATACCTAATGAGAGAAAGATATTAAAATATAACTGCAGGAAGATTAAACTAGAAGTACTGTATACCAGGTGTGTAAATATGAAACCGGAATTTGCCGATAGATGGCTGCAGCGATCAAAGCAGTTACCGCCCGATTGCGCCATTGTCACCAGTTTCTTTTGTCGACAGCCGGCTGTGATTTTCCACTCCCGACAATACAAGTTTCATACGATAGTGCGGTTTTTAACACTGTTGAAGATGTCGACTTTTGTGCCCACAAACTACGATTTGCGGACATCGTTGATTTTCTGTTTTCATTTAAAGAAAACTGCTGCAGAATCGCATCGAATGCTTGTCGAAGCTTACGGCGAGCGTGCTCTCAGGAAAACACAGTGTTTTCGAGTGGTTTAAAAAATTCAAAAGTGGAGATTTTGACATCGGCAATGAAGACGTGGAAGACCTCCGAAGAAGTTTGAAGATAGTGAGTTTCAAGCATTGTTGGATGAGGATGATGCTCAAACTCAACAACAACTTGCAGATCAATTGAATGTGACACGGGAAGCTGTTTCCATACGTTTAAAAGCGATGGGAAAAATCCAGAAGATGGGAAAATGGCTTCCACGTGAACTGACTGACAGACAGCAAGAAAATCGAAAAACCACTTTTGAAATGCTCCTCACCAGATATAAAAGAAAATCATTTCTCCATAGAATTGTGACTGGTGATGAAAAGTGGATATATTTCGAGAACCCTAAGCGAAAAAAATCATGGGTATCTCCAGGTGAACCGTCAACGTCAGTTTCAAGGCCAAATCGCTATGGGAAGAAGACAATGCTCTGTGTTTGGTGGGATCAAAGTGGTGTGATCTATTACGAGCTTCTAAAACCTGGTGAAACTGTTAATAGTGAACGTTATCAACAGCAAATACTCAGTTTGAACCAAGCATTGCGGGAAAAACGACCAGAATACCAGAAAAGACAACACAAAGTGATTTTGCTTCACGACAATGCACCATCACACACATCAAAACCAGTCAAGGAATGATCGAGTCGCTTAGTTGGGAGATACTGACGCATGCGGCTTACTCGCCTGACCTTGCGCCGTCGGATTACTATCTCTTCGCATCGATGGGACACGCACTCGCCGAGCAGTGTTTCAGTTCTTACGAAAATGTGCGGAAATGGCTTGATGACTGTTTTGCATCAAAAGAGAAAATTTTTTTTTTGGCGTGGCATTCATAAATTACCGGAGAGATGGGAAAAATGTATATCTTGCAATGGACAATATTTTGAATAAGGTATGTTGAACCATTTTTGTGCAATGAACGTGTGTTTTTGATCAAAAAATTCCGGTTTCATATTTACACACCTGGTATAAAACAAGACTGAAAAATTTTATATGTAATAACAAAAATAAGTTCAGAAAAAAGACTTCGAAAAAGCTTGGTGGGTGTGCAATAATGCTCGGGCCTGGCATTTGGAATGATGCTGCTTCAAATCCCTGCCATATAAGTTTTAGTTTTCCATGTTTTCCTAAAATCACTCCTTCAATAGGCCATGGTGAAATCATTCCCATTCTTTGTCCCATATTCTGTCATATCTCTAATAACCTCGATGTAGAAGAGCTGTGAAGTTTGAAATAAAGGAAGGCTGATAAAAACTTTAATCTAACATACTTGACACAGGAAGTAGTAGTAAACTAAATGTGACAAATCTGCAAAAAAATGCTACAACACCTTGATTCTGTGAGAAATAAACAGCAGATGCAACAACATTTTATTAATACAATTAGCCTCTAAGACCATCAAAAAGGATGGGTGAAAGAAATGTTCTAGCATTTTATTTCTTTGCAGTTGCTGGAATAAATAGAAATTATTGTTATGTAATACTCATAACCTTATTTTGTAATTTGTACTTATTTCGGCTTTAATTTCCACAGCGATACAGATGGAACTTCTTCCGAATTAATGATGTCAGGATTAGGGAATTACTAAATTATGAATCCCAAAACCTTATGCTATATTGGGTGATATTGGTTTTATCCCTGGTCCTGGTTCAGCACGATACATACAGAACTATTTCCATCCATATGAAATAAGAACTTCAGTAACTCAGCATGTGTGAAAGCAGCATAAATTATTTATGATACTAAATCCATTGTGAATTATTCTGTAACAAATTGTGTCAGTTGTCATTTGGCTCCTGTCTGCATTTTGACATAACCACAACTTCTACTAATATTGCTGTTCAAAATTCATAGTTTCTATTAACCATGTACGAATACAATTCACTTTATTGCAATCTAAATTTGACCCACTGTAATTATTTACATGTGTCTGATATAGTGACATCAGTAAAAAACAAAAAAAAGTAACTAATAATTAATCTGTTAATTTAAACGCAGTACGTACTTTTATTTCCGTGTTTCGGCAAATCATTTCTTTGAGTATATTATAACAGTGACTTAGAATATATGCGTCGAATATAAATATCTTGTAAGCTGATCAAAAATGACGTGTACAATTTTCATCAAATAACACTCATAATCTTGAAAATTTAATTTAGATATTTCTTAGCTTACTGTACCAACGGTATCACTGTAGAGTATAACAAAAATCTACATCAAGCAGATTTTAACTAAGAAAAAGAGACACATAATTAATATGTCAATTTTTACAAAATATATACTTTTTTTTTTAGTGTGCTGGCAGCTCATTTTATCGTGGATACGTAACTAAATGGAATTCATAATTGTGCATAACCTAGAACAACATCTGTGGTGGTTGTAAATTGGATAACGATGGCGAGAAGCATGAGGTCGTAGCGTGACATTAGCTCGTGACAGACATTTCTGCATCATGACCAAGATTGGCATTTTATAGGTACAGATAGATATTAGAAAGTATGGGACGAAGAAGCGTTTTTATTAATCGGACAAAGCTGGCTGTGTGGAAGCATACTTGAATCAACAATAACCAGACAGCAGAATCTGATATAACAGATTAAAAATAATAATATGTACAAATCGTACATGTTGAGAGAAAGTAGAGTTTTGAGTATTTTAAGAAATTTTATTTTGGAAATGCAGAACATTAAAAACAACTGCCAATAAAGGGATAAGAGATATGCAAAACAATATAGGAAAAATTCTAGCAGCTCTAAAAATAGAAATATCATTTTAACTAAATTAATAAAATACAAATCAAATAAAAATCACAAAAAGATTGTAAAGCTTTCCACAGACCGATCAGAGTAGACAGAAAATACAACAGTTATTATCTTTTATAACAGGGACAAACAAGTGCCACAAAACTATAGAGGAATAACACTGCTGGACACTGTTCTAAAATTAACAGTGTTCATTACAGAAGAAACTTTAGCAAATGATATCACTTCCAGTGGAACAACAGGGAATTAGGTTTAATTATCCCAGAATTTAATAAACCTATATTATTTTGCTTGGTTGACCTCAAAAAGGCATTTGATCACCTACAACTGAAACACATACTGATTGTAGTGGATTAAAACAATATGCCCAGTGGACTAATTACATTAGTATGTAACATACACACAAATAATTATACAAAAATTAAATCAGTAACAGTAAGATATGAGATAGAGTCAAATGAAACCCTTAAAATTGTAATAAAAATCGAAAGTGCATGCCAGAGGTCTATAAGTTGGTAAGCCTGTTTGAAATAATGTGCCAAACATCCACAAAGATGGCAGCACAGTGAAGATGCGCAAGTATCAGTTGTAAGCTACCTTACTCTCTATTTTCAATATTCAGTTAAAACACGACGAAGTTTGGGGTTAATATTTGATACATGATACCATAGTTTGAAATCGAGATAACAACACTTCAGGTTCAGAAAAGTAAATAAACAGGATATAATAATAATAAATAAACAGTTGCTAATAAAATGTAAACTTACCTAAATTAGCGTAATCCATAGGTTTCCATAATTGCAAGTAAACAGATTTGGTTAAACAACCACATCACAGAATTGACCACTGTAAAGCACTTTGATAATAATAATTTCACCATTTGATATTAAATTCACCAATAACTCACAGTTTCCGATAAGTTTAGAGCAGTAAATATGATTTTTAAAGCATCACACCAATTTGTTAATTTCAATAATAAATTCCAGCACATCTAAGTAGTTTCTGAGTTTTAAAAGTAGATTTAAACAAACTAAATAACCAGCAGACTAATATTCCTTAAGTTTCTAATAGCCATCAACTAATAAATAAAAGATATAAATAAGTTAAAATTTGTTATCCTGTGATGTCGTAGAAACCAACTTGTAATTTGAATTTCAATCTGGCAAACATATTTCATGAACCAAAAACTTTTCTAAAGTACTTAAATAAAATAAAGATACGTTTTAAAAATAGTTTCAGGCCACAACTAACTATAAATAAAAAGTGAATAAAATCTTGCAACACCAAATAATCAGCAAATTTTAGAAATTCCATAACTTTTGACATCCTTAACCGATTTAAAAGATTTTTATACCACTGAACTCAGCAAAGGCTGGGGAACACTTTAAACATAGTATAAACTTGATATTTTAAACTTTAGCAAATTCATATTCTGGATGTGACGTTTTGCAGTACTAAAGTCATTGAGCATTCCGATTCACCAACTTTCATAAATCATTTACACCTATCGGGAAGCTCTGAGAACAAAACCAACCACCACACCACACTCATTTCGTTACGCTCTATCTCTTGTGATTTTCTGAAAGTTCTCCGTTAACAAAATTTAATCTAGATAGCCTGTTGTTTAGATTAGTAGGTCATTTCTGATAAAGGTAGGCTGGTGGCTCGTCTCGAGGCAGTTCGTGGAAGCACTTGGTCGGGTGAGGATGCTACTCGTGGGAGAACAAATTCAGCGCTAGTTGGGCGCGTGGGCTTCTGGGAGACCGGAAACAAACATGGCTGACCGTCAGGGTAACCAACCGTAGAAATTTGAAATTTTCCACCATGTGACTCATCAATGTGAACTCTTACTTTCATTTCGGGGGGAGCGGTTTGTTGTGTTTCATGACTTGTGATCTTCGGCTTAATGATTTACTCCGATTGCCATAGCTAACTGTGACTTTTATGTAAACTCAGTGAAATTTTCAAGAATATATCCTTTAGTGATTCTGACTTCAACTTTTATTTCTATTTTAGTACCTTTCTTACAGGAGGTTAATTCCGTGAGTGGCGACCGACTTTATCGGTACAGTTAGCATTCTCCAAGGTATTTCACGGTTATAGAACTTTTCTCGAACTTTTGTAACATTTTGGAAGAACTCAAGTTTAGATGTACAAGCCGATACGTACCCCGGTATACGGCTTATCCCCTAACACAGTACAGGAACAATATAAAGATGGACGCCCCAGTAGCAACATGCACCAGAGAAGAATAGCGTCTGGTGATCAGATTTTTGCAAAGTGAAGGTGTAAAACCTTTAAAGATTTATCGCAAAATGAAGGTACAGTATGGGGATACATGTTTGTCACAGCAGCAAGTGTATGAATGGTGTAGGACGTTTGTAAATGGTGTGACGTCTGTAGCTGTTGCTCCGCTCCCGGCTAGGCACTTCGTGTCGTGACTCCCGAGACCACAACAGCAGTTGAAGCCATTGTATTGGAAAACCGCCGAGTGACACTGGATGACATAGTGACATTAGTCATGGTTCAGCACATAATATTACGCATGATGTGCTCAGGTTTCATAAGTTGTCTGCGCGATGGGTGTCACGGCAGCTGACTCCAGAATTGAAGCAGGGGCATGTTGATGCGTGTGAAGAACTTCTGCGGCATCAGGAAGGTGACAGTGATGTCTTCCTTGCCCGAATCATCACCGGATACGAAAAGTGGGTCCATTACTATCCGCCTGGAATGATGAGAGCGAGCAAAAAATGGCGCCATTTGATATCAATGACAGCTATACACAGGCAAGGTTATGCTGACCCTCTTTTGGGATGAAAAAGGCGTCCTCTTGGAGCACTACACGCTGCAAGGGACCACTGTTACCAATAACAGATACACAGACCTCCTCAAAAATCATCTTCGGCCTGCCTTTAGAGCAAAACAACATTGGATTGGATTGCTATACAACTTGTACAACGATTACAACAATAGCAGACATGTGGTTTGAATGTCTGCCTCATTCACCATACTTGCCTGACCTTGCCCCAAGTGATTTCCATATGTTTGGACCCCTGAAAGAAGCACTTTCTGGAACAAAATTTCAATCCGATGACGAGGTACACCAGGCAGTGCACAAGTGGTTGTGGGTTGTGTCGTCACGCCAAAAAAAAAAAAAAAAAAATGGAATTCAGGTACTTTAGAAGGACTGGCTGACATGCATTAAGTGTGGTGGATACTATGTCGAAAAATGATACAGGTGACTTGTATGTGTGCACAGTTCATAAATTTGTTTAAAAATAGTTAAGGTTTTCATTTTACTCTTCCCTGTACATAAAGAATTCCACTTAAAAAAGAAATTTTAGAAGCATTTTGCTCAACCATATGTCGTTCAGTACAATCATGAACAAAAAAATTAGCATACAAGATTTGTTGTTTTAAGCCTCCAAAGTTTTTCAGAAAATTTAACTACATATAACAGTTAAAACAAAGTCACCTACAATACATATGGACACCTCAAAATCCAAACTATATCTTAGTGGAAATATTATCAAACTGGTAATGAGTTTCACTTACTTAGTTAGAATGTATCTAACAAGCAATAGTATACTAACACAAAAGGAGATGCAGCAAGCTATAAAGCAGCAAAGATCGGGGGGGGGGGGGGGGGGAGGAGAAGCAACATGCAGGCTCACAAAATATCACGAGTTCAGCCCATAAATTTTTTTTTTTGCTGTCATCAGTCTTTCAACTGGTTTGATGAAATCCTCCATCCTTTCCTATCTTGTGCTAACCTCTTCATCTCTACATATCCCTCACAACCCATGTCCTCAATTATCTGCTTCATATATTATAATCGCTGTCTTCCTCTACAGTTCTTACCTTCGACTGTACCCTCCACCAGCAAATTAACCAATCCATCATGTCTAAAAATATGACCTACCAGCCTGTCTCTTCTATCTGTAAGTTTATTCCACAAACTTCTTTCCTCACTCATCATTTACAAAACTCATTTGTTTCATACTTTGTCTGTCCACTTTATTTTCAGCATTCTTCTGTATCACCATATTTCAAATGCTTCAATTTTCTTTCTTTCCGGTAAAGTCCATGTTTTGCTACCACAAAGTGCTGTGCTCCACACACAGAGTTTTAAAAAGTCCCTTCTAATTTCTAAATAAATATTTGAAACTAAAAGATTTCTCTTTTTTATGAAGGCTCTTTTTGCTAGCGCTATTCTGAATTTAACATCATTCCTGCTTTGGCCATCGGTTGTATTTTTGCTTCCCAAATAACAGAATTCACTTACTTCTCCTATTGCATCCGATCCTACTTTTATATTTAATCTACTAGTATTGTTATCATTTCTACTACATTTCATCACTTTTGTCTTGCTTTGATTTCTATTCAGTCCAAAATCTTCCTTCAGTATTTTGTTCATGCCATTCAGTAAATTCTTGATATCCTCAGCCCTTTCTGCTAACAAGACAACGTCATCACCAAATTGTAGCATACTGATTTTTTTCTCCCTGAACACTAATGCCACATGAAAATTTTTCTTTTATTTCCTTATTGCTTCTTCTACATACAAGTTGAATATTAACGGGGATAGACTAAAAACCTTGTCTCACACCCTGTTTAACTGATGCATGTCTCTCATGGTTCTCTACTTTTATTATAGCTACTTTATTCTTATATAGTTTCTAAAGTATTCTTCTATCTCGATATTTTAGACCTGACTTCTTTAAAATTTTAAACATCTTGTCCCTCCTAACATTATCTAAATCAACAAATAATAAAAATGTATCTTTGTTTTTCTTGTATTAATCTTAAAGCCAGAATTGCTTCCCTCGTACCACGATTTTTCCTTAACCCCATCTGATCTTCACCTACTATCTCTTCTTCTATCCTTTCAATTTTTCTGTATATGGTCAGTAATTTTGAAGCATTTGATGTTAGACCAATGGTGCGATAATTTCACATTTGTTGGCTTATGATTTCTTTGGAATTGTGAAGATGATATTTTTATTAAAATCAGTTTGAATTTCTCCTGTTTCATAACTTTTTGATATCAGCTTGAATAATCTTTTGATTCCTTCTTCTCCTAGAGATTTAAGAAGTTCTGCAGGGATCTCATCAATCCCAATTGCCTTATTTGCTAAGTCGTTCAGAGCTTTATTAAATTCTGTCGTCAAAATAGGATCTCCTAAGTCATCAGAGTCGACGTCGCCTTCCTTTTCCATTACACTATTGTTCAAGTCATTCCCATCATACAGTTTCTCAATGTATTCCTTCCATCGGTTAGCTCTATTGTCTGAACTTAAAAGAGGTTTCCCATTGGCAGCTTTAATGTTCACACCTCTTTTCTTCATTTCTCCAAAATTCTGTTTGTTCTTTCTATATGCAACATCTACTTTACCTATGACCATTTCCTTTTCTACTTCTTCACACTTTTCTTCTAGCCATTTTTCTTTTGCTTTTTTGCATTTCCTATGTGTGTGATTTCTAAATTGCCTGTATTGCTCTCTTCCCACTTCATCGTTAGCATTTTTGTACCTTCTCCTCTGATCCAACAGCTCCAAAATTTCTTCTGTGATACAAGGTTTTCATGCAGCTTGTTTCATAAAGCCTAATGTTTCTTTACTAGCTTTCTTTATTTTGGTCTTTAACGCTTTCCATTCATCCTTGGTTGAGCTCCTTTCGTAGTTACTTTTTAGCCCTAAGTCTGCCATTTCTGCAAATTTTTCTCTCTTGCTAGATTGTTTTAGTTTATTCACTTTCAGTCTGTTCTGCTTATACTGCTTCCTTATTCGCTGGAATTTCAGCCTGCCCTTCATTACTATCAAATTATGGTCAGAGTGTGTGTCTGCTCCTATGTACGCTTTACAGTAAAGAACTTGATTCCTGAATCTCTGTTTGACCATGTTATAATCTGGCTGATATATGCCTGTATCCCCAGGATGTTTCCAGGTGTATACCTTCTTGCATGGTTCTTAAACAGTGTGTTTATCACAACTAGCTTATATCTTTCACAAAATTCTAACAACCTGCTTCCATGCTCATTTATTTCTCCTAAACCAAAACTTCCTACAGTATTCCCCTCTTTACCTTCTCCCATTATCATATTCCAGTCACCCATGATTATTAGATTTTCCTCCCCCTTCACATATTGGATTAATTCTTCAATTTAGCGTACAATTTTTCTATTCTTCGTCATCTTCCTGTGACGTTGGCATATATACTTGTACTAATGTGGTTGGGACGGGCTTAGGTTCTAACCTTATCAAAATAATCCTGTCACTAAACTGTTCATAATAACTCACCCGTTTCCCTACTTTCTTGTTCATTACAAATCCTACACCAGTGACTCTGTGACAGCTTGTGTGCTAATTATCCTGTGTTCTCCAGACCATAAATCCTGTGCGTCCTTCCATTTAGTCTCACTAATCCCCAATATCTAACTTAAGTTGTTCCATGATGCAACTAAGGAAAATGGAAGTGGCTTCTAGGCGATATAAATAGAAAAGAAAGGGAAATTAACCCAACACATACCAAAGTGGACGGATGCGATGAGAGGGAACACTAATGCTGACAAACAACTACACAATATTTCGGCATCTGCCTTGTTCACAAATAGAAAAACGGGCCATTAGGCTCGGAACATGTGTGCACAACGAACGTTACCTAATGACTTCATTAGGTCATTAAGTAACGTTCGTTGTGCACACACGTTCCGAGAGCATAATGGCCCGTTTTTCTATTTGTGAACAAGGCAGATGCCGAAATATTGTGTAGTTGTTTGTCAGCATTAGTGTTCCTCTCATTCCATCTGTCCACTTTCGTATGTGGTGGGTTAATTTCCCTTTCTTTTCTTATTTAAGTTGTTCCATCTCCTTTTTTAAGTTTTCTAACCTACCTGCCTTATTCAGACTTCTAACATTCCATGCTCCGACTCGTAGAATGTTTCTATCAATTCTGATGACTCCTCCCTGAGCAGTCCCCACACGGAGACCCATTTTAGGGGTCTATTTTACCTCCGGAATATTTTACCCAGGAAGAAGCCCTCGTGATATATGTAATTTGAGTGGATTACATGTCTTCGGGATACCCTTTGGATCTTTAATTCAGTGGCTTCCCGTTGCCTTCTGTGTCCCCATGCCATTGATCATTTCTGATTCATCCCACCTTTAGGGGCCGTTTCCAAATCCAAGGGCTAGAGGGTGCCCAAACCACTCCACACTTTTCCTCCCTCCTTTAGGAGGATGTTGGCAAGCAGTGGGTGACTCCTTATACTGGGAATCTTTCAGTCGCCTAGAGCCTCGTCCGTTGCAAATAGGGTGCATCACGTGAAGGAGAGGTTGACATTTGGTTGGAAAAAGCTTGTATAGTTACTCCAAAACGCTTACACCCCCCATTGTTTTTATGCAGATTAAATCAAATTATTTCTGGCATAGTTTTTTGACCTAGTATAACACCAGAAAGTTATTGAAATTGGATGATATTTCTTGTTTAAGTACCAGTATGAACAAACAGTTTCTTGGGAGAACTTCCCAAAATTTGTTTTTTCACAGAAGCACTCTTCATTTGCTTGCATATGTAAAGTTTTACAGTTTTATTTCTTGTGTTTGTGGTCTTCAGCCAGAAATTTTGAAAATGAGTTGAGGAATTTGTACTTTTAATTCCTCCATGGGGCACATTTTACTATTTTTATCAAAATGGATTTTTTCCTCTTTGAAATGATTAAATTTTCATTTTACAACTCAGACTTTGAAGGGGGATATTTTGCTAACTAATAATTTTTTTCTTTATATAATTCGGAGGTTTTAATTTTGTACAATATATACCAAAATTATTACAGTCGAATGGTGCTATTCTTGCCAGCAAAATTTAGAGAATTGGGACCTTTCATTGGACATTATTGTTACAAATTTTGTTTTTTAAATTGTCCTCAAATATGCCACATTGAAAATTAAAGAAATTTGGAATCTAATTGCTGTGTGATATTTACTAGAAAACACTGCAAAACACAGTAAAAAAATTTCTATAATGACACTCTTGTAATCTAGAATTGAAATTTAGGGCTCTGCATAAATTATTTTACAAATTGGTTATTAGTTGTTTCATCATTATTACTGGCCTAGCAGCCAAATAAATTAATTATTTAACAATACAACAACTTATTTGGACCATAATACTTACGTTAAACAAACAGTAAATAGCATGGGATGAAGAGGGGTGGAAGGGGGGGGGAATCATGATATTTATGTGACATTATTTATGGACTCTTTAAAAGTAGTGCTAAGATGTAAGTCAGTTTAATTATAATAAATGTATTAATTATTTATTAAAATGTGCTTTATCTAGGGGGACCTGTCAGTTTGCTAGCACTACAAGGAATTTTTATCCTAATGCAGAATCATAACCTGTAAGTAATAGAAATCACCCTAAAGGAAAAAAGAATTTATGTCATTTTTTCATACTCGTCAGTGTTTCTTTTTCCAGAGAATATCCCAACATTTTCAAGAAATGTATTCGCTTTTTGAACCAGAAATATTTCATACCAAGCACAAAGCTCGACTCTTCTACTTGTCTGATATTTTTCTTAGTTCAACGTAAGTAACTCTACCACTCTGATAAGCAAGCATGTGCATTGGTAATAGATAACATAGTCTGGAATGTAGTCACAAAATTAGTAATTTTTTTCTTTCCTCAGGCATTTACCAGAGAACTTGGTTGCTGCATTTGCCAAACGTCTATCACGTCTTGCCCTTGTTGCCCCTCCTCAGGATATTCTAATCATTTTGAGGTTTATAGGAAATTTACTAATTAGACATCCAGGACTGAGTTGTCTTGTTAACTATCATAATTCACGAGAAGGTATGTTTCTCATCAGATATGTTTTAGTTTTCTTTTTTTAATGTAGCAAAATGATACTTGTTTCATTTGATGATTTACTGAGTGATTAATTAAATTATTGTAATATTTGTTGTCATGAAATGAATTACATTCTGATTAAAATGAACCTAATTTTAACCAAAAATTAAAAAATTCTATAATCTCACTACTGAAACTGGAATAAAAGTAATGATGATTTTTAAAAAAATGTGAAGAGCCGTACTCATGAGATATGAAAATGGAGACATACTTGATGGTAACATAGGTTAAGATTGAATGAATCTTGATTTGAAAGTTCCATTTTTGTTTAAAAAATTCAGTTTGTTATATCTGTTCAGTTGGTTAGCACTTCAAGATAAAAATTCTTCATGAGTGAGCATAAGATCAGAGTTGTTGTGGGAACACAGATAGGATGGAAAGATAAAATTTTTCAGAGGACTGATGTTCAAGAAGGGGGATAAAAGGAAATGTCAGAAGTGCAGAGTAATCTCTCCTTTGCGCCATTCTAAGTAAGTATTTCAGAAGGTAATGGGGAAAGAGATAAGGGGGGTGGTGGATAGTAAACTATGAGAGGAGCAAATATGGCTTCAGACCAAAAGAGTCATCTGTGGCCTTAATATTTGCAGTAAGACAATCATAGAGAGGCACTTAGAGTATTGTAAAGACCAATATTGGCATTTTATATATTGTGAAATCATATAGAATGTTTGGGAAGCATTGAAAGTGAAGTTCTTGTGAACATCAAGGGTATGTATGAGGGGTTACCCAATAGTATTTTTTTTTTTTTTCAATTTGTTTTATCTATGGACATACCTACCAACTTTTATAGTTTTCCACTAAAATTTATAAATGGATGCTGTATTTTAGGTTCGTATGGATGAAGTGCATTAGTTAACGAATTTCCAAACTAAAATTTGATTGCCTACATGAGATATCTATATGGAACACAGTTATTGCAGATTTTATGGACAGTTGGCATAGGTTTCTGATAGCTTTCATGGCTGTCAGTGCTCTTTTTTGTGATTGAGAAAAGGTTACAAAGACATCTGGAAATCTTATTAGAGAATGAGTAACATGGTTTCAGAACAGGAAGAAGTACTACAGACTTGATCTTTGCAGCAAGAATACTTGTAGAAAACATCTAGAAATGGGGTAAAGAAATTCCTTGATGTCAAAAAGGCCTATTATAACATTACAAGATCAAAAATTTGGTATTGCCTAGAATGAAGAAAGGTACCAGGATCCCTAATCATTGAGATTAAAATGCTGTATGCAAACACAAAAGCATGTGTGCAAATAGGCAATGGAGAGCACAGTGATTTGAGACAAGAAGAGGCGTACAACAGGGCAGTACTCTGTCACCCCTACTCTTCATTGCCGTGATAGATGACATCTTGAAGAAATTGAAAGAAGTGCATGAGAAAGAAACAAAAGCTCCGGTCTTTGCCGATGTTGTCATGATTTGGGGTGAAAGTGCAGAAGAGGTGCTAGAGAAGCTGGAGGCTTGGAACAAGCTGTTTGAGGAGTATGGACTGAAAATCAGCCATAGTAAGATGGTGGTCATGGCAACAGGTACAGGAACATCCAATGTGAATATTTACCTAAACAATTGACAACTACAAAATGTTGACAAATTCAAATATCGTGGCAGTACTCTGAGCAAAAACAACGCCAGTAAATGTGAGATTACAAACAGAAATAATAATGCAGCAGTCTTTTATAACCAAGTTAGAACTCTGATGTGAGACAACAAAGTGCCTAGAAAAGAAACACTATTCAAAACCTATTACATACCCATACTGACAAATGCACTAGAAACATGGACTGTTTCCAGAAGAGACAGTAGTAGACTTCAAGCCTGTGAAATGAAGTTTTTGCACACCATGTTTCAGCAAACACGAAGGAAAAAATAATAAATGAAATCAATTGTGCATAGGCCGGTATTAACATCAGTGTGGCAAAATCCTTACAGCATTCCTGCTGGAGGTGATATGGACATGTTCAAAGGAAGGAGGAAGAAAGAAGAGCAAAGGCCTACTTTAATATGAACAACCAAGATAGAAGACGTGTGGGAAGGCCCAAAAAGAACTGGATATAATAAATCAAGAAGAATATAGAAGACTTGGGGCCTAATTGGAAGACTATTCATGAATATCAACTATTCGTGAACAGGAAGAAGTGGAGAGTGCTAATGACCAGCACCCAAGAGACTGGAGCTGGAGAATGATGATGATGATGACATGAGGTGTCATACTACGAGGGGGTCCCCAAACATAACCGGAATAACATTGCCGTGGTCGGAGCTCGTGTAGTATGCATTTCTGCCGCTAGGCGTTTATAGCACAACTCATTGTCAGCTCAGTGCCGCCTGTGTTGTTGACCTGGCTTGTTCTGTTAATCTGCAGTGATTGTTTTTGCTAGTGCTGTTTTGTTATTGTTTCATTTTTGACAGTGGCAAGTTTAAGTGAGCAACGTACTGCTGTGAATTTTTTTTGTTTTCTGCTCAGTAAAAATGCTGCTGAAACTGTTTTAATGTTAAAAACAGCTTATAAAGATGATGCTATGGGAAAAACTCAAGTGTACATGTGGTTCTCTCGGTTTAAAAATGGTCACTTGTCTGGACATCCCATCAACTGCCCGAATAGTAGAAGTACCTGTGGGACAAATGTATTAATTGTAATGGAGAGCATTTTGAAGGGGATTAGGTTGTTTTGTAAAAAAAATTGAAAATATATAGCTTTTTTTAAAAAAAAAAAAATAATAATAAAAAAAAACTTATTTTTTTGGGTGGGAGGGTGTCTTATTTCATGTATGAAACTGGAGACATCTCTTTGTGAACTCACCGATAGTATGATTTTTTTAAAAAAAGGTAAAAGGTTAAGTACAGATTTATATTTCTTGCTCCCAAACTATTATTTATCAAGTGCATAAGTTCAGCACTCTTAAACTGAACACACAAATGCATATATCAGAAGGTTCTTGCTTTTATTTCTGAAAATCAGTGCGTGTGATGTACTTAAAAAGGAAAGAGTAACGTGATACTGCCATCTATGAAGTAGGAAACTCTTTGGTGTTTGTGGATTGATAATGCGAAATTGCTAAATGTCAATTTACTTTTAAGTTCCTTATTTTATTCTCAACACAATTGTAACTGTCACCATTATATTGCATTTTTTATATAAAATATATGCAACACTTGTATGTATATCAGTGTGTAAGGATATGTTCCGTTTAGATTTTTCTGAATAGGTTTTAATATTTGAGGTAGGAATTTTGAAAATTGAGGGTGTTTAATGTGAATAATTAATGAAATTTACAACTGTGTATTAACAGTGTGAACAAGTTGAAAACATAACATTCAGATGTTACTACAGACTTATTGATTTTCATATCTCATTCTTACATTTTACTGATTACCTTAGAAATATTTCTCTTTTGTTCATGACAATTTTATATAATATCTTCATTCATTCTATGTAATGTCAGTTTTGTACATTACGAAGTTGAGTACACATGTTAGTTCCTCCACTTAAAAATTGGATAATGGTGGCAATGAAAGTGCTGTTAGGAAATGAAAGTAAGGAAAGGTAGGGAAAATAACCTATCACTTACCACAAATGAAAGCATGAGGGCTGCACAAAGACACAAACACACTTTAAAATATTTGGGTTTTAAGCCTTAATCATGCAGGTAGGATTGTGCTGTTTGGTTGGAGGAAATCCACACACCGTGGCTTACTCATGAGTAAGGTGTCATATATGTACTTGCCTCTTGCCAAATCTTTATTTGCGTAAATGAGGATTAAAACCAAAGTATTGTAAAGTGTGTTCATGTTTTTGTGTGTGCCTGGTCCTCCTTATCTCTATTTAAAATCATTTTTTGTACTCAAATTTCATGTTGTATTATGTATCAGTACAATTTGTGATGTATGAATTGTTACAGTGTCATCAGATCCTTACATAATGGAAGAGAGTGACCCAGTTAAAAGTGGTGCCATAGAAAGCTCTTTATGGGAACTTCAGTCTCTTCAAACACACAATATTCCATATGTTGCTACTGCAGCAAAGTTCATCAATTTACCGCTTCCGTCTATTGAATGGGACCTCTCACAAGTCCTTGAAAGCACAGCAGATGATGTAAGTGTACTAACAAGATTACAGTCAATATTAAATTATGCCCATCCTTTTTTTTTTTTTTTTTTACAGTAAGAAAGTCAAAATTTCTCTTTATTTTATTCTTCTTTAAAATGAGGGGGAAAAAAACGACTTAACTTGCAGAGGAAAAAGGACATATACCATGTCATTGGTAGAAAAAAACTACATCCTCTTACATTTTGGATAGTAGCATTTGGCAAATGGGGTGTAATCTGATTTCTGTTTCAAAAGTACACATTTCACTAACAGTATTTACAGACATTAACACACCATTAAACATTAGATTGGAGATGACATGTTCATTAGAAAGATTTTAGGGAACATGTTTGGAGAATTTGTTTGTTATGTTTTGAGGCTGATATGTCCAACTTGTTTTACTATTTGTTTGGGAACAACTAGCTGTGTCCACGACTTCCTCCATGAGGATTTTGAGTTTTGTCCAATTATTTCACAGATAAGCTATCACAGAAATGTTTGTTGGTATAAAAAAAGCACAGGCGCAGCCAAGTATTTTTCTTTTTAATATGTCTCTGATATCGTGCTCTCCTTTTAATTTTAGGTTGTAATCAGAGGTTTTAAATATGATTCTGTCCATCATTTATTTTTAACACCCCTTCAGAAGATTTTATGGTCATTGAAGATCTGCAGGCACAGTTCAGTATTGTTCATATAGCTTCCCTGCTAGCAATATTTCAAGTGGTGCTGCCTGACATGTGTATAAACAGCTTGAAATTATGATATTAATTGTTTGATGTACATACACTTTTAGTGCTAATAGTAGTAAGATCTCAAACCGAGCATGGTGCGTGAATGGTTAACGTTCTGGCCTTGCATTTGGGAGGATGCTGGTTCAAATCCCCGTCCGGGCATCCAGATTTGGGTTTTCCATGGTTTCCCCAAATCACTCCAGGCGAATGCCGGGATGCTTCCTTCAAAAAGGCCATGTTCCTTGTCCCCAGTCCCATCCCACCTCTAATGACCGTAGCCGTCGACGAGGCGTAAAAAAAAATCAAAATCTTTACTGCGAGAAGGCTTACACCAAATAGTACGATATGGATAGATTACATTATGGAAGAATTAAATTATCTTGTTGCGGGATTGTTTCTCTCTTGTGTCTATTACATCATTAACAACATAAAAATAAACTGTCCCACTAACTATGACCATAATGGCTGTTACTGTTGGCATAAATACTCTAAAATTGCTTGGTTCTTAACAAAGCTGCCACCCAGAGATTTAGTTCTAAGAATAAGAATGGTCTTCTGTTTAAACACACTGTCAAATAAGCATTATCTGGGTACTTGACACGGAATAAAACACTAATATTGTAATCACAAATTCTTCTTTAATTGTAGCCTGTTCACTCCAAACTGGCAGCTCAATGTCATGTTCCCCGAGCCCTGCTCCTCACCTCAACGCCTCCTCCCTTCCCACTACTATGAGCTGATCGCTGTGTCTAGTAGGGGAGTAGTGAATTTCCCATTCACATGTAATGTTAAGGGCAGTGGAGTGGGGTTACAGCAGACTAAACTCGAGATGCCTCTATTAACAGAACAGGCTATAGCCAAAAATGTTCTAGCCAACACTGCCAGTAATTACTTAATCGGATCTTAGTATCAGCATCAGATTGCAGGCTCTAGCTAGAAACACAATTACTGGTCACAACCATTTGATACAACTTGTCTCTTTAATACTTCAAGGGACACATTCAGATTGCTATATGCACTTATATACATGTAGGTTCAGCGCTTTCCCCTACTTTATAGCACCATACTCCCAAAAATATCATTTAGCGTATTTATAATAAAGCAGTAAAGAATGGTTCACTACTGAGACTAACACTGACCTTAACATTTCACTATGCAGAGTAATAGTGCCCTACGACCCCCGAAAATCAGCATACTTCCCTCTATTTGTCACCAAGTGATATGACTCAGTCAATCCCTGAATGATGTCTCCAAAACCTGCTGTTAAGCTACTTACTTCCTGCCACAATGCTTTGAAGCCATCTTGAATTATAGTTACTATTTATTTTCCAAATGATCCTTGAATTGGTAACCTGTAAGGGCAAACCTTGTCATGTTACAAGCTGACCATTTATCATTTCTCAGTGTGTCTATGTCATATCAAAACATAATGTAAGCTATCATTAATGTGACATAAGCTATCACTATATATGAGGTCTGTCCCAAAATTATCTGACCTTCCTTCATATTTCCCTGCTGGTGGTGTTATGTGTCATCGGGCTGGTGGCATCCTTCAAAGTTGGACTGATTCGATTGAAGAATAAGCTCCCAATGGTCTTTCCACTTTTGGAAGCAGTCCTGGAACTCGTTTTTTGCTTTTAGAGCATTTGTCATATTGGTTTCGAGTGTTTCTTTGTCGTCGAATCGGTGCCCTTTGAAGTGGAATTTTTTATCTTGGCAACAGCCAAAAGTTGTAGAGCTACATCAGGACTGTGTGGAGTCTGGCAGAGCTGTAAAACTTTGTGTTTGTCAAATATTGCTGCACGAGGTTCGATGCTTGTGCTGGGGCATTATTGTGATGAAGAAGCCAGTGATTGCTTGACCAAAAGATAATATTCTTTATTGATCGTCAGACCTTTAGGAGCATATTCGTGATGCACAACACCCTCATAATAATAATAAAAATTAAAAAACAATTGGCAATGACTTGACATTGCTCTGACTTTGGTGCACTTTTTTCGGTCATAGCTCTGACGACAGCTTCCACTGTGAAGCCTGTTGTTTTGTTTCAGGATCATAACCATAAACCCATGATTCATCATCAGTTATAATCTTTTTAAGTAGATTTTCATAATTATTGTCCATTTCCAAATTGTCCTGAACAATTTCAAGGCGAAAGTTTTTCTGCTCGTCAATTGACGATCTTCATTGATCGCAAGTCTCACACGTTCCATATTATCCGATGTTTTTGTCATCAGAGGACTCCCAGACCGTGGGTTACTATCAACAGATGTGCAGCCATCTTTAAACCATTTATACCACTCTTTTATTTGTGTTTTGCTCATATTCTTGTCCCCAAATGCCGTCTTAACACTTCGATGGTCTCCGCAAACCTAGAAAACACTTTGCAAACAAACGCACACTGCATATGAACTAAGGGACCCTGGTGACTACTGCGGCATCTATGGAGTTGCTGAAGCTTTACTGTTGACTCTCACACCCGGCATATGGCTCTAAAATTGCCAGGAGTGAAGATATGAAGGAAGGTTGGATACTTTTGGGACAGACCTCATATGGTATCATTGAAATAGTTGTATTTTGCTTGACTCAATCACACATGTACAAAAATTACAAAAAATACAGTATTAGCTTGTATGTTATGAGAGAAATATAGTACTAATTTGGATAAAAAGTATCCTTCATGTTAATTGCTGATATTAGCTACCACTATGCCCAGTTTTGCTGAAATACATTCATTAGTTTTTATATGCAGCACACATGCACAGATAAAGTTTCCAAAATGTACAGCTTTGGCCTCCGTGTGTCCAACAACAATGAAAAGCATGATATAAAGATGTATCAAGGTTTACATAATTCAGAGATTGGATCAGTGTTGTAAATATGATTGTGTTTAAAAGTGGAACAATTTAGAATTATGTTACTGATCTAAATATAAAGTATCCTATATGTTAACTGTAGACGGAAGCTTCATAAGATTAATAAAAGTGCGTTCATTGGTTTTTTGTGAAACTTGCACACAGAAAGACAAAAATTTCAAAATTACTGTTTTGACCCATGTCATTGGAAACTGTGTTACTAATCTGAATAAAAACTGTGCCACCCTGAGACATAAACTAATACTCATCTCATTAGACTCTGCAGTTTTGGACATTATAAAAAGCATCTATATCCTGATCTATGATATAAGCTATCGCTATGTGCTGCTTCATTAAAATCCATCTAATAGTTTTTACATAATGTAGAAACATACATACTGACAGTCAAAAACTCAAAATTATAGTGTTTGGCATTTTTGTCTCCATTAGGTCACATTCGAATTACTTTCTTTCATAAAAACTTCACTTACAAACACAACTTTCCTACAATATTATTATAGTATAGCTTAATTATCACAGTAGTTGTTGTTAGGTTGTATTTGGGTTCACTGTTTTATTATTGCTTGACAAAGAAATATTCATCCCCTTGTGTGCAGTAGGCTCAATTCCTACATGTACTTGGTTGCATAGTCTTTTTTTTGTGAAACTTGCACACAGAAAGGCAAAAATTTCAAAATTACAGTTTTGACCCATGTCATTGGAAACTGTGTTACTAATCTGAATAAAAACTATGCCACCCTGGAACATAAACCTGTGTACCTGGGGAAAAAATGTTTTAGGACTAACACCTAGAATAATAAAAGATGTTTACTGTAATTATTAATTTTAATTTATTACCTCTTTCAACAAAACAACCACCACCTTGGTTCTCTAAGAATATAAAAAAATTGCCCTAACTCAGAAAAGAAATCATTCAACTTCCTATTGCTGTGTTAGAAGCTACAGTTTCACCCAGCATAACCTCATTTTAATCTGTCAGTGATCTTTTCCTAACCTTACCAGCCCTCATCTTTAAAACTGTCACTTAGTAAAATCTGCTTCATTTTTCTAATTCATCTTACAGGTAGACATTCATTAATTTCGTCTTAACTAACTCTTTAATAAAATAAACAAATCTTCAACACGAAATGTCACAGCATCCCTACTCCTTTTTCCGAGCTCCCCTGTTTAGCAATGTTCTCCATGCATATTAATTGTTGACTAGCCATCAAACTGTTTTTGTAGACTTTTCTTTCAGTAACTAATTGAACATCTCTTGAGTTCAGTTTGGAATGTGAGTTCAGAGAGTGCTCTAAAGCAGTGGTTCGCAACCTTTTCCATCTCGCGGCACACTATAAGGTTATCCATAAATCTCAGGGCACACTTTACCGGACGGATGGTTAAGCAAAAAAAAAAAAAACAGCAGTTGCACAAGTTAATAATCAGGCAGTTTTATATTACTATTAAAGTAAATAATTGTACACATACCTTCAATGTGACACACAGGTGGCTGATTCTTGGAGAAATCGTTGACAATGCAAGCCTTATTTCTTCATCGATGAATTTGAGTCTTTCCCTCTTGCAAGTTTCAATCTCATTCAACGTCGAGAAGCTCAGTTCACATAAATATGTAGTTGCAAATGGCAATAAAACATTAACTGCCATGTCGGAGATAGCTGGATATTCATTCCTTATTGTTAGCCTAAACGTATCTAAAGGAACTTCGAGAAGCTTTGATTTCAAGGTTCTGTCAGCTTTTAAATCTGCGAGTTCCTCTTGAATATTAATTGGAAGATGTTCCGAATTTTCAACGAACCCAGTCGAAATTTTCAACACTTTCTCCAAAGTATTTTTTGAATCTCTGCTGCAAGACTTCTACATGTTCTTTAATTAAGTCCATCACCAATTTATTACCATCATCAAGTGACCATACAGTTGGGAACAACTCACGCGACCCATTTTCAACCCTCTGTAACCACAAATCCAGCTTGTTCTCAAATCCTTTAATCTTATCCATACTAATAAGAATATTTTAGTTCCTACCTTGCATTTTGATGATCAGCTCATTAAAGTGTACAAAAATGTCGGAAAGATATGCCAACTTGCATACACATTCGCCATCTGCGAATAAATCCGTGCACTTGTGTCTTTCAACAATCAAAAATGCCTGGACGTCTTCTCTAAGTTCAAATATTTGCGTCGTTAACACCTTTCCTCATGACAGTCAACGTGCTTCTATTTGTAGCAGGAGTGTAGTATGTTCTAGACCCATTTCCTGACCTAAAATGGAAAATAGTCTCGAATTTAGGGGCCGCGATTTAATGAAATTCACGACTTTTACTACTTCATCCAGCACATCTTTCAGAGAAGGTGGCAGAGACTTAGCAATAATGGCTTCATAGTAGACTTGCAACGAATAGTATATTCGGCCATACGCCGAATACCTAATATTCGGCAGACTTCCTGGCCGAATAGCCGAATATTCGGCAAAAGTATTCGGCCGGAGTGAGCCAAAATCTGTATTGTTGTGCTTGTCTCTCGCCCGCCTGTTAAAGCAGAGTTACCTCCCACCACTCTGTGCCTGTTTTAACAAGCTTGAAGTGTGGCCTCAAGTATCTACGTTGGATTAGTTATGACATTACTTTTTTTTTTTAAGAATAACGTCCAATGAGGTGTGAAGTTGGAAAAGCTTTCTTACGATAGTTCATAATACGGGATAGGCAGTTGGTATAATCTTATTAAGACCGAATTGCTGATACCACTTTCTGAACTGCCCCCTACATAGTACGATAGTGATTATTTCGATCAATAATCTTCTTGTAGTACGATATGCTATTCTTCACTATATGGATCGATAACAGAGTGCAGTATTTCCATAGTCACAACATCCTCATACCTCGTTTTTAAGTCTGTGAGAAGGGCATTTAGACTAAATGTTGAATGAATTGGTGCAAGATGTCAGTACGCGGTGGAATTCCACATATTAATGTTTGAAAGGCTAATGTAACAAAAACGGGCAATTTCAGTGTATCTCACGGAGTGCAATATTGCCAACTTGACTGCTGCTCAATGGGAGCTTTTATAGCAACTTTTGAGATTACTACAACTATTTGAAGATCTAACAAAAATCACCAGTTCCGGATATGCATGCATTTCTGAAATTATTCCATATGTTGTTACTCTAACGTGATATTGCGATAAAACTAGAACATCAGAGCTAACAGCCAACTTAAGCCAAGTGAGACTTGTCATACAACAAGGGTTGAACGAACGATTTGAAGACATTGCCACAAATAAAAATTATTTGTTGGCAACCGCTTTGGACCATCGCTTCAAAATGAATGTTTTCACCAGTCAACTGCAAAGAGAAAAAGCAAGGCAGTATATTTTGATCGATGGTCTAAAGACGTACTGTGAAACAAGCAGCGACAGTAGTGCGAATTCGTCCCCTGTTCAGTCCAAGAGGATGACGGAAGAGTCGGGTCACAGTCAGAGTACACACTCATCTTTTATGGATTGTTTTGAAGAGATTGTTACAGAGAAAAGTACGATCAATGCAGGGACATCACAAGAAAAAAATGCAGTTGAAACTGAAATTGATGTTTATTTAAAAAATAATAGTATATCATGGCATGATAATCCGTACATTTGGTGGCAAGCAAGAAGAGAGAAATTTCCTTGTTTGACAAAGCTTGCAGCAAAATACTTGGCCGCGCCAGGAAGCAGTGTTTATTCGGAGTGGCTTTTCTCTGAAGCTGGAAATGTCTACGAGAAGAAAAGAAGTAAACTACTACCTGACAATGCAGAAAAATTAGTATTTCTACAATCTTCCACTCCTAAATTTCAGTTATGATGATTCCAGTGAATAGGTTTTTATAATATTTTTGTTTTGCTTTGACGTTGTGTAAGTTGACCCTGCACTATTATTTTTTGTAATTATAAAGTTATTTACATTACCATGCAATGAATCAATCGTTTTATTTTAGGCAATTATCTAACTAAAAAAATCCTAAGTATTCGGTATTCGGCCGAATAGTACCTAGATATTCGGTATTCGGCCGAATAGTAAAAAAGTGGCCGAATACCGAATAGTTGCCGAATATTCGTTGCAAGCCTACTTCACAGTGAATGAGACAATTAATTTTTAATTAATTAAATTGCAATGGAGAGAATGATCCGGTGACAATTTCCCTTAACACCCATCTTCCCCCTTTTCTGCATCTGCCCTCTACAAATTTTAACTTTGAATTCTTTCAACGTTTTTGGCAAATTATTCATCATTTCTCTTGGTAACTTATTCCAATCCCTGACACCCTTATCTAAAAAAGAGAATCTCCCTACACCCTTGTGCCTGAAATCGAGTGGTCATGGTCATCTTTTCCCTTCCATGCACTACTTTCAATTCTTATACCAAAATCATTCCATACCTTTCCATGCCTCTCCTACCTAGGGATTTATTTCGCGTACTTTAACTGCAAATCCTTTCACTGGGCCTGTCATAGCAGCTGCTCCGCTTATACAAAAACGAACGCAATCCTTCCATATTAATTCATTAGTCAAACAAAATATTTCTTCACCGCTAGTATACTCGGGAAGTTCTTTGCAAAAGAAGAAATTTCTTACAATTACATCTCCATTGATGTTGCGAATGTATGCCAGAAGTTGTGCATGGCGACTAATATCCTTGGACTCATCGATTTGAAGTGAGAACTTCTGACTGTTATTGATTTTCTCCTTCATAATGTCTTCAGTATCACGAGACATATCAATAACTCCACGACTGATTGTGTCAGCAGAAAGAGGAATTTTTAAAATTTCACTAGCAGATTCTAAACCAAAAACTATTCTCACCATCTCTCTACAAACAGGCTTTAACAGCGTGTCACCTATTGTATCTGGTTTCTTGGCCTTTACGATAAGTTCGGCTGCCTTATAACTAGCTTCCTGTACTTTTTCCGAAACACGTACTGTAGCGGTCATGAAAGTTCTTTGTTTTTTCTTATTTTCCAACAACGTACGAAAATAATTGACATCTTTGTTTGACAGAGAAGAATGTTATTTTGACAAATGTCATTTCAATTTACTGGGAACCATTACAGTGTTGCTAAGTTTCACAAATGATACACTCTGGGATGGGACACGTTTTTTCACCACACCAAGAAAACCCGTAGGATTAGTAATTATCACTATATTTTCACTGTATTAACTTTTGTTTCTTTCTTTCTGACTCAACGCTTTCAAACTCCGTTCAAGGAATTTGTCCATCTTGAAGAAATAAAAGTCTGCCAATTGTAATAGAAATATCAAGAACAACAACTAACACAGTTTTCGGACCACTTCAGAGCACAGCTATGATAGTACTGAAGTAATTGTAAGAAGCGGGATTTATACACTTCAAAGAAGTCACATATACGGTGCCGATTATTTTTACAGTGATGTCTAACAATGCGCAATCAAAATTAGCAAATGTGAGTAAATAAATAACATTTAATTTCTTAAAATACGACTATACGTAACAATTCGTGGCACATGAAACTAAAATGTAATTTATAAAAAAAAATTGGCATTTAATTCCTTATAATGGGTAAAATTTTGCGGCACACCTTGTCGCGGCACACCAGTGTGCCGCTTTACACCGGTTGTGGACCACTGGTCTAAACGCTCTGACTGTGAAACATTATTTGAAGTTCGAAAGAGTTGTGAGAACTGACATTGAAAGCAACAGGATGATCAAGGTTTTTAAAGTAAACTGTTTGTAACCATTCATTCTGATGGTTTCAAGGTGAGGCTGATGTAGGAACCCTGGCAATGGAGGCAGGAGAGCTGGTAAGTGAGATGGGACATTTTACAGCTGGCATGTCCTATGATGGCATAGGTTTCATACACTGTTCAGCCAGAACATTATGACTACCTAATTACTATCGATATCAACCCGTCCAGGCAATAGCAGCGTCACCTGACAAGGAATGACTGCTAGCCAGACAGACGCACCATGTGTTTAGTATCAGTGAGCATGCTATCCGTGTTTAAAATGGAGAAGGTGCACGATATATCTCAGTCACGAGGGCAGATTGTGACAGCATGGAGGTTCAGCACGAGCATTTTGGAAACTGCACAACTTATGATTGAGGAGAACTGTGGTGAGTGTCTTGAGCAAGTGGTGAAACCACATCCAAATGTTGAGAGATTGTGCGGCCAGATGTCGGACGTTTTAGGCTTGGCAGGCTGGTAAATCAGGACAGGTGGCGAACTGTGGTGGAACTAAAATCAGATTTTAATGCTGGGCAGAGTACAAGTGTGTCTGAACATCTTGTGCACCGAACACTCCTAACGATGGGCCTCCGCAGCCGACGACCCATACATGTGCCAATGTTAACACTACGAAACCCACAACTACAACTGAAGTGGGCACATGACCATCATCACTGGGTGTTGGCGCAGTGGCAGAGGGTTACATGGTCTGATGAATCCTGATTCCTTTTTCGTCATGCCGAAGTGATGTTGCGAATCTGTTGTTTTCCAGGTGCCTTGACACCTGTACTGCGGGACAGAGACAAGGTGACGGCAGCTTAATTATGCTCTAGGGAACATTCATATGGGCACCCATGGGTCAAGTGGAACTCGTGCAAGGCACCATGACAGCCAGTAATTATCATACACTGGTTGCAGACCATGTTCACCCCTTCATGACGACCATATTGCCCAATAGCTGTTGCATTTTTCAGCAAGATATTGTGCCATTTCACAAGGCCAGGAGTGTGATGGAGTGGTTCGAGAAAAACAAAGAGTTGAGTTGCAATTGATGTGCTGACTCCCCAACTCACCAGATCTGAAACCTAATCGAACACTTCTGAGATGTGATTGAACATGGCGTCAGAGCTCATGGCCTCCACCTCCCTTTCCCCGTAATTTATGGGAACAGATGTGGTGTCAACTCCCTCCAGCAACCTACCAAGGTCTCATTGCTTCCATGCCAGGATGTGTCACCACTGTTATCCGTGCCAAAGGCAGACATACTGGCTATTAGGTAGGTGATCACAATGTTCAGGCTGATCAGTGTAAGTGGCAGGTGGGTGCTTGTTGCACGTAGTGGAAAAAGGCCTGTTACAAAGGGAAGGAGATTGAGTGTTTTTCCTGGAGCAATAGAAGGTTGGTGTTTTTGCAAAAGTATATTTTTAAGTTTGATGAAGGTGAAACTGGGCATTATGAGAATGATAATGAGGAGAAAATGATGCATTTCAGAAAAAGTATCTGAGAAAGTCTAGGCCTACCAACACATTCTGGATTCCAGACACTCCCCGTGCTTCAGTCTCAGATAATACCCACATTCCTCACTGTGGTATTACCATCACTTGCTATTATAATTTGTATCTTACTACAATATCGCCCCCCCACTTTATTTTTTTAATATAAGTTTTTCCCATCTTCAACGTATATTCTTTTTTATCTTATTTTGATTAATTTTTTTTCCTGCATTTCATAAGTACACTGATATTGTTGCTCCCCACCAGCTCCATCAATCAAAACAATCATTCATGCAGCTGCGTTGACTGTGTGTGCTAGTGCCAACTCAGACAGTCTTGAAAGCAGGTGCCAAAACATTGTATTTTTGTGTTTGTGCGGTCTTTTTTTGTTGCTGGTGTGCACATCCCTTCAACTTTGGTGAGTGATGGGTATAGTTCATCGTTCCTTTCTGTATGTGTGTATTGATTTTGTTATACTCCACTTAACTGTAGCAAGTTATAGTTGTTTCCTAAGTCTTTATTTAAAGTTTGTTTTACAGGTTTACATCAAACCAGAAAGTGTAAATACAACTGGGGATGAAGTCATGATCATTTCCTGTTCAGTCTAATATCAAGACATTGAAATGTTTACCAAGAACTAGTTACTATCAATTTAGTAGAAATCTTACCACAAGATATTCTTATAAGATTATCTTCTGTTCAGGAAACTAATAACAGATAATTTTTAAAATTCTGAGGACAACAAAAGGAAGATGTGTTTTGTGCATTGTTAATTTTTCCCTTCTTATATTGAATCACATTTGTGCTATTTAATAAAATTTGATTCAATTTAGATCATTTACTCTATCCTAAATAGTTGCTCCTAAGATTCCTTAACCAATTAGCTTAAGAAACTATTATTAGTTTATTATTAAGATTGGATTGTGTTTTGTAAACTTATTTTTAAAAAAATACATACTTCTTCCATTATCCTTGATACTTAACGATGTGTTTCTTCGAAGAAATAACACATTGGTGAATAAAAGATATTCAAAATTAATTAAACTTTGACACTTAAGAGATAACTGCTTGAACTATAATCCTTCTGATATGCATAGCTCTTGTGCCACCATATTCATATAGAAGGGATACCAAAAAAAAAAAAAGGAAATATTTTTACAAAACAACCTTATCCCTTTCAAAATACTCTCCATTACAACTAATTCATTTGTCTCACCGGTGCTTCCTCTGTTCAAAACATTTTCTGTTGTCGTCTTTAGAAATGGCTGACAGCTTCTCCCTCGGTTTTTTTTTTTTTTTTTTTTTTTTTTTTTTGTTACCTCTACAATGTGTCAAATTGGTGTCCTTTATGCCCCTTTTCATGCAAGGAAATAAGAAAAGTCACATGGAACCAAGTGGTGCGTGGGGCAGTGGAACCATGCCATTTTTAGCCAAAAACTGCCTAACAGAGACAGCTGTGTGTGCATATGCATTGTCGTGGTGGGAAAACCAGTCTTCTGTCTGCAACAAATCAGATCTATTTTGACAAACACTGTTGCATAATTTTCTTAAAACTTCCAAATAAAAAGGTTTGATTGACGGCCTGATGTAAAGGGAACAAACTCTGAATGAACTACATCCTTGGTATCAAAAAAGCAAATGAGCATTGTTTTGATGTTTGATTTGTCTTGACATCATTTTTTTTTTTTTTTGGACGGCGTGACAATAAAATCTTCCATTGGCTTGACTGATGCTTTTTTTTCTGAGTTGTAACCATGGCTCCATGACTCATCACTAGTAATGAACTTTGACAGAAAATCTGGATCAATGTCAAGCTATTGTTTCAAAGCACGACATGTTTCAATTCGATGTTCTTTTTGATTATCAGTCAGAGTGCGAGGAACAAACTTGGCAGCAACCCTTTTCATTCCAAAATCTTCGGTTAAAATTCGCTGAGCTCCCACTAATCTCTGACAGTTGATCAATTGTCAGTCGACAGTCTGAGAGCACAAGCTCTCGAATTTCTTCAACATTTTTGTCGATTCGGGTAGTTGATGGTCATTCAGTATGAGGTTTGCTGTCAATCGACATTTTACCATTTTTAAACTGAGCGAACCACTTTTACTCTGGAGTTTTTCCCATAGCATCATCTTTATAAGCTATTTTCAACATTAAAACAGTTGCAGCAGCATTTTTACTAAGTAGAAAACAAAATTTCACAGCTCTGAATTATTCAATTAAACTTTTCATCATCAAAAATGAAACAAAAACAAAACAGCACTAGCAAAAACATTCATTGCAGATTAACAGAACAAGCCAGGTCGACAACACAGGTGACACTGAACTGACAATGAGTTGCACTATACACACCTAGCAGCAGAAACACTACACAACCTCCGCCCACAGGAATGCTATTCCAGTTATTTTTGGGTACTCCTCATATTCATTATCTACTTAGCATGAATATGAGTGACTTCTCTATGATTGAAGAGAAAACAGTTGAAAGATTTCTTTTACTGGATTGTGTGCATAAATAAATTAATCAAATTTGAAGTTGTTCTTTATACATCTTATTCTTTTTGGGTTACAGATATTTGACAAGGAATTGAAGAAGAGAGTGAAAGAGCTGACACTAACATTCGAAAAGCCATCCTCCATTTCTTTACCTAATATGGAAAAGCTCATCCAGTACTGGAGTATTTCGTAACCGGCATAAGTGTTAATGTCTAGTTTCCTGAAACTTTGTGTATAATAATTTTAACAGTGACCAAGTGGATATTGACTGAAACTGTGGTTATATAAATCGATGAATATTTAATTATTGAAAGATACATACAGATATTATGACAATATGTGCTAAAAATGTATCTTGTGTATATACTGTACATAAAAACCTATCCCACAAAGAATTAATTTTATTTGTACACTGTAATACCTACATGGAAAGTCTCTCATTTTGCAGTGAGCTGACAGTGATAACATAAGTATCTGCTTTTGTAACTTTTGATCTTTTTTAAAATACTATTTGGCTATTTTACTATATGGCTATTTTTGTAGCTTTCTACCTTCTTCGTGTTTCTTACTGTTCGCATTATCCCATGTATTAAAGATTTTTTGTTATTAGAATGGGCAGTTTTAGGTAATTAATTGATTTAGCATGTAAAATATATATACATTTTTATTTCTTCTCATTGGTTCTGTTTTATTTTTTTCTGTAAGTGGCATTTTTAAAAAATATTTTTAAATGATTTTCTTGGCTACGGGTGACTTTGATCTTAGCTGAAGCAGAGTTGAGTTGCATAGATTTTTTTCTCCTCACAGTTGGTGTAGTTTTTATTTGTAAATGATGGTGATAATACATAATTCCAGATTGGGGGGAGAGTAATTTTTACTGTGCATCCTTGTGGTCTGTGTTTGTCTTGAAAATTACCAATGGAACCTTCAACTTAAATATCCCAGTCTTCAGTAGAACTACATACTGTCACTTCAAATGAACTGTGGAGATATTTAAAGCTGATGTCAACCTCTTGTGTGCAAACTGGTAGTCAATTAATGTACAGCCCCTATGTTCATACTCTCACTGTTTTAAGTTTATGTAATGCAGAAAGAAACAGTTCTTTTCCGAAGGTGTCTATTGGATGAGCTTTGTACAAGAATTCATGTAAGAGAAGGGAGGTCGATGAGTTTTAATTTAGGCCTGCCTTATTATACTCATCATCATAAAATCAACATAAACTCCTGCCTTGTATAAAATAAAAATTCATCATTAAGTTTGTTTGTAGAAATGGCACTGCCCCACTTCTCTCCCAACCTTTTTCAAATCAAACTAAAATTCCATCTAATGATCAATGAATGAAAATAGGCAGTGTGGAAAAGAAAATGAATAGATGAGCTATCTCACCTGGAAATGCCTGTGATCATTGCAATAAATTGTTTTTCCTGCTTTTGACTATACCAGGGGTGGCCAACCCAAATGATCTTGCGGGCCACTTTGGAAGTGCATCATAATTCGGCGGGCCACATATAAAATTATATATCCCCGCTAGAGACATTTTTGGGGGGTGAAAAATTGAAACATTGGTTATTATTGTGTTTACTATTATTCTTACATGTAAATATTGATAATATAATAATAATGATACTAAACGCACATTGTAAAGAAATATATAACACCAAAAATGAAATATAAAAAATATTTTGTAAAAGTGTGATGAATCTCGCAGGCCAGAAAAATGTTCAAGGCGGGCCCGCATGTGGCCCACGGGCTGACCACTTCGGACTATACAGTCACTTCCAGACCCATAGATGAAGAGATGTTCTACTTGGAGAACTAGCCTTCTCAATTTTGGGTAGTTTGCTATGGATACACAGCTACTGAAATTAATTATTGATTAGTAATTTATTATTCATTGTACTCTAAAATTGTTACACTTGTTGCAAGTGATTTGATGGTTAGTAATTGGGAATCATGATCAGAAAATCCATTTATAGATGGAGTAACATTTCAAAGTTTTTTTTAAAATTTAATGAAAAAGGAGTGTAATTTGAGGTGGAGCTATTTGAGAATCATTGCATGAATAGTGAAATTTTTGCATCACAGAGGGAAAGATTTTTTTTTTTTGAATTTTTATTATTTATTCATCTAGATCGATGTTATTCCCTTCAAAATAGTCCTTATTAAATATAATACATACCAGAACTTCTTCCAATCCCCAAAACACTTGTGGAACTCAATTATTTGGATAACTATGAGCCCTTTCAGCTATGCACTTTTAATTTCATCTATGCTTGTAAAATCATGGCCCCTGAAGGTTCTCTTTATTTTTGCGAGCAGAAAACAAACACACGGTGCCATGTCTGGCAAATATGGAGGCTGGGGCATCTCTACAGTGTTGTTTATTGCCAAAAATTCATGAACAAGCATGTGTGAGCAGGTGAATTATCGTGATGCAAAAGAAATGAATTGTTTTGCCACAAATCCATGCATTTTCTTTGGACTGCTTCACACAAATTGTGTTGAAGTTGAAGTTGTAGTATCCTTATTGATTGTTTTACCTTGTGGCAAGCAAGAACTCATGGTACATTGTGTCATTAAAATCAAAGAGAACAATGTGCGTAACCTTCATATTTGACCAAACTTGTCGAGCTTTTTTCGATCTTGGCGATCCAGAATGCATCCACTAGAACGTTTGAGCCTTAGTATTGACATCATACCCATAAGCCCATGTTTCATTGCCTGTTATGACACATTTCAATAGATCTGCATCATTGTTGACCTGATTGAGCAACTTCCATTCACTGCTGTTTTTGTTCGAAACTCAACACTTTTGGAAATTTTTTTGCTGCAACACGTTTCATACCCAAAACAGATGAAAAATTTCATGACATGAGCCAACTGATATGCCAACATCATCAGCAACTTCTCTAATTGTGGTTTGGCGATCGTTCATAATCATTTCTTTCACTTTTCCACACTTTCATCAGTTACTGGTGCTAGGACGACCCATACACCGAGCAAGGTGGGTGAGTGGTTAACACCCTGGCCTCGCATTCGGGATGATGGCGGTTTGAATCCTTGTCCAGACATCCAGATTTGTGTTTTTCATAGTTTCCCCAAATCACTACAGGCAAATGCCGGGATGCTTCCTTAAAAAGGCCATGGCCGAATTCCTTCCTTGTTCCCAGACCCATCCCACCTCTAATGACCTCAACATTGCCAAGGCAAAAAAAAAAAAAAAAAAAAAAAAAAAAACCATACACTCGTCATATTCAACGTCTTCACGGCATCTTAAAAACACTTATACCATTTGTAAACCCTTGTTTTACTCATAATAGATTTGCCAAAAGCAATATTTAACATTTCTAAAACTTTGTTGCACTTAATTCCATTCTTATAGCAAAATTTAATGCAAATTCTCTGGTCCATGGTTTATGCAAATAAAAATCGCTGACTGTATCAAAACACATGTTACCCTTTTAACAGCTGACAAGGACTAAGCATCCAGAATAGCTCAAAATCTAGAGATACTTTTAAGACATGTTTGCCAACACAACCAAGAAAAAGTATCGTGCCAATGGGTCTAATATAACCCACGAAATTTCAAAATTCCTGTTACTTTTAGAACACACCTCATATTGCACCAGAAGTAAAAGTTTATTTAATGGTCTGTAAATCAACCATGGATGTCATTTTTCAGTGGAGGAGGGCACATGGTAATGAATTAAATTTTGTGAATTAACTGCAAGTGTTGGCCACTTGTCAATTTTTAACAGAGGAGCATAGGCACCCATTGAAGTTTTGTTTGTAAAGGACAAGTGTTGGTCAAAAGGTGTTTTTGTTTACAGTGGACCAGTATTATTCAATGTGCTGCTCAGTGATAATTTTGTTTAAAGGCTCAACAACCTTTGCGAGATCTAGAATTAGTTTTCGGTAGCTGACAAGTTACAGTATTGTGTAAATGTGCCAGTAATATCAATTCAAACCTAGTTAGGTTCAGTGGTTTTTGGAAATTGCGCAGAGTGATTATTGTGGTTTCAGGAATCGTTTTATTTATTTTTTGCGTGTCTTACTTACGGAGTAGTTAACTATTTATTGTTGCTTCGAAAAGGAAGCCATTTCTGTAGTTACAAATAAAAGATAAACTTATGCAATAGCGAGATTAATGAGAAGTGTTAATTGGCACGAGTAGTTATTACTCACTGAATCTCCAATACAACACCTATCTTTTATAGTGCTGGTTTACCAGCTGCCATCCATCAACAATCATACTCTCCACAAACCTTGCACATTCTTCTGTCGAAGCCTACACTTATAGCCAGTCCAAGGCTGGCTGCATGCCCAACACTCTCTCAGAAGTTTTGCTAGAGCCAGTTTCCAGGCCCGACTAAGAAAGAGCTCATTGTCACAATTGAAGATATTAGATCAATGGATTTCAACTGCTTCCTTAACTGCTGAGACACAAAAATGTGATGTCATGGCCAGTATTTTTAAATTGTTAAAATTCACCCTTTGGCAGTGGTAACAAATGTGATCAGCGATCGCTGATTTGTTGTACTGTCCGAGGCGCAGGTGGCATTAATTCTCTTCATACCAGTTTTTTTTCAATGTGCGTAGCTTAAGCAGTGTAAAATTTTCCACTCTCTCACAGGATGTTGCAGACACTATGTGACATTATAAAATACCTTGAGACAAACAAATGCTTTGTTCACTTATGTACATATAGAGCCCATTTAGATGTCTTTGTCTTTTGGCTACACCTTTCAGAGATGAGACTTATATTCTACATATTCATAGTTATTACAATCAATTAATCTATGAATCTGTCCAGTCATGAGATACTGAACCAATTACACTTTTCATGAAAAGTAAGCTGTTACCTTCAACTCATTTATAACTTACAGTTTTTATCCTTAGTGACCATCTTTTAGTTAGTGTTAACTAGTCATTACCTCAATATATCCTGTCTTTTACCCCCCAGATGAGAACACCTTATATCTTAGACAATCTACAATGACATTCCTGCCAAATAATTCCACTTCTCCAATTATACGGAACTAGCAGTTACCGTGACTTTGTCCACTTGATGGTGTGTTGTAGTGTAAGAGTTCTTGTTACTGCTCACAGTATGATCAGCAGAAAAATTTAACCTTTGAGGTTGAAAATATGTTTAACTACTTCCTTGTCATTTACTCTTCAAAGAAAAGTGTACATCAAAGCCAGGAAACATGTAGCAAAGGTGTGATGCCAAAAGATACTGTTATACGTATTGTTCACTTAGCTGCAATAGACATCTTGAGCCAATTCTGACATCATTATAGTCAGAACTCGGCTTGGCAGCCACTCCAGATCCACTATGCACCATAGGATATTAGTAGTAATTTCAACCTAACTTATTCATTTGTATCTCAGGATAGAAGAATGTAACAACTTGGCTTAGCTAAATGATAAATATTGATAAATGAGTAGGAAAAACTGTTACTATTACTTTAAGGAATATTATTTTGGTCAGATTTTATTATTATTAAATACATCAACATTTAGAACTGTTTTATTGATAAATTCATTCTATTCTCTTTAACTGCAATGCATATTCATTGCTGTTATATGAGGGTGGCCCAGAAACTAATGCGCCAAATTCATTCTCAGCTCCCAACAATGGTACAAATGCAAAACTTCACATATGAATTCTTTGAAGTTTACAGAGTGCGCATGCAAAGTTTCCATTTCTGCCAACAGATAGCGTACTTGCAGCAATGGTTCAACATGGCGTCTGTGAGTGATGTATGTTATAAGCAACGTGTCTTCATTGAATTTCTCACGGCAGACCAAGAAATGGTTGGAAACATTCACAAACGTTTATGTGCAGTTTATGGAGCATCAGCAGTTGACAGAAGTACGGTTAGTCGCTGGGCACAGAGGGTGAGATCATCTGAAAGCGGTTCTGCAGAGCTCCAAGATTTGCAGCGGTCGGGTAGGCCACCCATGGCTGTAACACCTGACAAGATGCAGCATGCTGATGTGTTAATTTGCGAGGACTGATGCATAATGACTTGGCAGTTGACATGGGAGCTGTCAATCGGCAAAGGAAGTGCGAGTGTAATCATCAGTGCTCTTGACTATGCAAAAAAAGTGTTCACAATGGGTTCCACGCCGTCTTATGAAGGAACACAAAACTCTCAGAAAAAACATTTCTTCTTAATTCCTGCAACATTGTGAAGCTGAGTGGGAAACCTTTTTGTTCCAATTGTGACAGGTGATTAAACCTGGGTTCATCATTTTGAGTCCAAAACAAAACAGCAATTCATGGACTCTCCTCAGAATAAAAAATTCAAAGCAACTGCTTCCGTCTGTAAGGTCGTGATCACTGTGTTTTGGGACTGTGATGGTGTCATACTCATTGATGTGATTTCAAGAGGCACCACCATTAATTCTGAGGTATATGTGAACACATTAACCAAACTCAGGAAGCACTTCCAGCGATCTGTATGCCATAACACCAGGTGATTGTTTGCTTCAAAATGATAATGCACGCCCCCACACAAGTTTGAGGACATTGGAACACATCACCAAACAGGTTTGGACAGTGTTACCCCATCCAGCCTATAGCTCTGACCTAGCTCCCTCATACTTTCACTTGTTTGGGCCATTGAAGAATGCCATTCATGGGAGGCATTTTGAGGATGACAAAGAGGTGATTCACACAGTGAAGAAATGGCTTTGTGAACAGAACAATGACTGGTACCACCAGGGCATAGACGTTCTTGTGTCTCACTGGAGGAAGACCATAGAACGGGAAGGAGATTTCGTGGAAAAAATATGGAGTGTAGAAGAAACAACATTCTTTCTTGGGTATAAGTTTCATTGTGTTCAATGAATAAGTGTTGAAAAAAAAAAAAAAGTGGTTCGTTAGTTCCTGGGCCACCCTCGTACTTGCATTCATGTGATTCTACTATCCTTATATGAATTAACCAGAGATAAAACAATTAACTCGCTGTCAAATGTTGTTATTATTATTGCAGACTTACCATTTATTTATTGCTTCATTGGCAACTATACTAAGGATAATGTGTTTCCCTAATTGTAAATTCTAATATTGCTGTTAGGCTTTATGATAATCCACTACACTTAGTCTGAGATTACTTACCTTCACATGGAAAATCATATAACCATCTTAAGTGTTCAGTAATAGATTTATCAGTGTTTATATTGCTTTACTACCAATTTTTGCTTATTACACTTATGTAAGACTAGCAGCTATCCACGACTTCATTTGCTTGAAAGTGTGTTATAGTATAAGAGTTTTTGTACTGTTCAAAGTAAGACCAGCAGAAAAATTTCTCCTTTGGGGTTGCAAATTTGACTAACTGTTTCCCTGACTTTTATTCTTCAAAGACAAGTGTAACTCAAAGCCCAGTAATAGGTAACAAAGATTGCACTGAAAGATACTATTATACACATTACTCACTTAGCGGCAACAGATGTCTTGAGCCAATTCTGATATCATTTTAGTCAGAATTCTTCATGACAGCTGAGGCTCTTTTTCAAATATTGATGTATGGCATATATTATGACATACATATTAGGAACGAAATTATGGTGTAGTACCTGAGGGTTCATACTGTTTCATGTCTGCAACTCAAGACCTCTCCTTGTGAACCTACCAATAGCACTATTTTTTTTTTTTAATTATGGTTTATATTTCCTGCTCTGAAACTATTATTATAGATCTTTTGATACAATTTCAGTACAAGGCAATACCTGATGTCGCTATATTGGCACTCATGAAAGCAGCTTAAATTACTAATAAAGTTTCAGTTGCCATGCTGCCTTTCAACCAAGCCACAAATTCCGTTAATATTGCCATTAGAAAATCAATGCTTCTGTCACTCACAAATAAATAAATTCATAATATTACAAGTTAGTGACATCATGAATGGTGATATAAAGTTGACCCACAATTTTAGATAATGATACCAAAGCAACCTCTAAAACCCTACCAATATGGCACTCATAAAGTGGGGGGAAAAAAATACTGAATACATGTAGAACTACATTCAACCATATGAACTATGGCATAGGCATCATGACAGTGATTTTAAGTTACGTAATATAAAAATGTATTCTAAAATGCTCATAACTTAATCTGCACAATGAGAAGTTTAGAATTCATTACAACTTATAACACACCTTACATCAATATTGCAGGTCAAGTTTACATTACGATACAGTGCCTATGTTATTGCACATGATTTAGTCCAGTTACAATTCATACTGAAGGATATAATTAAATTAATCTGATAATTTATGTTAAAGCTAATTAGGAATCCTGATATAGAAAGTGTTTCTACTACTCAGAATGTAGTTCCGATGCATTTAATGTGTTAAGGTATGTCCCCATATTAATTGAAATTGTAGCAGCAATATTAGCGGAAATAGGGGTTGGATTGAAATGCTGCCTGGACCAGAATGTTTTTCTTACAGTATAAGGCAGGAGGAATTAAGTTATTATTAGTAATAAATAAGCTGCTTTCATAATCTCCATATTGGTGATGATGTGTATTGCAATATAAACTACTCCCAATATTTTTTCTTGAAACGAAAAAGTTCTACTTTATGTCATTGAATACATTTTCTATTGTTTCCTAAAATCAGTTTGAGAAAATGCAGGGATAGTTGCTGCAGCAGACTGTGGCTAAATTCCTTCTGGTTCCTTGCCCAAAGTCCTTTCCCACCTCTAATGACCTCGTCATTGGTAAGGTATAAAGCCATAAAAAAAATAAAAAAAATTGTTCATCACTTTAAAGAACTTTATACAATACTATAGGTAACAATGAAAGGAAATAAATGCCGCGAAGCAATATTTACATTGAAAGGACAGGTAAAATACACCCAACACTCACCAAAGTTGAAGGGAGGAGGGCAGCAGCAACACAAAACATTGTGTTCTATTAGTGGCTGCATCGAACGCAAGTCTTGTGCAAGCCCAGCCACCTACCTCTATTAACTTGAAGAAGGGGGTTTCACCCGAAATGTTGTATTTTCTTTGTGTGTTGCGTTGCTGCTGCCTTCCTCCCTTCAACTTTGGTGAGTGTTGGGTGTATTTTACCTGTCCTATGAATGTATTTATACAATATTAGTAACTTAGAGTTCAACTTATTATGGATTATAGACTGCTTCCTCGTCTGCTACCAATCAATACACCATGACCATCTTATGTCTCACCATCGAGTCTTGCTTTTCTGCATTCTTGATTTATACATTTATTCCTTGTTTCCAGACCCCCATCACCACCGGTTCTTCTTTCCTCTTCACAGATACTCGTAAATTCACATTAATATCATTGTTTTTAATTTTTAATGCTATACATTAATATTATACTATTTCACTTTCATGTTAAAATACATATGTGTGATGTATAATTCTTACAGCTGGAAACTCTTATACCATAATGATTCATAACAGAAGAGAGGCAGTTCCATATTTCTACAACTAGGTTGTAAATACTTTTAAAGCCATACAGTGGGTTGTAAATACTTTTAAAGCCATACAGTGAGATTATTCTGCCAATTTTCCCTGAAGTTTTTCCCTGCAAATGGCAGGAAAGTCTAGCCTTAGGTGTGTCTTACTGTTGTATTTGATTGTTCTCCTTCACTGGCTTATTAAATTACCCTTTCAGTTTCCCTTTCTGAGTACCAGTTCTGCTCGAATACAGCTCCCAGTGTTTTAACTCTTGTGGTAGACTTTTTTGGCAGAATCACATATGGGATGTATTGGAAGGGATGGGTGCTGAAGGGTGGCAGTGGGCAAAAGAAGAGTGATGTTGCACCATAACTGTCTCATTAGTAGTATTACCATTGATCAGTATGTTTGGATTCATCCTTCAAGAAAATGGCCCTAGCAGTTGAAATATCGTGTTTTTTCTACACTATGTCATAGTACACCCATGAAGATATCATTGCACAACTTCCTTTTTCCTAGTTAGTTTGTTAGCAATGAGGAGCTAAATTACAGTTATATTCCTGTAAGTTATACAATGTTCAGACAAACATAAAAAAACCAGTTTTATAGCTAGCACTTATCTAGTTGAACCAGCCATCATAGACTTGTTCTTTTTCCCTATGATATTTTGATAATATACATTAATTGCTGCACAATTTTTAATTTCTGGAATTTGATTACTGATTCAACTAGCTTCTTTTAAGATGCTAAAAACTTGCTAATAAAGGAGTGGCCATGATACTGTTATCTGTGATCCTTTTACGAGAAAAGGTGGTATCATTTAAATGCTCTGTTTATGAAATCTGAAAGAAGCCCCTTCCTTGCACTATTTAGGTTCAGGCTATGATGTCCAGTATAACCTCACCTACTAATAGCACCCTCAAGTTCCAGAACCACAGCAGATCAAATTTCTGACAACACCAGAATCACTCACATCAAAGCAATATTCATTTGTGGCTGAACATAGCACCTCAGGACCGATGCCAGATTGACTTTAGCATGCTGCTTTTGTTATCTTCTCAAGGTCTCCTCAAATTATACAACTATCATTCCTGTCTAACCTGTTCCCCATTTTTCTCACCATCATTACATGATTCTCCTCTGTAAAGTCCTTGCATTAAAAACGTAATATTTTGTTAATAATGTTGATATATCATTAAAGTTTGAATCACTGCAAAATTCAAAGTGCTGGAAAATGATCAGACATACTACTCAATATTAAATAGGCAACTAATTCCATTTGTTACAAAGAATAAAAAAAAGTACAGCTGTGAAGTGTTATCTTAAGAAAAAGACAGTTTATTTCTGGTTTTGGCATTATAAATAGGTAACTTCACTGAAATTAACACATTCTACAACTCTTCTTGTCAATAATAACAGTGAAGCCAAGAAAGATGTTGTTGGTAAATTTTGTCTATTTTAATTCTTGCCTCAGTTATGAAATCTGAAGAAATGTGCTCATAATTGTTTAGAAATTGTAAATAAGGAAGGCCATGGATGGACAATAAACCCATCACTCACCACATATGAAGGCAGGAGGGACACTACAAAAAAAAAAAAGAACGTACATACTTCTCACAATCTTTCAGTACAAACTTTAATAACATTTAGATGTGAAACATATAGCAAGAGAATCAAATCTACACACTTACCACATGATTGCAGCCAGAGATGAACAAGAGGGTTGGAGATCCCACCCTTCCTACGTGTTCATATTTTACACCATGTTTTGTAGACCCAATACTTGTTTTACCAGTTTCTTCTTCCTCCCATTCGAGGATTAGGCCTGTTGACCTGTTCCAGCTTCTGGGAATCTTCCCGTCTCTTCCTTGGTCTACTTATACTACTTACGCCTTTCAGTCTATATTAGTTTACAGCTTTTGGTAATCATACATCATCTGTTCTATACAAATGGTCCTCCGTCTTGTTATTCATAGTATATATTTTCAGCTCCTCCGATATTGTCTCATTTCTTTACAGATCTTTGGAACTTTATCTTCACTGCTTGTATGCAGCTTTTCTCTCTTCTCTTCACTATGCAAGACTCGCTTACATAGACAAGCAAAGGAACTGCCATCACTTTATAGAATTTCATCTTTCTTAAAGTTTTAGCTATCGTTTCACACATCATCTGATACTTGTTCACTTTGTTATCAATACCTTTGGTTGATATTACATATAATGTAAACAAAGTAGTTATGGTGCAAAACTTGTTCAACCAGGTAGCAGTTTATAATCATTTTTGCTCTAATAGGGTCTCCACCACAGGAAGTCATTATTTTCGTTTTGTTAATAGGTATCTTCAAGTTGTAGTGCTCTAAACATATTTACAATTTGTTGAGGGCTCTTTGCAATCTATTTTCTGTAGCCTCTATTACATAAGAAAATAAAATTTAGGGATGTGCCTTGTAGTAAGTCTATACCCCTCACTGGATATTCATTCTGCCACATATGAATTTCATTGTTTAGATATGTGTTAGAAAGTGTTGAGGAAAGACTACACCCCTGTCTACACTTTTGTTAATTGTTAACATTTGCAGTTTGTTTCTTTTTTCTAAGATTATCTTTGTATTAATATATAAACTTTTTCTGTTTAGGATATCCATTCCTGTGAACGATTCCCCACAGCAATTTGTCAAAAGCCTCCTCAAACGCCACAAATGAAACATATATTGTTAGGTTATATTCATTCCTTTTTCTCTATAATTGTATTTATAATATGTATATCTGAACAAGAATGTCCTAGCTTGAATCCATTATGAAATTCTGGTACCTTGACTTGTGTTATTGGTTGCAATCTAGCATTATCTTGGTATAGATTTTATACTCTGCATTCACTTATTTATCTGCAACTGTGTGTGTCAATTCTGTCTCCTTTCTGAAAATAGAGATTATACACTCCTGGAAATTGAAATAAGAACACCATGAATTCATTATCCCAGGAATGGGAAACTTTATATACCCATTCCTGGGGTCAGATACAACACATGATCACACATACAGAACCATAGGCACATAGACACAGGCAACAGAGCATGCACAATGTCGGCACTAGTACCGTGTATATCCTCCTTTCGCAGCAATGCAGGCTGCAATTCTCCCATGGAGACGATCGTAGAGGTGCTGGATGTAGTCCTGTGGAACGGCATGCCAAGCCATTTCCACCTGGTGCCTCAGCTGGACCAGCGTTCATGCTGGACGTGCAGACCGCGTGAGACGACGTTTCATCCAGTCCCAAACATGCTCAATGGGGGACAGATCCGGAGATATCGCTGAGCAGGGTAGTTGACTTACACCTTCTAGAGCACGTTGGGTGGCACGGGATACATGTGGACGTGCATTGTCCTGTTGGAACAGTATGTTCCCTTGTCGGTCTAGGAATGGTAGAACGATGGGTTCGATGACGGTTTGAATGTACCGTGCACTGTTCAGTGTCCCCTCGACGATCACCAGAGGTGTACGGCCACTGTAGGAGATCTCTCCCCACACCATGATGCCGGGTGTTGGCCCTGTGTGCCTCGGTCGTATGCAGTCCTGATTGTGGCGCTCACCTGCACGGCGCCAAACACGCATACGACCATCATTGGCACCAAGGCAGAAGCAACTCTCATCACTGAAGACGACACGTCTCCATTCGTCCCTCCATACATGCCTGTCGCGACACCACTGGAGGCAGGCTGCACGATGTTGGGGCACGAGCGGAAGACGACCTAACGGTGCGCGGGACCGTAGCCCAGCTTCATGGAGACGGTTGCGAATGGTCCTCTCTGATACCCCAGGAGCAACAGTGTCCCTAATTTGCCGGGAAGTGGCGGTGCGGTCCCCTACGGCACTGCGTAGGATGCGACGGTCTTGGCGTGCGTCGCCACTGTCCGGACCCAGGTCGATGGGCACGTGCACCTTCTGCCGACCACTGGCGACAACATCGATGTACTGTGGAGACCTCGCGCCCCACATGTTGAGCAATTCGGCGGTACGTCCACCCGGCGTCCCGCATGCCCACTATACGCCCTCGCTCAAAGTCCGTCAACTGCACATACGGTTCACGTACACGCTGTCGTGGCATGCTACCAGTGTTAAAGACTGAGATGGAGCTCCGTATGCCACGGCAAACTGGCTGACACTGACTGCGGCGGTGCCCAACCGCTGCGCAGCTAGCGCCCTTCGACGGCCAACACTGCTGTTCCTGGTGTGTCCGCTGTGCTGTGCGTTTGATCATTGCTTGTACAGCCCTCTCGTAGTGTCCGGAGCAAGTATGGTGGGTCTTACACACCGGCGTCAATGTGTTCTTATTTCAATTTCCAGGAGTGTAGTTGCTATACACCACTGTTCAAGTATTTTATCTTTAAACAAGCACATGCTTATTAGATGTAAAAGCTGATACTTCAATAGCACTCCCCTCATATTTAAGTAATTTTGCAGCTATTCTTTCTGATCAAGTTGCTTTTCAGTTTTTTTTTTTGCTTAACGCTTCATCTAATTCTTCTATCATTATGTGGTCTAGTCCTGTTTCTGTAACTGGGTCATCTTTTATCCTCACTTTGTTATTAAAACAGAGGCTTTTGTAGTGTTTCATCCATTCTAGTAGTTCTATTATATCGACATGTGCAGTATCTTTTTCTGTTCTGTTCAAACTCCACAGCATTTTAAAGGAAAAGTCCTAACGTTTTTTTCTATATGACTGACAAATTTATCCCAACTTTCTCTATGTGCTTTCCTTACTATGGACCTTGTTTCATTTTTTCCCTTATAATATTCTCTTGCCTCATCTTTACTAATCTGTATAAATGCCAAATAAGCCTTCCTTTTCTCTTCCACTGGTGCCTTGATTTCCTCATTCCATATCTTTAGACTCTTCCTGTTTCTGCTTACTCTTTTTTTACCTAACACTTCAGCTGCTATTTTTGTAACACATTCTTTTATGTCATGCCATTCTGTATCAATATCTTCTTTTAATTTAATTTAATTGCAATGGAGCACTGGTTCCGGTGACAATTTCCCTACACCCCCATCTTCCCCCTATCCTGCACCTACCTACATTTGCCCTCTACAAATTTTATCTTTAAATTCTTTCAACGTTTTCGGTAAATTATTCATCATTTCTCTTGGTAACTCATTCCAATCCCTGACACACTTACCTAAAAAAGAGAATCTTCCCACACCCTTGTGTCTGAAATCAAGTGCCAGCTTGTGGTCATGGTCATCTTTTCCCTTCCATGCACCACTTTTCATAAATACTCCAATATCTTTCCATGCCTCATCACCAGTATACGCCCTGTACACTCCCATGACCCTCCTCATCCTCCTCCTGTCTTGCAATGAATCCCATTTCAGCTCCTTTATCATATCCGTCACTGATTGTGTTCTGCGATAATTTCCAGAAACAAATCTAGCAGCCCTTTTTCGCACCCTCTCCAACTCCTGTATTTGATACGAAAAATGAGGGTCCCATACTACTTTACCATATTCGAGCAATGGTCTGTCCAAAGTTTTGTAACCCAATTCCTTTACTTCTCTCCTACATCCCCTCATCACTCTCTCCAACAAGTGCAGAATTTTGAAACCTTTTCCTACCACCTGTCCAATGTGTCCCGCCCAGTTAAGCTTGTTATCAAATGTAATGCCAAGTTATTTACATTTCAAGTCTTCAGCAAGCAATTCTTTCCCCACCTTATATTCATAATTAACCATTTGTTTTTTATATGTGTATCTAATAAGCTAACTCATCTTTTAATTTATCTTCATCCCATGTTTACCAACCCAACTAGATATCCTGTCCAGATCACCCTGCAACTGTTTACAATCCTCTATCGTTTTGATTCTTTTATATAGCATTATGTTATCTGCAAACAATCTAATTTCAGATAGTAAACAATCAACACAATTATTCATTAGAATAATGAATAGCAATGGTCCCAATACACTACCCTGCGGCACTCCCATTTTTACTTCCACTTTTTTTGTTACCACATTTCCTACACTAACTTTCCGTTTTCTACCTTTTAAAAATTCTTCTACCCAGCAAATCACTTTCTCATCCACTCCAATAGTTTTTACCTTATTTACTACCATTTTATGGCTCACTCTGTCAAACACCTTTGACAGATCTAGTGACACACTATCAATTTGGCCTCCCTTGTCCAATTCATCTGAAATATCTTGCATATATCCCACCAACTGAGATTCACATGAATATCCTTGCCTGAACCCATGTTACCTGCTTGAAAACCACTTACGTTCCTCACATGTATTTCTGATGTGGTTGCATATCAATCTTTCCATTAATTTACCTACCACTGATGTCAAACTGATTGACCTGTAATTCTCAACTCTATTTCTCACCCCTCCTTTGTGTACCGGTACTACTATTGCACTTTTCCAGTCCTGTGGTAAGCAGCAAGTATCCAGACTCAATTTAAATAATATTTCAAGATAAGGTACAATTTCTGTTGGTTTTTTTGCTAATAGACATTTGGTCTGTCTTTATGAAACAGACAGAGTTTAAACTTTTCAGAATATTTACCTTCTTTCATTTTGTAGTTACTTTTACTCCATCTTGTCCACTTAATAGAAGAAAGTGGTCTGTTGATATGTCACTACCTGTTCCATGATTTTGTTCTTTTGAAATGAAATGAGAATCTCAGTAGTCTGGCACTCCTAGTATGTTTATGAATCAACATTTTTTTATATCGAACAAAGTGTCCACTTAATATGGAATTTATTGTAGCTGCAAAATTCCCCAAGTTTAATCCCATTCTTGTTAAGTCGATCCTCTCCAAAACTTCCAACCACATTTTCAATTTCCTGATTGCCTACTCTGGCATCAAGATCTCATACTAAAAGTAGATAGATAGCCCAATTTATTAGTCGGGTCAATCTCCATCTATAGGGTATGGTAAAATTCTTCTGTGACACTGTCTTCCATCTTCCGATGCTTATAGGTCTATTAATGTAAGATATCCTCTCGGGATCTTAAATTTTGCACTAACTATACTTTCATTTACACATTTGAACGATACAAGAGTTGTCTTCCACTTTTGACTTATGCCTCTGTGTTTTTTCTTTGTTCAACTCTGCTGTAAATTAACGTGTATTCATTCCATTCTTTGGTGCCTGTCACTTTAATTTGTCTCGCCGATTGATATTTTTGGCTCCGAGCTGTTTTTCTAACTCTTTTCATGCTGAGACTCCTCAATAATTTCATCATATTACAAATCCAAGCAGAGCCTTTAGCATCATCCACATGGATCAGAGAAGGAGTTGATGGATTTTCCTTTTGGTTGTAAACTATCGCCATTAATTTACCAGATCTTGGCACCAATTTTTTGAGGAATGGAACAGAGGTAATTTATGTAATTACAGAATCTGTGATTACTTCATTTTCAATTTATTAAGAATGGATATGAACAATGTAATATAGTAATAAGGGGGAAATTCAGAATATAAATAATTCTCAAAGAGACTGCATATCATCTATAGCCATACAAAAATTCCAGAATGTATTGTTTTGGTTCTCTACCATAGACTATAACAAACTATTTGGGATAAAATAATTTTACATGTTAAATGTTGCCTTAAGCTATCACTTTATTCAGTTTTGCTGTAATCTCTATATTAGTTTTTACACAAGGTGCATACACAAATATTAAAAAGGTTTAGCCTTCATATCATCAGAAACTATGTGACTAATGACAGAACCTGTCACTATAACAGATCTGTTAAAATTAATGACTGAAGGACAGACACAAGATTTAGGAGATTTTGACTCCACAAAAATTTTATAACTTATCAGGACGAAAAGTATCCTACATTCAGATTGATGACATAAGCTACCACTAGGGTTCAGATCTTTATAACAATTCATATTTTTTTCCTGCCTTCATTTTGAGCTGCAATGCTGAATTAAACACCGATTGAATGTTTCCGATTGTATTTAAATGTATTTTTAAATAGCATATAAATGCATATTCAGGCCATTTTCCTAGTTTTGGTCATATTATGATTATATTTATGTTCATAATTTGAATAAATATCTGGCAGTACCAGAATTCATTAGAAGTTATAGATGAGAAGAAATTAACATAATTGTTCACAAAACTGTACTCCGATTATACATTGGAGAAAAAAACTAATTGTCACTGAATTGGTCACAATTCACAAAACTCAGTCGAGAATTAATGTTATACGAGGGCTATTCAGAAAGTAGGGAATGTTTTGGATTAGAAAAAAAAAAAAAAAATAAGCACAAGGAAAAAAATTTATTATATATATCTGAAAGACCGACTAAAATACTATTTTTCTACATAGTCACCAAACAAATTGAAGCATTTATCATAGCGGTGGACAAGCTTTGAAATTCCTTCGTCATAGAAATCTGCCGTCTGTGATTTCAGCCAGTCAGTGACACTCACCCAGAGCTCCTCGTCATCAAAGCGCTGTGTTGCTAGCCAGGTCTTCATTCTTGGAAACAAGTGAAAATCGCTTGGTGCAAGTTCTGGACTGTAGGGTGGATGAGGGAAAACCTCCCATTTGAATGAATTGAGGACTTGCTGAGTGCGGTTTGCCATGTCAGGTTGGGCATTGTCATGAAAAAAACAGAATTTTGGACGTCAACTTTCCTCGGCGCTTGTTTTTAATGGCTCTCCTAAGGTTGCGCAAAGTTTGACAGTACCGCTCAGAGTTTATTGTTGCATGTGGTGCGAGAAAATCAATAAAAAGCACACCTTGCCTATCCCAAAACTCTGTTGGCATTATCTTCCTTGCTGACATTGTTGGCAAACATTTTATTGGTCTTTTTGGGGAACTTGTGTGCCCCCACTCCATAGACTGTAATTTTGTCTCACAATTGACGTGTTTCACCCAAGTCTCATCACCAGTTACGATTCGATCCAGTAATGAATCACCATGTCTGTGATAGGTGTCCAGAAATGTCAAAGCTGCCCCCATTCGCTGACTTCTGTGGTGATATGTAAGGATTTTTGGCACCCACCTGGCACAAAATTTGTGATAGCCAAGCTTTTCAGTAACAATTTGAAACAACAAAGTCCATGAAACTTGTGGAAAACAAAGCGAAATCTCAGTTATTGTGAAATGGTGGTTTTCACAAATCTTTTCATCAACTTTAGTGACAAGATCGTCGGTAACAATGCTCGGGCGTCCACTCTTCATCATGAACATTCGTTCGGCCATTTTTAAACCGAATGCACCATTTCCGCAAGGAACTTTCATTCATTACGTTGTTTCCATACACTTCACACAGTTGGCGATAAATTTCTATTGGTTTTAGGTTTTTTGCAAACAAAAAAACATATTACTGACCGCACCTCACAACTGGCGGGATTTTCTATTGCAGCGCACATTTCAAATTTGAATATCAAAAAAAAAAAAGGCAGCGCGGAGATGCTCACATTGTTACGGCTGGATACCGACTGAAGTGCTGAACATGCATATACCAAAATATACGTGATCGGCGCGCGCCTAGCGGCATCAGGCGAAAACGTTCCCTACTTCCTGAATAGCCCTCGTACGTTATTGTCACTCAAACATTAATGTTCCATCTGGCTTTTAATCTCGACGATGCAGCAGCATGCCTGTGTTGAGCCGCATCAGTCAATGTTTCCTTGTTGCCAATACTTTTGAAAATAATCCTCAGCGTTAAATCTGTAGTGGCTTATTGAGTACTGCTATGCCAAAAACAAAATTTTCTGAAAGTGCAAAGTTATGTAAAGGAATTTGGAGAGGATTAATTTATTACAGAGGAAAAGAGTTCTTTCCTGTAAATTATCTGGAATTAAAATGACTTCAACAAAGTGATTTAAAATTTCCCAATGATGCAGCGAATGCTCGGTGGCAAGGCTGCACGGGGGATTAACAACACTTTCACCGAACTGTGAACAGCTAAGTTCATGACCATGTGTAGCCTTCTGGTACCTATAATATTAAATAGATTGGCCGCCACGCATTCATATTAAACCCCAAATGCGAAGGGTAATTGAAATAAAGTCACTTGACACAGTTTCAGAGTAACACAATACTAGTATTCTTGGTAAAGTTCACTCTTACATTGTTGGTACCAGATTCATGAATAAAGCATCGTACAACAGTTTCTTTGAAGATTACAGGTTAAGTACATTCACACGAGAAGACAAAGACTCCCCCTAACACTAGTGAGTATTGCGGCATGTTGGAATTTGCCTAAACCGCTACCGTGTGGAACAATTTGCTCCGCGGAGTTGTGCGATCACTTCCGGCGAAAGAATGAGACCAGAGTAGTGTTGTAAAAAAACGGTTTTTTTTCTGGCTTGAAAAAAAACTTTGAAAAAAAACATGTTTTTTTTCTGGAACACGTTTTTTTTCACAACTGCTAAATCTCAAATTTGTAAGGCTGTTATCGTTTAAAATGACCGTTTTAGAGTTTATTCTAAGTACTTATCTTAGTTTAAAATCTACTATATTTTTCTGGTTCAGTAGGAAAAAAAATTACGAAAATATTGGCAAAATTGACTGAAATTTTCTTTATGAACGGGGATTTCCCGAAGAGACTAGGTTGCGCCAGAAGGAATCCCCATTCCCCATTGTTTGGTTTCATACTTGCTATTTGAAATAGTGCTGCCAGCCCTACAAAATTACCTACAGATCTTTTTTAAAAAATTAGGAATTTAAAATTTATCCACGGTTTTTGCCTCTTTTTTATTACTTATTTGGCTTTCCTTATATTCGTATACTTGTTAACACTCAGAGTATAGTGGTACTGACTCATTAAATTGTCAGTAAGGGAGCGTGCATAAACCACGTAGCTCCATTTTGGCCTTCTGTGAACCCCCCCTCCCCACCACGTAGCCCTACGTGGCTTTTACCCACCCCCCCCCCCCCCCTCATGTAGCACGTAGCTTTCTTCCGTTTTGATTCCAGAAGACATTTTGTACTGTATTCTCTTGTCAGACTATTGTAAATTACATACGGATATAATTAACTGAGGGAAATAAATACTCACATGCTGTTGTGAGTTCAGTTCCTCATTTTAACTGTGAAAAATGTTACGAAAGGAAAGTTACGTGGCCTGGCTCGGAATCCCCCCCCCCCCTCCTACGTAGCCCAGCGTTGCCTTCCAGCTAACCCCTCCTCCCTCTGGACCGAGCCACGTAGTTTGTGCACGGTCCCTAATTATGAATCGTTTCCTTGCAACCGTTGGTGTAAGCAAACGATTGAAAAGAAGTAAAGCTCCTATTTTGTATGATAACAGATTTTAATTCAAACTTAAAAGACCGTAATACAGAACTATCGGCGCAGTCTTTATGCACAGTGTGTACTTTGCTCACAATTTAAAATTGCAATCTCAAAATCTTTTGCGTACAATACAAGAACAACAAGTAAAAGAAAATTTAACTATTTCTGAAGTTATGGATATAAAGGAGACAGAAGAAGAGACAGAAAATTCCGACACCGATCAAACAAGTGTTGGTAGTGCTGATACTAGTGAATGTGGTACTGACATAGAGGATGAATAAAATTATATTACCTATATAGATACACTTATGAATCATTATGTGAGACATTATATGATTCAGTAAGACTTAAAACACACTTGTAAAATGGAAGTTCCTTAAATAAAACTATAATTTATCAAATATATTGTTTTCTGAAAAAAAAACAAAATTTAGAAAAAAAACACGGGTGCTATGTTTTTTTTCATGTTTTTTTTCACAAAGCTGAAAAAAAACATTTTGTTTTTTTTCTGTTTGCAACACTAGACCAGAGTGAGACAATCTGAGCTCGCTGCAAGATATTTTATAGACTTCTCAGAGCCTGTGACGTCAGCAAATTTTTCTTTAGTTAATATCTCCAAAAGTACTCAAAAGTTTAACTTGAAATTTTTACAGGGACTTTCTATTATCATGATCTATCCGTTTTAATTTAATTTAACATTCAAAAAGGTTTCTATAATCTTAAAATTGAAGTAATCACAGGCCCAACTTGGCGGAATTATTACGCTCTTCAACAACAATCTGCGACAATCTATCTTTAAAAACTTAATTATTCTGACAAATACTTAAACTTTTTACCAAAACCATCATATGTTCGTAATCGTCTCAATTTGGGCTATCTACTGATATAAATTTCAAATTAATATTCCTTTTAAAAGTTATGTTATGTAAAGGAATTTGGAGAGATTAATTTATTACAGAGGAAAAGAGTTCTTTTCTGTAAATTATCTGGAATTAAAATGACTTCAACAAAGCGATTTAAAATTTCCCAATGATGCAGTGAATGCTCTGATGCAAATTATATTGTTATAAATTCAAATGTTTAGTCATATAATGTTATTTTTATGTCACATTTACCCATTTTTAAGGTCTGTTTGCAAGCATGTTTCTCTAATTTTTTTGGGGAGGAGGGTGGGGGGGGGGGAATAAAGATCAGAACCCTAGTTATCACTATGAACAGTTCATTACAGTCCGGTGTGTGAGAGTGTGTTTTTTTTTTTCTTTTTATTTCTATTGTCACCAGACACTATACCATTTCTACCTCTCGTTTAAACTACCATTAATTTGAAAAGTTTGTTTGTTGCTTACCCACAGGCATTCTTTAGTATTATTCACAAAGATTCTCTGCAAACAATATTTGAAATGGTGCTGCCTTGGCATGTGTGTGAATAGATTGCTTCATTTGTATATAGATAAACTGTGATATGGAATCTCTAATTGAATTGTGATGTCAAATATATTATCACTTCTTATATAACAGTAGTTGTGGTAAATATTTTGACTGATAAAACTGCTGCCAGATAATATTAAGTAGATAATTTACAGTTTTGTGCAGTTTCATGGATGAAATATGGTAATACTTTTTATTCCAATTATTTTGTATATTAACTGATCCACGAGCTATCACTATGTTAAAGTTCATTAAAATTCGTTTATTAGTTTTTGCGAGAAGAGCACACAGAAAAAAAATTATGGTTTTGATGCCTGTGTCATAGGAAAGTACCCATCTGGATAAAAAGTAACCTATTTTACATTGCTTACTTCCAGTTTCATTAAAAAAATCCACTAGGTTCAGCATGTTACACAATCAGTAAAAATATCAAACTTTATAGTTATGGCCCCTAGCAGAGGGAATTTTTTAATTTATCAGGCTGAATAGAATACTAAATAATCATTAACAACATAAGCTATTTTTCCTTAAAACCTGACCATTAGTTTTTACGTGATGCACAAACAGATAGGGGGGGGGGGGGGGTATTGTTTTCTACAATTATGTAGTATAGAGGATTCCTATACACATTACAAAAATTTGTTCTGTGACCGCATTTAAACCTCAGTTCCCCCCTTTTTCCAGTTTTTAACACATTCATTTAACTACTGGTAGAAAAGCTTTATACACAAAAGCAAATTCCATAATTATTCCATCGTATTTCTCAACAGCTTTACTAAACGATTGCTTCTCCTGTGGCATTTTTCCTTAAAAATGTGACCAATTTATTATTATTATTTTTTGTTTTACCCTAGTTAAAAACTAGAAAACAAATAATCTCAGGCAAATTTTTTTAGTTTCGTATATTGTGAAAATCTGTCAGTTTTAACATTTCTTCCAAGAGAGGTTAGTAATCCCTAATGGATTAGAGTTATTACTACCAAGTTTAAACACACAAAAGCCCTGTTCTTAAACAATAGCAAAAATTTATTGGCTTCAATAGTTACCCACCAAGCTTTGAAGAGGAAATTAAATATTTCTCTTGTGGACTTGCATTATTATTTCTATCAACTAGCCCTGTTTCTCTTCATGATAATTTCTTTGTAATATCTCTATCAAGTTATTTATTTCCAGTTACATTTGTTTCATGGGCAGGAACCCAAATTTGATCATATTTAAAGTGTTTCACCTTTGTTTTATTATAATATTAAATTTCATGGTCATTAGTTCTTACCAGGTATATTTTGCTTCCCAGAAATTTTGAATCTTCTTAGAAAAATAATCATATTATCCAATTCCAACTTCTACAGATTGGTTATAGTTAAATTTTTTCTCCTGCAGATTTGAAAAGTGTACATTCTACAGTTATTATACATCTGAAATTCTGTAGAAGCATAGTTTGTTTTTCTTACTACATAAAGAAGAGCATTTCTTGGGAAAGACCAGGAAATATCTAAAATTTCCCTACTTCCTATATGCTGAGTTAAATGGCCATATAGATACCAGCTTTTGGCTGTTGGTTCTGCACAGACATGTGTGTATGGAGTAACGAGTTTACTGTTTTTTAAAATAGTAATCAAGTACCAGTTGTTATCCAAGAATAGGTAAAAACCTAACTTCAAGCAAGAAGTTTTCTTTTAGCTACTTTTTTTATTTCCAGTGTTCATCCAGATGTCAAAGTTTTGTTTATAGTTTTCTGTATATTTTAGTGTAATGCAATTTAAAAAAATAACAAATTGACTAATCAAATGGTCATAAAGCTACATAAAAATAAGGCATTTTAATACAAAAGGAAACATTCTACATATAGGTGAGCAAGTTTTAGTATTGATATTGGGAATAAACTTTGGTTATGATTCTATCTATAGTTTGTAATGTAACATTGTTGTAACCTTTACCATAATGTAAATACAACTTTTATTGTAGCGTTAATCTTTAATGTAGTGGTTTGATTATCATTTTTGTGTAATCTAACATACAAGGCATGTTTTTTAAGTAAGTACAGTTTTGAAATTAAAAAAAAGACGTGCAAATATATCTCAATAATTTTATTTTTACATGAAAGCCTGTACCTTACTCTACTTTTCTACATAATTCCCTTCAATATTGAGGCACTTGTCATAATGTAGTACCAGTTTTTGAAAACCCTCCTCATAGAAGTCTGCCGCCTGACTTGTTAACCACTGCATCACAATTGTTTTAACTTCGTTATAGTCTTCAAGATGCTGACTGCCCAGGTGTCTCTTCAAGTGCAGGAACAGATGGTAGTCACTGGGCGCCAGATCAGGGCTGTGCAGAGGATGATCTAGAGTTTACCTTTTCCCATCGAAAAGATGTGATGAGATGAGATCTTTCGTCTGATTAGTCACAGGTGGACGGGCATTGTCATGCAGCAAAACGATGCCCTTGCTCAACTTGCTAAAGCTTTTGTTCTGGATTGAACGGCGCTGATTGTTCAATGTCTCACAATAAGCTGCTGCATTGATTGTATCATTACGAGGCAGATCCACAAGCAATACTCCTTTTCTGTCCCAAAAAAACTGTGCACATGATTTTCCGGGCAGAAATCGTTTGCTTGAACTTCACTTTTTTGGGTGCATCTGAATGCCGCCATTCCATGGACTGTTGCTTTGATTCAGGTGTGACGTAAGCCACCCATGTTTCATCGCCCGTAACAATTTGGCTTAAGAAATCAACACCATCGTTGTGGTACCGCTCAAGGAAAGTCAATGCACTGCCTAAACATTTGGTTTTGTGCACATCCGTTAACATTTTCGGTACCCAACGTGAGCACAATTTTCGGCAATTCAAGTGCTCGGTCACAATGCCATACAAAACACTACGAGAAACATTAGGAAAGTCATCACACAAGGAGGAAATCGTAATGCGTCTGTTTTCTCTCACCTTATTGTCCACTTTCTGCACCAAACTTACATTAACGACCAAAGGACGCCCACTCCGTCATAATGCAAAATGTGCGGCCATCTTTAAATGCTCTCATACACATTCTCACCATTCCATGACTCATAATGATTTGTCCGTAAACTGCACACATCTCACGATGAATATCGATCGGTTTTAGGCCTTTAGCACAAAGAAATCTTATAACAGCCCGTACTTCACAGTCGGCAGGACTCACGATTATCGGAGGCATCTTAAACACTCAGTAAACAACGTAAACAAGGAAGAATTAGACTGTAATGGCGTCAGTGCGTAGGCAAGAGATGCAGGTACCCAGTGCACATGCGCGGAACGCTGACCGTAGCGCTGCAACCACGGTGTGACAAAATGGTACTTACTTAAAAAATACGCCTCGTACTTTATTTCAGAAAAATGAAGAATTAAATAATGAGAGTAATGTAATCATTTTTTTAAACATAATCCAAAGAGTGAAGTGTCATTTCTAATGTTGTATGATATCTGGTGCATATCTTTGGAGGTTAAGAAAGATATGTTCATCTGAGATACAGTGTGATCTGTGCCACCTACCTATTTACATTACAAATAGCTTATCACTTCTTGCTCTGTCCTGGTACCTTGATTGGAAATATGTATTGTAATCTTTCAGCTAGACCATAAGCATTCAATTCATATAATGAATACCTTATTCAGATCAGTTTAGTAGTTTTTGTGTGATGCGATAACAAACTGACACACATGGCCTGCTTAGATTTTTATATGTAGAGATAACCCAGGGCATCTAGAACACTTTTAGAGAATCCAGAAGAAAAAATGGACAGTGGATGTTGCGATTAACTGTTACATGGTTACAGTAATTCTTTTCATCCAGAATAGTGACATGTGTAACATGCAACTTGAAAAGCAAGTTACAGAGGAACTAAAAGTGCGATCAATTAGTGGGCAATTAAAAATGAGAAATAAAAGTTTTTAACTTAAATTTATATCCATTTGTTGGAATTACTACAACTGTAGGCCATGATGCAATGCTTTCCCACTTCAGGCTTTATGGCTCACTAGAGCTCAGATGATGGGGAAGAAATTTGGCTATAGCATTTCAAAGGAGCTTTCCCTTAAGCCATTACCTGCAATAAATAACTTCAGGAAATCATGGAAACCAAAATATAGATGGCCATACAGAATAGCCAGACCAAAGTGTTTCCATTCACCGGTCAGGCTTGGTTTCTGCATTTCGTATGGGAGCATTATTTCATCTTTGAAATTACAATTTGTGTTCAGCATAAAATCATTTACTTAGGAACACAGAGGGAAGAAATGGGCCTCTTTCCAACCTCCTCCAATACTCAGACAACACTGTATTAAAACAGCAACCATACATTTCCAAATACATTTTATTTCTCAAAAATATATACTTTTATACAAATGGTAAAACTTTAGCAAGAAAAAAAAAACACTTAAAATTTAATAACACCAAAGAAGGCAGCACCTATTATGCTGTAAATGGTCCCCAGAATACAAGTTTACCACATATTAAGAACCTTAAGTACCACAGACATTTAAATTACATGTCTATTCATTCAGGACTTACAAACTTGCATGAACATTTCCCTGTCCATATTTACGGAGACCTTCTACTAATCTCTTCCCAAAGTCAGCATCCACTTTTGAAAAGTTTTTGACAGTCCTTTCCTGTAATTAAAGAAAAGAAGATCAGGCTATAAGCAACATTCTTATCTGCTATACTAACGATTATTAGAAAACAGCAAAATAAAAGTAGGGGATATACTGTGACTTGTGCTATACATCAGCATAATGCGTATCATATATATATTTTTTTTTTACTGTATTTTATCTCCTTGTGGATGTTAGAAACAAAGATCAATATAAAATTTTCGTTTAACCTTAAAAACGGTTGCAGTCGACCAAAAATTTAACTTGAATGGGGTGTAAAGCAATGAACAGTGTCACTCCATATTCTCATGAAGTATTAATGCATGCATTGAGATGGGATCAAAGTTTCAGTGGGTAGTTTGACTGGAGAGTGACAGCTCATACCACCTATGGACGTAAATAGTAAGACATGTTTTCTTTTCCATGTTGCAACTCGAACGGCAGGGGTTGACAAGTGGCTGAAGACACCAAACTGGCCATTGGTATTTTGTGTGCAAAGGACAAAGGGTGCATAGACTGAAGAGAGAATACTGGCCAATAGGTGGTTGATGAAGCAAGACCACTGTTATATATTAGAGGGTCAAGATCTTAACTTTCTTATGAAGTGAAAAGTTATAAATACAGGTGCTATTCAAGTGGTGATCTCATCTAACTAGTAAACTGCATGAAGTTGCCGTTTGATAAAGTCTAGGGGTGCTTATGGTGGCCATGCACTATCTAATACAGCACGCTATAGCAAAATGGTCAGTTGATTATTTCTGATCACTGCATATGTTTCTGGATCATTACACCAGTTCACGCTCCTGTGTGAAGCAATTTGCACATAAGATGTCTAAAGACTGTTGCAAATTGAGCTAGTCTGGACAAACATAATTTTTTTACTAAAAGTTCAAGCATGTTTGTTAGCAACAGCAAGTAAGCATATAAGTAGTCTCACATAGGATGGTGTCCACAAAAATCTAGTTCTTTAGTATATTCTATCAATATATTAAAAGAAAGTGATTGACAATTCTTTTTATAAATATTAAGTTTTGCTTGTGTGTAAATAAATGTTTAATTATGTATCTAAATCTTTTGTTCGGAGCAAATCTGATCCATTCCATGCAAAGATTATAATGCTTATATATCAGTGCAAGAAGTTTTGAGATTCACGTAAAACCAAATATTAAATTATAAGATTAATAGACAACCCGCACGAAAATTTCCCTAATAAAATACAATGAGTAGTGAGGTTGAATGCTTGTAATATAATGAAAAGTAGAACCGCACTTTGTAGCAAATATTTATTTGTTTAGTGTAATAGGTAAGCATCAAAACATATTATGAAACTTTAAAACACACTGTATGCGACAAACAGTTACTGACCCTAACAATACAACCAACCTGAACAAATAAAATGTTAACACTGGAATTGTATAGCAAATCAAAAATGTTTCTGTAACAGAAAAAATACCCAAAAAGCTACTTATTCTATAAGAAACAGTTTACTGACATCTCAGCGATACTGCTGCTGCAATCTGAGATCTTGGCTCTGAATTGTTTGATACACATGAGTACTTTAAGCATCAAATTCCAAAAAATTTCTTGATTTATGATTTTACCTAATTGGAGACCTTACTCTCTAAAATGATATGTCATTTATCGATTTAGGTTAGGTATTAAACGAGATAATTGGCTCGAAATTAAAGAAGAATGTAGAAACTTTTGCCCTTTAAGGGTAAAAAAAAAAAAAATCCTTAAGTTATGGTGTGACCGAAGTGGACATCTTAGCCTTTAAAATTATACCACATTTACTGATTTTGTTTAGGCATCAAGCGAGATAAGAAAAAAAATAAAAATAGAAGAGATTTTTAGAACTTATATGTTTTGCCCCTTGAGGGTTGACTTTAAAGAAAGTTGTTTCTTAAAATATGATGTGTCCAAAGCGGATACTATAATATTTTAAACGATACCCTGTTTATTGATTTCGGTTAGATATCGATGGAGATAAATGGATCATGACGGAAAAATGTTGTAGAAATATTAATACTTTTTCCCTTTAAAGGTCGAATTTTGAAAAATTCCTTTCTTAAAATATGGTGTAACCAACCGAAGACCTTACAAAGACCTCAGTTTTTAAAATGATACCACATTTATTAATTTTGTTTAATTATCAAGAGATAAATGAATCGAGACATAAAAACACATTTTAGAAAGACTGACATTTTTGCCCTTTACAAGTTGAATTCAGAAAATTCTATTCTTAAAACATGATGTAATCATAGCGGAGACCTTAATCTTTAGAATGATACCTCATTTATCTATCTCGGTTATATATTAATGGAGATAAATGTCTTGTGACACAAAAATGCGTTGAAGAACCATTGATACTTTTTCACTTTAAGGGTTCAATTCCAAAACAAAACAAAAAAATATATTCTTTCTCAGTATATGATGTGACCAAAGCTGAGACACCAATCTTCATAATCCTACTTCGTTTAACAATTTCGGTTATATATCCAAGAAAATAAATGGCTCGAGACACAAAAAACACTTTAGAAATATTAACATTTTTGCCCTTTAAGGGTTAATTATGAAAAATTAATTTCTGAAAATACAATGCCACCATGGCGGAGACCTTACTCTAATATGATACTTCATTTATCTATATCGGTTGGATATGAAGGGCGATAATTGGCTTGTGACACAAAAACATATTGCAGAAATATTGATACTTTTGCCCTTTAAGGGTCGAATTTCAAAAAATTCCTGTCTTAATATATGATGTCACCAAAGTGGAGATCTTAATCTTTAAAATTATACTTCATTAAACGATTTTAGATAGGTATCCAGGGAGATAAATGACTTGTAACACAAAAAACAGCATTTTAGAAAATTGACATTTTTGCCCTTTAAGTGTTGAATTCTGAAAAAATCCTTTCTTAAAATATTGTGTGACCAAGGTGGAAACTATAAAGTTTAATATGACATCTCATTCATTGATTTCAGTTAGGTATGAAAGGAGGTAATGGCTTATGACAAAAAACCTTATAGAAATAATATATATGATTTTGCTGCTACAAAGCATACAGATGGTTGGATCATTACAATAGAGTGTTGCTGAATTATATGAAATGATCAAGTCAAAATGTGCATAAAATATTAGTAGTTTGTATTAAATTTTCCACATGGCCGTAAACTTCTTTCACAAGTAAAATATAAAATATGATTCTGCTTTTTTTAAAAAAAAAATAATTTAAAAAAAAAAAAAAAAAAAAAAAAAAACACGAAAAGGGGAGGTTAAGATTTTTCACATATCACTTACCTGGAAATCCAAGTGCAATCCAACATAGCAGAATAAGTAAAAACTTATTTATAATATATTATATATATTGCATGAATTTCACTCCAAATGTACATAGCATATATTTAAAAATAAGGAAGGATAGGTAAAATAACCCATCACTTATCATAGATGAAGTCATCTTATCCAATAGTATATATACAGAAATACCCATAGTTTTATTTTAAAATGAAATTCACCTGAATGAATCCAGCTGCAAATCTCAAGTGGTCCACAATGTTGTCAACCAGTCGCTGTCTCTCATCTTCCTTTAGAGTTTTCTTCCAGAATAATGCTGCCTGACCCTCATTGTCATCATCTGCAGAATTGTACCTGTGTGCAAGGTCCAAAAATCATTAAATCACAATTCAAGTGTTCCTTGGAGAAAGGGAAAAGGGGGGGGGGGGGGGAAGTTAGGTAGTGCCAAGAACAATACTTCAATTTTGTTATATTCTTAGGGTGAACTTAGGATGTGATTTTTAAACACCCTCCTCTGTCTAACATTTATCTAGAGTTGAGAAACTGTAGTTTCAATTCATCTGAATTATTCAAGATGGTGCTCGTTTTTTGGGCAAAACTTCATTGGCAAAATGAGAACTGTCGATATGAGATTAGTGTAGATCCAAACATTTAATCACGAAAAAAAAAAGTATCAAAACTAGATGTTCTTCCCAAATCCAGACAGGCATCTAACATGTTCATGACACTGTGCTGCTTTTACCACTCAAGTGTTTAAAGAAATATCTATCCTAAGCAATTCTAAAATAAAAGATAAAGTCTGTGCTTCTTTAATGTCTGCTCTTTTCATAATTAAAAATGTCAATGTCTGTTATAAAAATTTTAATAAAATATTTCAGCTTTAACTATGGTACCTTGCAACATCTCCAACAGTTGAAAATTTAGAAAGAACTGCACTTTGAACTTCAGTTGGCCCACCAAAGCTGTTGGGAAAATAGTTTGGTGCACCATCCTGGTTATACAAACACTGTGGTCCATCACGCTGGTAATTCATAATCTTCGTACGATAAGGGCAGTTTACTGGCAGTTGTTGATAGTTGGTACCCAAACGATGACGATGAGTATCAGAATAGGAAAACAGTCTTCCCTGAAGAAAACAGTTTAATAGTTAGTGTAAAAGAACAATAAACATTGAAAGCCTCATATTAAACACATATTTATGTCTCACCTGCAACATCTTGTCAGGACTTGGTTCGATTCCAGGCACCAGATGGGAAGGACTAAATGCAATCTGTTCAACTTCAGCAAAATAGTTCTTAGGATTACGATTCAGAACAATCTTTCCAACAGGGATAAGAGGGAATTCTCCATGGGGCCACACCTGACAATTTAAACAAATGATTGTGGCAATTCCTATTTTGAAAATAGAGTCATCTCCAATTTAAATTTAAACTACATTTACCTTTGTGAGATCGAATGGATTCCATTTCCATTTCTCTGCTTGAGCATATGTCATTACTTGGATGTAAAAGGTCCATGATGGATAGTTTCCATTAGCAATTGCATTGTATAGATCCCTGATGCTGTAGTCAGGATCACTACCGGATAATTCATTAGCCTTACTTACAGGCAAATTCTTAATTCCTTGATCAGTCTGTAAATATAGATGATGTTGGAAAGAATTTAGAAATTACCTGATAATAAACCAAATGTCTGCAAATTTGGACTGAAATTTAAATCTGAATGGAATTTTTGAAAAGTAGTGAAATGCTAGACAGTTTCTACAAGAAATATTGGCAAAATATTTTCACGGCGGAAGATAGATAGGCAATATAATTTCATAAAAAATATAGTAAACTAATACCTGCAGCATTTAAAACTTACTTTGTAATGAAACTTCACATAAACAGCTTCATTCTTGGCATTAACCGTTTTAAAGGTATGTGATCCATAGCCATTCATATGACGGTACCCATCTGGAATGCCTCTGTCTGAGAAGAGGAACATTGTTTGATGTATGCTCTCAGGCCTCAACGAGAGAAAATCCCAAAACATATCTACATCCTGCAATTGAGAGAGTAAATATTACACACAGGCAGATTTTTCTAGTTAGCAGTTATAAACAATTGTTGCACATTTTTAATAATGGCAGTTTGTAGAGCAGGGTAACAGGTTTTTAAGTGGAGGAGACTGTCAGGTAATTAACCCCTTAACCTATGATTTAGATTCGAAGATGTTGGGCCGAAATTGTATACAAGCTCGTGCAGCGTTCGGGACGTTCGCACGACTTGTGCAACACACTAATCCGGGCGAATACGCAATAAGAAGCTGCAACCGAATACTCGCTATAAAATGGAAAGACAAGCGAGATGTTTATATGCTGTCGACAAAACATGAAGCAGTCGAAATGACTTCACAAGGATCCAAGGGCACTCTAAAACCAAATTGTATTGCAGAGTATAACAAGAGAATGAATGGAATTGATCTCCAAGATCAAATATTAGCATGTTTTCCAGTGATGAGAAAATTCATGAAAGGATATAAATTTTTATTTTTATCTGTTTGATATTGGTCTTTTTAATTCTTACATCTTATGGAAAAAACTGAATGATGGAAAGAAACAATGTTATGTCGACTATAAGATCAACATAGCCGAATCTCTACTGAAGAAAATGCCAAAACCGATTTATAGAGAACGAGGCGTATTATCTTCCGGAGATGCGCCAGAAAGACTTTCTCATTTTCCAAAGCACATTGATCCAACACCCTCTAAATTAAGACCGTCAAAACATTGTACAGTATGTCACAAAAATAAAAAACTTAAAGAAACAACGTGGGAGTGTAAAAAGTGTAAAGTTCCGTTACATGTACCAGAATGCTTTGAAATATATCATACCGTTACAGCTTATACAGATTACTAATTTTATATTTTGGAGTTTTGTACAAATAAACATTTTGTAATACTTGCGTCTACCACAATTGTTGCATCAGACTGTAATTGCCTACAAATATTCCACGTAATATTCACATCTGGCCCGATCACCGTACGCGGGCTATGCCCGTAATATTCACATCTGGCCCGATCACCGTACGCGGGCTATGCCCGTAATATTTACGTTTGGCCCAACCATCGTACGCGGGCTATGCCCGTCATTGTAGGTTAAGGGGTTAAGATGTATACAACTTACTTTCAGCTGAAAGCTGGCTTGCCTTCATATCCCCTACAAGAAAATTGCTTTTTGGAATAGGTCACTGAATGAAACACCCACTCTGCTGACAATTTAGGTAATAACATTTCTCTTCCACTTAATACCACCAAATAAATATTTATTTCCTTTAAGAATGCATTACTTCCCAGAGAAACTATCAATATACAAGAATTTCTGAGACATAGTACAAAGTTAATCTGCACAAAAATATAAAAGCATATGAATCCATTGTGCAACATTTGCTTGTGATTTAGCAATTCAAAACTTAAATCCAATAAGAAATAAAAATTCTACTTTGGATTATATGTAGCCTACGATGGGAATTATTCAAAATGTATAAAAAATGTCGGCATTAGATTCTTTAAGTCAGATGTAAGCAAAAAGTCACATAAAGACAGAATATAGTAATGCAGTTTAGTGGTGCTATTTCTGCCACAGTATTATTTAGTTACTGAAAAACAACAATGCAACATTTGCTGAAATTTTTGTTTGTTTCACACCTTGTCAAGATATCTTCAGTGGTTCATTGTTTTCTGTAATGTTTGTGCAATTTATGAATTTTGTACAAACAGTTCTTTTAATATTATTACAATACATCTATATGCAAGTGTCATGTGTCACGAAGTTTGATAACCGATCACCTGTGCCTTAAACTGGCATGCAACTTTCGATGTTGTACAACATTAGAATGATTAGGTAGTTAATCACATGCCTTTGCGAATACATCTCTTGATGTTGCACTACTTTATGTGACTTTCACAACAAAAGGAAGAAAGTTACTTGTGCATGTTGCTGCTGTCCAATTGTTTTTTTCCCCAGCAATGATTTTTTTCGTGGAAGCTTACAAATCATATTATATTATTAATTTAATTGCAGTACAGCACACACTCCGGAGGCAACTCACCATCATCTAATTACCCCTTTTTTTATCATCCTACATAATTTAAGAATTACATACCTCCCTCATCTACTTTTTTGATTTATGAATTTTAAATTCCTTCAGCATTTTTGTTAAATTATTCATCATTTAACATGGCAATTTGTTCCAATCCCAGACATCCTTACCCAGAAAAGAAAATTTTCCCACTCCTGTACGCATGAAATTTAGTGCCTGCTTTAGGTCATGGTCATCTTTTCCCTTCCATGCACTATTCCCAATTCTTCGACCAATATACACATTTACATTCCCAGCATTCTCTTCACCCTCATATTTTCACAAACAAATCTAGTTGCTCGTCTTTGCACGCCCTCCAACTCGTGTATTTGATACCCAAAATATGGGTCTCAAACTACCAGATTCAACCAATGGTCTGATCAAAGTTACGTAAACCAATTTCCTAACTTCTCTGGTACATCCTCTCATCAACCTCTCCAGTAAATGAAGGGCTTGGCAAGATATTTACACTTCAAACCTTCAACAAGCAATTCTGACCCCACCCTATAATCATAAACAAACTTTAGTTTTTTTTCCGTATTCTTAATATGCTAACTCTTCTTGGTATTCATATTAATTTCTTATTGACCTACCCATTTAGATATTCTATCCAGGTCAAACTCCATCTGATCACAGTCTTCTCCCGCTTTGATTCTATTATATGCCATTATGTCTTCTGAAAACAGCCTAAATGCTGTCCTTTCACCATCAATACACTACCCTGTGGCACTCTGATATTTACTTCCACCACTTTTGATAATGTATTTCCTACTCTTAACTCTTTGCTTTCTGACTTTTCAGAAATCCTCTACCAAGAAGTAACTTTTTCATCCAATCCAATTCAATTACTTTCAGTTGATTTAAAACTGATTTTGTGACCCACTCTGTAAAATGCCTTAGGAAGACCTAATGCTATCAAATATCAACTTTATTTCCCTTGCCCTATTCATCCGAAATATCTCGCACATAGCCCACCATCTGAGATTCACATGAAAAAAAATTTCAAGGTAAGGTACAATTTTGTATCCCACAATCTTTAATACATCTGTCATATTATCCCTTGCATTTTTTTAAAGCTTTCATCGTAATGTGTGTGTGTGTGTGTGTGTGTGTGTGTGTTTGTTTGGTTTTTGATAAAGGTATTTGTGTTGAAGAGGAAGAAGAATGTGTGACAAAATTTATTGTTTGTTTTTAAACTTCAAACTCCCCACTAACAACAACAACAACAAAACTGACAAAACATCATTGAGAAAGGAGATTGAACAACAAGTAACTTGCTTATGATTATTGTGAATGTCAAGTACAACAGCCTAAAAGTGATGCGATTAACAAAGATAAAAACAAGATAGCACTGAGCAGTAAGGAAGCTTGTCTACCAATCTCCAATATAAAGTTTTGAAGAATTTAAACTGTGATATTTGCCAAAAAGTAGTTCGGAATGGTATTATTTGCGACGTTTGTGATATATGGTATCATTTCGTGAAATGCTGTGAAGTAAAACTAGAAATATTCCGGCTAAGAACTGGTTATGTGAGATGTGTGCTACCAATACTAATGATGAGGTTAAGAAGGGCTTGGTGATAAATGAGCTGTTGGGTGAAACTGAAGCCCAATAATTGAAAATTTAAAGCAAGAAATCAGCCATCTAAAGACATGGATGGAAACAGCACCTATGGAGGCCAGTAACAAAATTTATGAATGGCAGCAAATGAAAAGCAGACAAAGCGAGGTGAAAAATCTAGTGCACAGTGAGAACACAACACAACACTTGCAAAATCATTTCCCAGTGTTTGGTGACGAATCCTCTGACGAAAATCATTGCAGTCCTGAAAACAACAAAAAGATCCATCCAAGAAGAGTGAAGAAGGTGAAATTCTGATCCTAGCTAATAGTCATGGCCGTGGCCTGGCTCAGAGGTTGAACAACGGGATGTTATCCACTCAAACCAGGCCATTATAAAGCCAGGTGTGAATATTAGTAAAGTGATCAAGCGTGTTTATAATAAACTGTGTTCTTCTAAAGATAATGATTGTGTTATCATGGGGGGACACAATGATGTAATAACTGGTGAACACCAGAATGTAGTATTTATACTATTATAAGTCTGTAAGCAAGCTGCGTGTCTCTTTATTTGAACGGGAGCCGTGCAAAAACTATGATAGCAATTTGGACGGGGTCTTCAAATTTTTAGAACTAATGATGAGAGTCAAAATTTGCGATAATAGCTAATGACATATGTACCATGGGAAGGAGCAAGCAATTAAAAACCTTTATATATATGTGAAACTGTGGGCCGCGGATCATTATGCACTTTCAGACACTCCTTTCGCAAAAATCTGACAAAACTAAGGATTCTTTTTTTTTTTACTTTTTTTATTCAGTTTTCTGTGCCGCAGTACTCTAAAGTAAACGTAATACGCGAATCAAACGTAATCACCATTAATTTACATTGTAACAAGTCAGTTGTCATGTGAAACGCTCTCACGTGCAAATATTCTTAAACGTGTGTACAAATTTCGGCTGCTGTTCAAACCACAGGCAGTAAAATAAACTATTCTTTCTATGAAATAACTTCATTACCCTGATTTTCTCATGTTTATCCCCATATGTGCAATTGGGCTAATGATCATAGCAACATGCAACCAATGAAATTAAAAATTAAGTAGCCATCTTAACACCTGATGTTACACCATGTAAATTATAAAACTAGATCCATTAAGCTGTAACATAGCATGTCAATTGCCATTCTGGTCCAGGCTGCATTTCAACCTAACGATAAGCTTTTCTTGTATCACGTGCACATTAATACATTCACTATTTCGCTATCACATCTTGGCCTGCTGGAGGTACTTGAATGCGACTAAAATAATAAAATCAATAATACGCCTTTATTGAAAGCAAAGAGAAATTAAAATAATTAATATCCTGATGCTACATCACATTAATTATGAAGCTAAATCCATACTGTCTCTTAAGTTTAAACAAAGCTTATCAACTGTCATCATGGTCCAGGCTGTACTTCAACCGAACCACAACCTCAGATAATACTGACGTTCGAAAATCATATCGTCAGTAAAACGTGTATTAATACATACACTTTATCGTGAACAAATCATGACATTTTGGAATTATTTATATGTGGCTGAAATAATGGCATTAGTATAGTGATTTGAAAGTGAAGGAAAATAAAAATAATTCTTAACGTGTGATACCATGCAAGATTAGTTTTAATGCATGAAATTTATATTTTATAGCAAAAATAATTGATCGTACTAACATATCGTCAAAATAATACCAATATACTAACAACAAAAGAAAAAAAAAAATATTTCAGTAAATTAAATTGGGATTGAGAATCATTGGATGAAGGTAGATGGGTGAAGAGAGTGCTGGGAATACACAGGTCATATGTTTGTGGAGGGCCATGGTGGTATATTTGTCAAAGAATTAGGAATAGTGCATGTAAGGCGAAACACAACCATGACCACAAGCTGGCGCTCGATTTCATGCATAAGGGAGCAGGAAAATTTTCTTTTGTTGGTAGGGGTGTCAGGGATTGGAACAAATTAGTAAGTGAAGTAATGAGTAAGTAATGTACCAAAAACGCTTATGGAATTTAAAATTAAAATTTGTAAATCAGAAAAATAAATGTGAGAGGTATTTAACACACCAATTATAAAAGAAAATGTTAAAAAATAAAATAAAAAGGACTAATTAGAAGACTGAGAATTGACACCGGAGTATTAGCTCCATTGCAATTAAATTAATAATAATAAATCGGCAGTCCTCTGTATCAGCATTTAAAAATGGCACACGGAGGCGTTACAGTCACCAACCTACTTTTTTTTATTTTTTTTAACCACTATTATCTTTATTGAGAGAATAAATATTACATATTTACATTAATGTATCTTACTTGATAAACTTTGAAACATTTGAGTCTTACTGTAGCTCAGGTTCTCTGATCCCCGGAACCGTTCAAGCTCTCGGCTCAGTTCTTTTCTTGGCTGCTGGATGAAGCGCATATCTGCTGAACACTGCCTGCTGTAGCCCAACGTACATTCTAACACTTCTTTTTATTTTTATTTTACAAGAACATTTTTTTCCTTTAATCAAGTTGGTTGTCAATATGGCATTATTACCTGCAGGAATCTAGCAAAATTGTCCTTATACGTGTTTAGTCCTCAGTGTTCTATGATGTTCTACTATTAGGTAATGCCAGTAGTCTTCCAGTTTTGCCCTTCCTCGATTTGTTACAATGTAATAGGTATAATTTCCTATAAGCCAAACATGGGCGTTTCTTTTACATGGTGGAAATTGCCTCTGATCTGGTAGCAAGATGCTATCGGGTGTGTACATGCTTGGCGCTGATCTGTTTATTAAAGCTAGCTTTTCCCTTATCCATTTTCGTCGAAATTTTTAATAGTAGCACGAATATTTTCGTTAAGGATAGGTTACATTCCCTAGCAGGTGGTGTATTTATAGCTGTTAGTAAGTACCTCCGATGTAACGAAATAGATATCGATACTGTCTGCGAAATGTTATGGATCAAGCTCAACGTAGCTAGGACGAAACTTGTGATTGGCTCCTATCATTCACCAGATGCAAGCGTAACTATTGCCAAGGCCTTAGGGAATAATGTAAATAATATAGCTCGGCAGCGTCCAGACCATACAATAATGCTGGGGTGACTAACTTGCCATATATCGACTGGAATAATTATGTTCATGTTACTGGGGGCAGGGATAAAGCAGCTTGTGAAATCATTCTAGACCTTTTCTCAGATCACAATTTTGAGCAACTCTTAACTGAACCAACACGATGCCTCAACTGTAACGAAAATATTTTAGATATTATCTTTACAAATAGGCCCGATTTATTCACGGATATTTCTACCACCGCGGGAATAAGTGATCACAAAGCTGTAATTACTACACTAAAATTAAGAACCACGTGCAAAAAGAAAAAAAAGAAAGGATCGTTTACAGATTCAAAGAGGATTCAAAGAGTGTTTGAGAATGTATTTGAGTCATTATTACCATACCTTCATAGTAGCGAGAGGCACCGTTGAAGAGAGGTGGCATCGATTCATACATATAGTCGGGGAAGGTATGGACTTGCATATACTGAAACGGACAATCAGGGAAGGGAATGATCCCCCAAGGTATACACAGGATGTCAAAAGGTTACTCAAAAAGCAAAGAAAGATACAAGCACGATCAAAAAGGACGATGCATCGGACTTAGATAAGTTAGAGGAGATAAGGGGACATGTTAAAAATGCGATGTATGCGGCCTTTAATGACTTGTTGCAGTAATCTCTCCAAGAGCCTCACCGAAAACCCTAAAAAATGTTGGTCGTATGTAAAAAAAGTTAGTTGTAGTGGAAACAATAAGCCAGTTCTAATAAAAGATGGACCAGAAGTTGACGACAGCCTGGTCAAGGCTACAGTATTTAAAACCGAATTCAAAAATTCATTCACACATGAAATCATGGAAAACATCCCCACTTTACCACATCGCGTGGAATTAGAGATGGATCCAAAAGAGATTGATAGCGTAGGTATTGTAAAGCAATTAAAGCTCCTGAAGTGGGGTATAGCGCCGTGTCCGGATGGTATACCAGTAAGAGTATTTTCTGAATACGCAGAGGAAATTTAACCATTTCTGTCAGATATATTCCCGGAAATCTTTAGAAGAAGAAGAAAAAGAAAGTACCTTTTAGCTGGAAAATAGCCCAGGTAATTCCCGTTTTCAAGAAAGGGGATCGGAGTGATCATAGGAACTATCGACCCATTCTAAAGCATGTTATATGCTCTAATATTGTCAAGTTTCTAGATGAGAACGAGTTACTTACACCGTGTCAACACAGATTTTGGAAGAATAGATCGTGTGAAACACAATTGCCCCATTTTCACATGATGAAATGAAAGTTATCGATGAAGGTTCACAAGTTGATGCAATTTTCTTGGATTTTCAGAAAGCTTTTGATTCTGTACCACACAACCGACTTTTAGTGAAGATCCTATCATACGGTATACTGGATTAGATTTGCAAATGATTGTGCGATTTTCTAACTGGTTGATTTCAGTATGTCATTGTTGATGGCGAAGCCTCTAAGATAGATGTTACTTTGGGGGTTCCTTAAGGAAGTGTAATAGGACCACTTCTTTTCTTAATATTTATAAACTATCTTGGTGACAATATCAGATGCTGGTTGCCATTGTTTGCTAACAATGCAGTTATCTATAGGGAAATAAGGAGCTCTGACGATTGCTTAGAAGTTCAGCGCGATTTGGATGCTATTTCCAATTGGTGCCGTAAATGGCAGCTTACAGTCAATTGCAAAAAGTGCAAGCCAATGCAAATAAGTAACAAAAAGAATCAGTTTGCTCATGAGTACAAAATAAACAATTCAGCTGTTGACATGGTTGATTCCCTGAAGTATCTGGGAGTGATAGTACAAAGCAACATGAAACAGGACTTGCACATAACTTCCATCGTAGGCAAAGCTAATTCTAAATTGCGATTCATAGGTCATATTTTGAGGAACTGTAATGGTCATAGAAAGGAGATAGCGTATAAAACACTAGTTTGTCTGCATCTGGATTACTGTTGTGGAGTTTGGGATCCATCGCAAGGGCCTGATCAACTCAGTGGAGAGAGTGCAGAGGAGAGCCGCTCGATTCGTCACTGGTTGCTACAGCCCTTATGAAAACGTCACAGAATTGATACACAGATTGGGCTGGGATAGTTTGGTAGACAGACGACATAGTTTGCGTTTGAATTTATTGGAGAATATGCGAAAATCTTTGAATTACGAGTGCAATGAAATACTTCTTCCACCAACCTATTTAGGTCACAATGACCGGATGGATAAGATTCAAAAAATAAGATGCTGTACTGATGCTTGCATGTATTCCTTCTTTCCTCATGCTATTCGGGATTGGAATGCACAAGTTTAGGATTTGGTGCTTAGCACCCTCTGGCACCCACAATGTTTGTGATTTGCAGAGTATGGATGTAGATGTAGAAAATGTGCAAATAATGAATGCACAATGTGCTGAAAGGAAAATGTACACAAGGCATGGCCAACATTTCAATGCTTGGGGTAAAAATGACCTATGTAGCCTCATAAGTAGAGCTTTTAAAGATGTTAAGAATAGTGCTAAACAACATATCAAAACCAAAAATGAAAGTGTAAGGTACACAAATTTGAAATTAAAGAACAGCCAACAACGTGTAAAATACCAATACTGTATGTGAAACATAAGAATTCTGTTCTGGACACTACAGAACCACATTTTACATTAACAGTAGTTGAAGCAACAGCAGAATCCAAACAGGTATGTTATATTCAACAGGCTGACTCTGAAGATCTGTCTACTAAAAATCCTAAAACTGCTACTAAAAGCGAAATGGACATAAGAAGAAAACAACCTGCCCAAGAGAGACATCCACCATCAAGAAGTGAGGATTTTTGGTGGCCACAGAAGAAAATGCACCCATGACATCCCACATGACAGGATCTAATGAACCATAAATCATATCCTTTTATCAACAAAATGAGAAATTTAATTTGAATACAGGAAACAATAATAAGATAGCTGTAAATAGTCGGTGTGATGATTAGGGTTCGGATCTTCAGGAAAAGTCATATTTTCTTCCTGCCTTCTTTTTGAGCTGAAATAAACACTGATTCAACGTTTCCGATTGCATTTAAATTTGTTTTATATAGCCTATAAATGCATATTCAGGCCATTTTCCTAATTCTGGTCATATTTCAACAATTTTTATGGTCATATTTTGAGGAAAAATCTGGTAATTTTTTGATAGAAGGTATAGATGAAAAGAAATTAAGATAATTATTCAAAGAAATATACTCCTGTTATACTTTGGAGAAAGAAACGAAACTAATTGTCATCAAATTGTTCAGAATTCACCAGTCAAGAATTAAAAGTTAAAAATTATTGTCACTCTCTAAACGTTAATGTTCCACCCACTTTTTAAATTCGGGTATGCAGCAGCAGCATGCCTGTGTCGAGCCGCATCAATCAATGTCTCATTTGCGATGGTATCGGGGAGTTGAGTCCACTGCAGTGACCCACCGATGAGTTGAGAGGAATCAATTGTCTTCCTATGATTCAGTATGGTGAAACTGCTGCTAACAGGAAACCCCTCCCTACCAAGGTCAGGTATTCCCCACATACCAGACTCTCCGTGTTGAAACAAGCACAAAGCCTTCAGCCACTCATGCACTGTCACCAATGCTTTTGACAATAATCCTGAACTAGTGTTAAATCTGCAGTGGATCAGCGAGTACCACCATGCTGAAAACAAAACTTTCTGACAGTGCAAAGTTTTTGAGTTACGAAAAGGAATTTGGAGAGGTGTATTTTAGCACAGATGAAAGAGTTCTTTTCTATAAATTATGTGAAACTAAAGTGAATGTAACAAATCTATTTCATGTGCAGCAGCATTGCAATACATTAAGACACAAGAATAACATAATATGACTTTCAACTCGACAAAGCAAACAGCAACTTTTCCTGGACACATCTACAGCTTTGTCGTCTTCCAAATTGTCAATTTTTTTCTAAAGAAGTCTGAAATGATGGTATTAGCCAACATCCCACTTAATAAAGTGAACAATGAGCATTTCAAATCGTTCTTGGATAAATACACAACACAAACGATTCCAACCAAATCAACATTGAGGAAGAACTATTTACCATCTTGTTATGAAAATGTATTGCAGACAATTAGAACTAAGATAGGCACCAATAAGATCTGGGTATCAATGGATGAAAGTACAAATGCTTGTAGGAGATACATTGTAAATGTTATCGTTGGAACCCTACTTTCTGACAGACCGGGTGATATATTTTCACTGGACTGTGAAGCTCTTGAATCGGTAAACCACTCAACAATTGCCATCCGTTTCGACAACGCTATGAAACTGTTATGGAGCGGTGAAGTTAAGCGAGAACATGTCATACTATTTGTGACTGATGCTGTGCCGTACATCGTAAAGGCTGGGAAATGTCTGAAGACGTATCCTTCGATGGTGCATTTAACTTGTCTTGCTCATGGATTACATAGAGTTGCCGAGGAAGTAAGACTAATAGGTTAATATCAAATGTAAAAAAGATTTTTGTTAAAGCTCCAATGAGAGTGGCAAAATTTAAAGAAGACACACCTTCCGTCCCTCTTCTACCACAACCAGAACTTACTTACTCCTTGTCTCCATTCCCTTCCCACCCTTAATCAGTCGACGAATCGTGAAGCCAGACACATAATAAGAAATTGCTACAGTAATATTATTTAGTTTCTCTTCTCATTGACGACGGTGCGATCTTGTTGTACTCCACCTAACATGTCAGACAATGCAATTTCGACGAGGTTGTAGCCCGAGAAGATTTCTTTCAGTGTTACCTCCGTGAAAGCTTTCATAGTTACGTGTGCAGTTTGCTAAGAAGCGCTCAGTTATGAGTCTTTCTTAAGTATGTTGTTCCCTGGTGCAAGTAGGTAAGAGTCAACATTATATTTTACGCATAAGTCATTTGTAGGTTCAACTTGTTTAAAATAAATGTAAAAAAAATAATTGGGACAGCTAGACTTGAACTTAAGACCTTGCGTTTACAAGACTAGAGCGTTGACCACAAGGCCAGGGAGCTCACGTTAACACACAGCTCATGCAGAGTGTAAACAACCCTATCTTGCCTCGGAAATCAGTTACATCCAACTGGTCTTGGACAATTTTCTGAAATAATCTCTTTATAATCATTTTTATAGTTTTGTAGAACTAAAAATTCTGGATCTTTGAACATTTCCACCCATTGCTTGGCCTACACATCTGTTTATGCGTACTATTATTGGAAGGAATTAGCAAAATCAATGTTAAATAAATATAGTTATAGTTTTACGCTAATCATTTGGAATAAAATGAATCACTGAACCACACGTTTGCCGCGCTTTATTGCAATCTTGTTAATTACAACTTTAACAATATGTTTCATGATCCGAATTTAAGAAAAGTATAGATTTCGTTCGACTGAGGTATGGTCAGCCATATCTTGCCAAATATGGCATTCAATCCCGGGACAGGAAAATGTATTAGTTGACTCCCCTACATTTACTGAAATGTAAGGGAGATTGATGATCTACCCTGCCAATAAGAATTGTCAATGGGCAGAGTCTTCCTGTTATGTTACAGGTATTGATTTAAGGAAATGAATTACAGGTGGCACTGAATTGAATACCCGCCAATGAAATAGTTTGATGGGCGGAGCTAGAAGATGTGCTAAAGTTTCCCGGGAAGACAAACTCTCCAGTGATGCCACATTGTGCAAAATAAAGGACTTAGTCTCAGACGCCCATAATAATTTTTTTTGCCAAAGAGTGTACATGATTATAACACTAGAAATAAACACAATATAAGAACTGCATATTACTCAATTAGCATAACTAAAAATAATTTTAAGTCAATGGGAATCAGATTTGTCAACCATCCGACTAAGAATATGAGAATAATGCCACTAAATAAATTCAAACTGAGGAATTTATCACTGCAATATGTCCATATAAAAATGAGGAATTACTTGATATAATGTAAATCTTCTAACATTATATTATATGATTAATTGTATTAATATGTATATATAATTGTAATGTGTACATGATGAAGCCTATTTCAATACTGTATTGACAAATAAAATGAATATGAATATGGTTATGATTAACTGCCTCCAATCTTTCTAATCGTGTTCAACATTAGAAGTAGCATGCTATTTGAAGGCACATGAAATCACGCTTCATGACAGAAATACAATTGTAAGACATCTCATAATACTTATAATTATATTCATTTACAACATCAAAGAAAACTGTACAAAATAAATGAAATACACACTAAAATAAAAATTCTGACAGTGGTAACGGTTTTTTTCAATAAAAAATAATTTATTTTTTAACAAGCAAGTGCAGATGAAATGACCTCCAGTAATTAGATATAATTTCAAGAATAATCGCTTTTTGGAGCCAAATATTTCAAAAGCTAACCTTGAGATGAGTTTCTGGGTTCCTCTTCTGGGTATGTATAAATACAGGAAACAGCATGGGATCTCTCACAAAGAAGATTGGGGTATTATTGCCCACAAGATCCCAATTGCCCTCCTCAGTGTAGAATTTCACTGCAAAGCCTCTCGGATCTCTATGGATTGATAGAACCATCAAATTGGAAACATTTTTTATTTCATTTTTAAATAACTCGATACAATGTTAAATCAGTGAATATGATAAAATGTACTGGCACATTATTCTCTGAAAATTTCTGGGGAACCACAAATACCATTACTTCCAATTGTATCATTAAATTGCTTTTTAATCATTTTCATGCTTCGCACATTTTTCCATGAATAAATCGAAGCTCAGCCATTATTTTTTAAAGTTCTAGAAAGATAAAGGTTAAAAAGAATACAAACAAGAGAATTTAGGAGTAGAAAAGGAAAACAAAACTATATGTACCATAAGTTTTTGCATATGTAAGCAGGGCCGGCGCTAGGAATTTCGGGCCCGGGGTAAAAGGTAAAATGGGCGATTTTTTTTTTAAACTCTACAAACTGGCCGGGCGACAAGGGTGGATTCTTTGCTTCATGGCCTGAGGGCCCCTACAATCGGTGATAGGGGCCCCCCCATCAGCCGGCGGGCCCGGGTACTTTTGACCCGCTTACCCCCCCCCCCCCCCCAACGCCGGCCCTGTATGTAAGGTATGGCAAGTTTATAATGCTGGTGTCAAAGTAGCTAGCTGATACACACAACACAACATGTGTACTTTGTCAAGTCACTAATTTATGTTTTTGTGTGCATAGTCTCAATGTGACTGGCAAACATTGCAAAAGCTGTTCTCACCCAAACAATTTTTTTGTTTACCTCACGGTATCTGCTGAACCACTCTCTCCGCCAACAGTGGAGAATCTTACTGCCACTGGAGTCCTCTTACCAATTTCTGAGAAAACTTTTGCTTTGCAATATTTTGTAATGTCATGAGTTACTTCAAAATATCCGAAAGCTCCTGGAAAAATAAAAATTACAGCCTTATAGAAATCTGGTATTTACAATATTTATGCTTTTCTAGATTTTTGGGTGGTGGCCAAAAACTGTAAAGTTGCAGTTTTTCATTTGCATGTAGGTATAAATAAATATTTGTTTATAACTACACTGTTTTCTTAGCAAAAATTGCAAAAAAAATAAAGCTGAATGAAAAAGAAAATATTTCAACATAATTACCAGAGTTATTATTTGTCCTGTCTGTCCCCCTTTTTCAAAAATATTCTTTTTAATGCAAATCAAACTCCCCTTTATTTTCGAACCACAGAAGGTAATTTATGTTAGATTGATTTTTTTTTAGTAAAGTGTGATTATTTGATAAACACTATCAAATCATATGGATCTAATACATATTCTGAATGCTGTAATTCTGCTTTCACTTGCAATTGTCATAGGCTGTAGAGTAAAGCATTATCGAAAAAGCTATTGGTTCATTAAATAAATTCCTTAGCCTACTTTCCTTTTTAGTTTGTCTTCAAAATGTAGGGTCGAAGAATATAATGTCCATATAATATTATAGTTTGTCATTAGAACTTAAATTAAAAACGGACGGACGTTATCATACCTGCACCCTTGGCATGGACAACTCTCTCAGGTATGCGCTCCCGGTCGAAGTGGGCAAGTGAGTCTAGGAGAGTGTAGTCTTGTATCAGAATGGGCCCCTTAGGACCTGCAGTAAGACTGGAAGTTCCGTTATCAACCGGAGTACCATTGCTGTGCGTGAATTTGCCTTGGTCCTCTTCAGTCTGGGGAAATAAAAATAATACAGTGTTTATGACTGACATTATTGGTGTAAAATGGGTTAGCAACAAAAATTTCACTTCGCAAGAGAGGGAAAGGCAACCGTAGAAAGATTGGATGGGAAGAATAGACGAGCCTAGTCTAATCGCAAGGGCACATCGGATGAAATATGTGAAACAATTACGAGTACTTCCCCGCCAATTTTAAATCAAAAAAGAGACACGAAATAATTTTAAATGTTAAAAGTAAGTAATCTACTTGTTCGATTTTTTTTATCAATTGCGATGGAAATCATAGCCAGGTGGCAATTTCAAAAACGACAAAGAATAGGCCTATAAAGCAACACAATAAAAATTTAAATTTTAAAAAGAAGCCAATTTATTGAGCCGCTGAATGTTCCGATTACCAAAACATAAGCTATTGAAAGAGTACATGTCATGTTTTTAAAGTATTTGCTGTGAGAAATAAGAATATTCGAAAACAATACTTGAATACATACGCCACCTTTAAAGACGGCAGACTGGAGTTGCGCAAACGAGTTATGTAGTTATCACCATCAAGGGTTTTCTGCTATTCAGCAGGTCCATTCACAGCGACATCCTTTCAAGCATCACTTTGTTCCGCCATTCAAGTCTCGCCCGATGGGGGACTAGCAACCCCCACGGGATATAGTTGTAAAAAGTTACCAAATTTTGTTTCCTCCGATCACGACTATGAATTCTCAACCACATCACACAATATACTGCAACGGCAGAAAATACCGCCTGCCCTCACTTTGTAATATACCGGTACTGCATTCCTATCAACGTAAATGTAACCGTGGTAAGCAAAACCAGCACTGTAAGGAAATCGCCACGAACTCAGTCTCAATGAAATTCGAACATATGGAGATTATATATATTGCACTTATGAAATAAAAATAGTTTTAAGTATACGATGTTCTGTGAATCAAATATTGATGCACGACTCTTAGCTTTAAAGCTAATAGTTTCACAGAAACAGGGGCGGATCCAGGATTTTGTTTTGGGGGGGGGGGGGCTTGAGCAGACTTTGGTTTGGGGGGGGCTTGGCTTGAGTGAATTTTGGCTCAGAGGGCTTGTGTTCAGTGGATTTTGGTTTTGGGGGGGGGGGACTTGAGTTTTTTTTTTTTTTTTTTTTTTGTGTCGCTGCCTCAACGGCGTGTTTGTGCATGTCCCGCTACCTAGGTAGCTCTACTGCTATGTGTCACTTTGTATTGGATAGGGTTGTTTTGGGGACTCTTTTTTATTTGCGCTTTGAGGGGAAAACATGGCTATGGTCGTCTGGGACGACCTTATGTGAAAAACCCCTACAGTTTTCTTGTAATCATATCAGTGCTATTCCGGCTGATATATGATACTTAATGGTACTCGATGGGAGTGCCAGGGCCTTGGCATCGTGGTGCCAAGGGTATGGAGCCTCTCGTCGCTTTCTCTGAATTTCTCTATTCTTTCATGAAACTTTTCTGTTTGCTGAAAGATTTCCGTTCGTATTGTTTCTGTGGCAGTTTCGTTGTGTATAAGAGCTGTTGATGTTAACCTTGGTGCACGTAGGATGGTCCTGAGGCACCTGTTTTGAAGTCTTTGTAGGTGGAGCAAGTTGTAGTCTGCTGCCGTCCCCCACACCTGGCATCCGTACAGGATGAAGGGGCGGATGACGGATTTATAGATACGTAATTTGGTTTGAGTCGATAATTCCGTGCTGTAAAGTATCGGAAAGAGATTCTGGATTATGGCCAGGCCCTGCCTTCTCCTATCCAGGATGTGTTCACGGAAGAGAAGTTTGGAGTCCAGCGTGATGCCTAAATATTTGGTGTGTTTTTTCCACTCTAGCTCTTGGCCCATAATTTTGAGTTTTTTGGTTAATACTGGCCGTTTTTTTGTGAAGTATACTGCGACACATTTTGTGGGGTTAACTTTGATTTTATTGACTCGACACCACTTGTCGAATAGGTGTAGGCTCCGCTGTAGTCTGTTGATTATAACATTATGTTTACTTCCCGTAGCATACACAGTGGTGTCGTCAGCAAATTGAGCGATTTTGACCCAAGGTGCTACAGGTGCGTCATTTACATATTTGATGAATAGGACCGGTGCAAGTGGCGATCCTTGAGGAATACCCACCGGGATTGGGTGTAGACCAGATCTTTGTCCTTGTATTGTGACAAAGAATTTCCGATTTGTAAGGTAGCTTCCGATTAGCTGAACGTAACAGTGACGGATGGTCGTCTGTGTTCTTAGTTTGGTGATAAGGTTGGCGTGCCACACCTTGTCGAACGCTTTTTCAATGTCTAAGAACACAGCGGCCGTCGAGCATTTCATATTGAATCCCCTTGACACGTCTTCAGTTAATCGGAGTAGTTGGCTAGTGCTACCGACTCGGCTTTGAAAGCCGAATTGCTCCTTGCGAATTGTTTTTGCCGCCTCTAGGCTTGTGTTTATTCGCTTTAGTACTAGTCTTTCTAGTACTTTAGAGGCGGAGGGGAGTAGGCTTATTGGCCTGTAGTTTGCCGGGTGACGCTGGTCCTTCCCACGTTTCGGTATGGCCGTCACCTTGGCAGTTTTCCAGCTGTCGGGGAAGTATCTCTTGAGCATGCATGCATTGAAGACTCTGGTGAGTAGGACTAGTCCTTTTGTTGGCAATTTCTTCAAGTGCATGTTTGTTATGCGGTCTGCGCCTGGTGATTTATTGGTGCTCAGTTTTTTTACTATTGATCTTACTTCCCCGGGTGTGGCAAGCTCGGGTTCATCTTCTGGTGGTGCTGCTAGGATTTCTTCTCCTGTCTGCTGGATGTTGGCGGCCGTCTGCCTTTCCGCTTCTGTTAAGTTGTATTGAACTTCGACATGTTGTGCCGCGAAGTGTTCCGCTAGGACTTCCGCCTTTGCCACTGGTAGGAAGCATGGTCCGGCAGGGCCATTGATCGCTGTGTTGGGTTCCCTCGGCTCCTTGAGGGCGCGCACCAGTTGCCAGGCGTCCCTGTTCTGGAGTGTGAGGTGTGCCATCTTTGTTTCCCACTGCCTTGTCTTGAGCTCTTGCAGGCGTCCTCTCAGTTCATTGGTGAGCTGTCGATACCTTCTTTTATCCCGTGGGTCGCGGAACCTTTGCCACAGTTTCCTCGACGTGTTTTTGAGATACCGCAGTTGCTCGATGTCGGGCGGTAGCTCGGCGTAAGTTGTGGGTCTGTGTGTTGTTGTTATGGAGGACCGCTTGTCAGCCTCCGTCACCACTCTGTCGAAATGGTGTATGGCCTGGTCTATCCTATCTACTGAGGTGACGTTGAAATTTGGGTTGATTTTATTGTGTACGATCCTGGTGAAGTAGTCCCAGTCCGTGTGTTTGGATTTTTTTTTCTGCCGTGAGTGATGAGCTCCAGTTCTTTAGTTTAAGGAGGACTGGCTGGTGATCGGAGGATAGATCATTTACAGTCTGTAGTTGAATGCGTCGGGCGATGTCTTTGACAACGGCCACGTCGAGGACGTCCCCTTTTCGACGCCTGTCGTGGGGAATATGAGTGGCTTCTTTGGGTCCTAGTACATGGATATTTCGCCTCCCTGATAGCTCGAGGAGCCGCTCTCCTTTCGTGTTGTTCCTTCTGGAGTTCCATGCTTGGTGCTTGCAGTTTAGGTCCCCGCCGATAATGACCTTCGATCCCAGTGCCATGAGGGAGTCTAGGTCGAACTCGTGCAGGGCTCTATTTGGCGGTAGATACGTGGATATGAGTGTAATGTGGCCTTCGACGGTGTGTATTCTCACCGCAGTGGCCTCCATGCTTAGCAGCTGTGGTGTTTGCACGTGCTGATGAGCTAGCTTCTTCCGGATTAGAATTGCTGTCCCACCGCCCTGTTGTCCGGTTCTGTCGTTTCGATACACTTGGTACCCGCTGATACTGAATTTGTCATTTGGCCTGAGAAATGTTTCTGTCAGTAGGACTATGTCCAGTTCGTTTCTTCGCATAAAATCGTGTAGCTCTATTTTTTTATTCCGAACATTATTGGCATTCCAGATGACCATATTGATGTCGGCTTGGCGTACCTGAGGGCCCGCCATTAATTAAGGAGAGACATCACGCCTTTCATCAGGGCAAACAGCTTGGCTGTTTCATCCTTTGCTCTGTTGATGGACTCCAATGTTTTCATCATTTTTTTCATGAATGACTTCCCATTCAGGTTTTCTTCTTTGTCGTTTGCTGGTCTCGTGTGCCTGCAGTGCTTCTTCCTTCGTCTGGGCTCTGTGTTCTCATTATCGGATCCAGTTGCCGTTTGCGCATAAGTTCTGCTTTGGGCATTTTTGGGCTGGTCCTCTTTATTGTCTTTTTGTTTTTTGTTGCGTGTGTTCTCCCTGATTGGTTCCTTTTGTATTTGGTCATAGTTCTGCTTTGGTTGATGTTTCATATTGCGTTTAGTTTCGCTGTTTTGTTCCCTTTGCACTTGCTCAGGAATCTGCTTTTTCTTGTGTGGGTTGTGCTGCTTTTGCTCCACCCTTTTGTTATTTTCTTCATGCCCATCTTTTTTCTGTGGCCTGGGGGGGTCTTAAGGCTTTTTGGTAAGCTTCACAGCCCCGGTATGAGGCGGGGTGGGTTCCGTCGCAGTTTGCGCACTTTGCTGGCTGATCTCTGGGAATTTTGCAGTCTTTAGTGTCGTGCGGTCCCGCGCATTTGACGCATTTGAACGGCAGGCTACAGTAGTTCCGGGTATGGCCTATTTTTTGGCACCTGGCGCATTGAGGAGGGCCATTCCCATGCTTGTATCTCTCAATTTGGATTCTGGTGCGCAAAATGAATCTTTCATTGTATATTTCATCTGATTTTGCACATGGTGCCAATGTCACTGAGAAGATGGCCAGTGGTGCAAGTTCTTTTGTGTCTTTGTTCTTTTTCTTGAATTGATGAACAGTCTGGACTGAGTAGCCTTTGGCGTGTAATTCTTCTTTGATATCTTTTTCATCCGCTTCCCGAGGGAGCCCTTTTACTACTACTTGTAGCGCTCTTGCTCCTGGTAATTGATGGGAGAAAAATGGTACCTTGTTGTGCACAAGTAGGGTTTTGAGCACGTCGTAGTCTTTTTTTGTCTCGACGAAGTATTTTGTGTTGTTTCCGCTTATGACAGCTTTCAGTGGCTTACTCATATATTTTTCGAGTGCCGCATTTGTTTGTGCATAGTTCTTCATGGTTGCTACCACAATTGGAGGGATTCTCTCCTTGGGTGGTGCGCGGTTGTCTTCAGTTTGCGCTTCTGCAGTTTCCATGTTGGTTGGCTCAGTTTCTGTGTCGTCCGCTTTTGCGGCTCCTAGTGCTGCATAACGGTTTGACGTTGGGATGGCAGAGGTTGGCTTCATTTGCTTTGCCCGATCATCCTTCCCGAAGGATTGTCGACCACGTGTCCGCTTTTTCCCTGCTGCTGGGATTTTCTTTTGGTTCGTTGGTTTTGATGGCTTGGTCCTGCTAGTAGCGTTTTCAACTATGGTGTCGTCGGACATTTCGTCGCAACTCTCCATCTCACTGCTTCCTTCTTCAGGTTCGGAAGCGGTGGGTGAGGCTGGAGTCTCTGGTTCTGGTATCTCGGAGTTTCTGGATGTCGACGCCATTCCTGTCTCTGGCTCGCATTTACACAGTGGAGTGCCAATTGGGAGTGTTGACTTATCTCATTGTTATCACCGCAAGGTTTGCCAGAGATAAGATCAACCCTACAACTCACGCTCGGGGGTTCCACTCCGCGTGGGAGTGGGCCGTGGAGCGGTAGATCCCTGATTCTAGGAGGGCAGTTGGCAACAGTGGTGTCTCCTCGTCGCCTAATGTCGTCGCGTCCCCCCTGACGACAAAATTTGCTCTCCGCCGCGCTCCCCCTCAGGAGGCACCGCTCGGGGCGGTGTGTTCGCTACCGGTGCCCGGCAGCGAATGGCTCAGCGCCCAGGTATAGGTGCCGCGGCGCTACTGCACCCTGGCGGCGCTGCGTGGAGTTGAGTCGGAGTTGCGCGCGCAGGTCCCACACGTCCTCGCTCGGCGAGCTCTCCCACTCGAATTGGGGACTTGAGTCGGAAAAAAGTAGTATTTATAGCCATCTCGGGCCTCAAATCCGTAGAGCTAAAAAGGTCTCAAAACTACAATGGCAGGGGTGGACCTAGATACGTTTGGGGGGGGAGCTTGAGCCCCCTAGCCCCCCCCCCCTGGATCCGCTCCTGAACAGAAATATGATACAGTTGGGTGGATGCCCATAAAATTTAGGTAAATCTTAACTGACACTTCCTTCCTAATTGCCCCTGTGAATTACGGTAATCATTTCAGAACTCCATCCCGCTAATGAGTTGCTCTATTCATCATGCTGTAGGGCCTAAATGTAAACACCGCGATGGTTCTCGGACATGAAAGGCAGAAAACATGGCAGATCATTCTCGTAACCATAGGTGGGCACAGTTAATCGAAAAGTTAACTTTGATAATCGTTAAAAGTTATCCTAAAGTGGAGCTGGTTTTTATGTATTACAATAGGCATTACTGCAAGCAATACCAAGGTGTTAGAATATTTACCGTGATGTGAATCAGTAATAGGTGTACCTAGAAATTGAGTTTTTACTGGGGTTCAACGTTTTAACCTGCTTCTCAAACGTATCGGATTCTTCCACATGTTGGAAACGAAAAGGTTTTGTATACATCGGTCTACACCAGCTAGCTTGGAATACAACGGTACCAGTCGCTATGATGTCAAATGTTTTATTGGCGTAAACTTATTAGCAGATGGATATGAAAACTTTTTTTTTTAAGTTCCATAGCCGAGTAGCGCGATGTTTGTACGGGGGTAAATCTTTGAGTTCGTGACGTCACCATCACGCCACCTGCTGCACGGTATGGGCGTTGGACGCTTTTCGCAAAATCTTTATTCAGACACAGTTTTTATACGATTTTGATTGTAGTTAGCACACGTATACTTCAAAACAAGGCGGTTTGGTAGCTTAGCGGTAGGGCGCTTACTTCCGAAAGTTATCTCCCCGGTCGCGGGTTCAAATCCCGCGATGAGTAGTAATTTTTAGGAGTTGTATTTGATGATGTGAGCTACGCCGGAACGTTCCGTGGTTCTGATTCCAAGTTAAATTGCAGGAACCTGAACAAAGAAATTAGCCTTCTGGCCTATGACAACAGCTTGGTGCATTTCCTTTGGGAAGATTCGACTAACCGTCAGGTTGTGGACTAAGTTACATGTTTAGTTTTTTAAGTTCTTCAGGTGCGTTGAGCGATTTTTGAAAGCGTACAATCTAGTTCGCATTGCCGACATGCTAATATTAACAGTATATCCGTTGCAGTCTTGTGACAGTGGTTAAGGTGTTTGGCGAACGAAAGGTCCCCGTTTCGAATCTTTGTCTCGAAGGGGATTTTCATAGACCATTAACCCGACCTTCATCTCTAACACAGCTTACTGTGTAATGTGAAGTACGCCAGAACGGTTCCATGGTTCGGATTCCACCTTACGCTGCAGGTCCTCTGTACCTGGTAGCACTACCGGGTTAGGTTAAGGCGGCTAAAGACAGGGACAGAATGTGCAGCCAAAAGAAACCCTGTCACCAGGTCATTACATCCACACGGAATTATTATTATTTAGTATTTCTGTAGCTATATGTGTGACGTTGCGCGTATGATATTAATAGACTTCTGTCGGAAGTCCCCAATGACTGCCAATTGTTTATTTTTATTTTTTGCTTACGGCTTTACGCTTCGTCAAAATAGATGTCGTTAGAGGAGGGAAAGAACTGGGGGCAAGGAACAGGAAGAAATTCATTCATGGCCTTTTGAAGGAAGCTTCCTGGCATTTGCCCGGAGTGATTTGGGGTAACAATCGAAAACGCAAATCTAGATGCAAGGACCAGGATTCGAACCTGCGTCCTCCTGAATGTGAGGCCAGAGAGTTACCGCTCACCCATCAAGCTCGGTGGGAGAAGAAAAATGAATTCTGCTGCTACCTACATCAGAGGAATCTACAGCACTTGGAAGGTTTCGAATTAGTTTTCTTTTTTCCCCTACGGGTTGGCCCTGCTACTTTTTTTTTTTTTTTTTTTTTTGTTTTTTTTAAAAAAGTGTTCATATTTAGATATATGCATCTTCTTCATATGTTGTTTATGTTTATTAAGGCTATACACGTAAGCCTTCACTATAAAAAGTTTATGCAAAAACTGTTTGCATCAATAAATCAACTGTTCTCCAAGTCTTGATATAAATGTAACATAATCCCATAAATGTTGCCAAGGATTATTTATATTATTGTTGCTATTGTTAACGTTTACTAACGGGTTTAAGATCTTCAGTTTCCATGACGTAAATCATGTAACTAATGTCAGTTTAATTTATTTCACTAAGGAACACCAAACCAATGCCAACTAAAAAGTGAGTTTTTCTGGCAGTAAGAAAGCTAGATTAAAAGTATCAAATCAATCACCGATCGAATTTGAAACCGTTTGCTGACATGAAATAGAAACTCTCTCCAAAACTCTAGCTTTCCTACTCACACCCATGCCATGCCTAGCATAACAGTTGCATATGCATCACACACGCAATTCGTATTACCTAATTCGTTCACCATCAAACTCCTCAACGTAGGAGTGTGCATTGTGCGCAATTCAAACAAACCAAATGGAGTGAACAACGAATGTAACGGACTAAAGTTAACGATAGTTCAATTTAACTGAAGAAGACCGTTAATGATTTTTAGGTTAACTTAAAAGTAAAATTTTTGCAATTTTGTTAATTTCGTTAATTAACGATTAACAGTTTTCTGCCCAGCTGTGCTCGTAGCTTCGTTTCTATTGTGCTTAGTTATAAATTATAATGGTTCACATAACAGACAACAATGCTTACACTTTAAGTGTTAGTATTCTTATACCATGAATACTATTCGGAGAAAATTTGTTTTGTCTATCGGCTGTGTTACAGGATCATACTGCCAGTATACAGTTTCAATGGTTATTTTACAAATTATGAACACATCTAGAGATAATAGATACATTTCAAAATGAACTCTGCAAATTATTGTTAAATAGTAGGCCTACATTTCAGACAGTAAAACTTGGTAAAAATATTTTGCTTTTTGGATAAGCACTACATCGTTTATCACACTTAAAGCTCGTGCTGGCTTAAATTTTTATTTGGCTGTCTTCTACGAACTTTATGACGGCTGTGTAGGCACGTTGGTCTTCAGTATCTCCAAAAAGGTTCGTGATATTTGTTGGTAGGTTTATGCTCTGTTGTAAGTAAGTATTCCAGCAGCCTAGAAGACTGCTGCAAGGGTCTTTTACAGGAGAATATTATGTTATGTATACAGGGTGTTAAAAAAAGTGTAAAAAATGTTAGGAGACGATATTATGCACCAAAATAAGACAAAAATATCTAATAAACATTGTGCCGCAAACGCTTTTCTTTAGAAGTCAATAACAGGTCCGCAATGTGATGCCCGTACACGGCAATGCATGTCTCACTCAGCCCGTTGGCACAAGGAATCACGCACTATTTGAAACAGTATTTGTTGGTTTTGTACCTTTTCAAAACATGTCCTCATATACATTCCTGTTAGGCCGGTGTGGGCTTCGATCCAAATCAGTTGATCCTGTTTTTGGGAGCCTGTTCCATAATTTTGTATTCAGACACAGTTTTTATACGATTTTGATTGTAGTTAGCACACGTATACTTCAAAACAAGGCGGTTTGGTAGCTTAGCGGTAGGGCGCTTACTTCCGAAAGTTATCTCCCCGGTCGCGGGTTCAAATCCCGCGATGAGTAGTAATTTTTAGGAGTTGTATTTGATGATGTGAGCTACGCCGGAACGTTCCGTGGTTCTGATTCCAAGTTAAATTGCAGGAACCTGAACAAAGAAATTAGCCTTCTGGCCTATGACAACAGCTTGGTGCATTTCCTTTGGGAAGATTCGACTAACCGTCAGGTTGTGGACTAAGTTACATGTTTAGTTTTTTAAGTTCTTCAGGTGCGTTGGGCGATTTTTGAAAGCGTACAATCTAGTTCGCATTGCCGACATGCTAATATTAACAGTATATCCGTTGCAGTCTTGTGACAGTGGTTAAGGTGTTTGGCGAACGAAAGGTCCCCGTTTCGAATCTTTGTCTCGAAGGGGATTTTCATAGACCATTAACCCGACCTTCATCTCTAACACAGCTTACTGTGTAATGTGAAGTACGCCAGAACGGTTCCATGGTTCGGATTCCACCTTACGCTGCAGGTCCTCTGTACCTGGTAGCACTACCGGGTTAGGTTAAGGCGGCTAAAGACAGGGACAGAATGTGCAGCCAAAAGAAACCCTGTCACCAGGTCATTACATCCACACGGAATTATTATTATTTAGTATTTCTGTAGCTATATGTGTGACGTTGCGCGTATGATATTAATAGACTTCTGTCGGAAGTCCCCAATGACTGCCAATTGTTTATTTTTATTTTTTGCTTACGGCTTTACGCTTCGTCAAAATAGATGTCGTTAGAGGAGGGAAAGAACTGGGGGCAAGGAACAGGAAGAAATTCATTCATGGCCTTTTGAAGGAAGCTTCCTGGCATTTGCCCGGAGTGATTTGGGGTAACAATCGAAAACGCAAATCTAGATGCAAGGACCAGGATTCGAACCTGCGTCCTCCTGAATGTGAGGCCAGAGAGTTACCGCTCACCCATCAAGCTCGGTGGGAGAAGAAAAATGAATTCTGCTGCTACCTACATCAGAGGAATCTACAGCACTTGGAAGGTTTCGAATTAGTTTTCTTTTTTCCCCTACGGGTTGGCCCTGCTACTTTTTTTTTTTTTTAAAAAAGTGTTCATATTTAGATATATGCATCTTCTTCATATGTTGTTTATGTTGTTGTTGTTGTTGTTGTTGTTGTTGTTGTTTTAGGGCGCGTCGACAGCGAGGTCATTAGCGCCCTAACAAAAACCAGGCGTGACAACGTGGCGAAATTGCCGTCTGTGTGGCCGACTGTAAAGGGGTCGGCCACAGAGACAGCACAATAAAATACTAACATACTAACTAAAATACCGTCTGCCTGGCCGACTGTAAAGAGGTCGGCCACACAGACGGCAACATAAAATATAAAACTCTGCCAAGACTATAAAATTACATACATTAACTGGTTGGCTGTAAATGGGCCAACCAGGTTAAAAACAAGTTAGATGGCTGGCTGTAAAAGGGCCAGCCATATAATCAGTGTCACAAATAAAAACAGTACTTGGATTGATGGTTGTATACGGCCACCAATCCAATCTAGAACCTAGGCCGATCTGCCCAAAATTTTTGGGACAAGACCGGCCAAGCAACAAAATTTTAAAACCTTAGCCACGTTGCCACGATCATCGCTTAAAATAAGGGACAGATCGTTGGCTAAGCCAACGTCTGCCCTTAGATCTAAAAACAATACACATTCGGTTAAAATGTGGCGTACCGTCAAAGGTACGCCACAAGCATCACACTCCGGAGGGTCCTCTCGGCGGAGAAGAAAGCTGTGTGTCAGAGGACAGTGCCCTATTCGGAGGACGAGTAAGGAGAACCTCATCCCTCCTCGCCCGCTGGAAGGAGCTGCTCCACGGCTGAACGGTCGGTTTGACCAGCCGGAGCTTATTATGCTCAACCTCCAGCCACTGCCTCTGCCAGATGTCAAAAACAAATCTTTTCCCCGCCGAGGCAAGGTCAGACTTTGGGACCGGATCAAAGTCAACTCTGACCTTGTTGCAGGCTAACTTGGCAGCTTCATCAGCTGCCTCGTTCCCCCTGATTCCCACATGACCAGGTACCCAGCAGAATACGACCTCCTTTCCAGAAGTTTGGAGCGATCGGAGGGTGTCCTGTATGCCTTGGACAAGCCTATCTGCTGGGTACATGCTTCCTATAGCCTGGATGCAACTGAGGGAATCACAGCATATGATGTACTTCGTGCCGCGACTTACTTTCATATGCTGGAGCGACTTTAACAAAGCGTAACACTCAGCAGTGTATACGCTGCAACAACTATTCAGTTTGTAATTATAAGTCGCTCGAGGGAACACAACTGAGCAGCCAACTCCGTTAGCCTGCTTAGACCCATCCGTGTATACCGGGGTAAAATCGCGAAACTGATTTAAAACATCGCTAAAATTTCGGATAAAAACACTGTCGGCGGTACACAGCTTGTTGTACCGCGTCAGATCTAAAACTGTTCTGGGCCTCTTTAAAAGCCAGGGAGGAGATTTTACTCCAACCCTGGTGATAAAAAGAGGGCATCTGAAAGCCATATTCCTCTAATATAGCCTTTGTACGGTAGCTGAATGGTTTAGTTGCTCTTTGACGGTTGCTATAAAGCCGTTCTAAGTTAGGATGGATAACTACGTCGTACACGGGACTGCCAGGAGTTATGGCAATATGTAAATAGTGTCGCACCATGAGGAGACGCCGGCGGATGGAAAGCGGCGGCTCGCCAGACTCAGCACAAATGCTGGGTATCGGACTGGTGCGGTATGCACCTGTGGCAAGACGAATTCCTGCATGGTGGACACTATCAAGTATACGTAGATAACTGTCCCGTGCCGAACCGTATACAATGCAACCATACTCCAACCGCGACCGTACAAAGGCTCTATAAAACTGTAGCAGGCAGGAGCGGTCAGCGCCCCACGACCTGCCACACAGACACTTTAAAACATTAAGGGCTTTCATGGCTCTGACTTTGACATCTTTAAGATGTGGCAGCCATGTAAGCCTACTGTCGAAAATGAGGCCCAGAAATCGAACAGTTTCACTAAAACCTAAAACGGTGTTCCTCAAGGTGAGATGAGGTTCTGCTAAAAGACTTCTACTGCGGCTAAAAAGTACACACCGAGTTTTCTCAGCAGAGAAACGAAAGCCGGTGTGTACTGACCATTCATCCAGCCTGTTCAGCGTGAGCTGCAGCTGCCGCTCCGCGCTTATCAGGCTAGCTGATGCAATAAAAATTAAAAAGTCGTCAACGTATAAGGAGTACCGGACGGGCCTCCTTATAACAGTTGAGATGCTATTTATGGCAATAACAAAAAGGGTCACACTTAAAACTGAACCTTGAGGAACACCGTTTTCCTGAATAAAAAGGTCGGACACTTCTCTACCGACTCGGTACCGGAAGCAACGTCGAGATAAAAATGATTTTAAAAAACGGGGTAGATTTCCCCTAAATCCCCATTCATATAACTGTTTTAAAATAACGTGCCGCCAGGTAGTGTCGTAAGCCTTTTCTATGTCGAAAAATATACCCACAAGATGTTGGCTGCGGATGAAGGCATCTTGAATGGCCGCTTCCAGTAGGATCAGGTTATCCGTGGTGGAACGGAACTTCCTGAATCCACACTGAAAACGGCTCAACAGTTTACGGGACTCAAGACACCAGACGAGGCGACGGTTCACCATCCGCTCTAGTGTCTTCCCGACGCAGCTCGTTAGGGCAATGCTACGGTAGCTACCTGGCAACAACTTGTCTTTACCTGGTTTTAAAATTGGGATCATCGTTGCTTCCTTCCACGAGTCGGGGAAGTGTCCTCCGGTCCAAATTTCATTAAAAATACCCAGCAGGTACTCTTTAGCATCTTTGTTAAGATGCCTCAGCATCTGGTACTGGATCAGGTCAGGCCCTGGCGCAGTGTCTTTGGCGTTGTTAAGAGCCGACTCCAGCTCCCAAACTGAAAATGGGGTATTGTAGTCCCGTAATTCCGACGAGTCGAAGTTAAAGACTTGCCTTTCGGCAGATGTTCTTCGTTGCTGGACCTGTTGGTCCAATCCAGCAGACGAAGTGATGGCAGCGAAATACTCTGCCATCAGCTGCGCGATGCTTCGCTCGTCGGTGACTACACGCCCCTGATCCAGTAATCCAGATACTGGCGATCGAGAGTACCTACCGGATATACGGCGGATTGACTCCCATACTTTTGTTGGTGGTGTGGAACGGTTAATGGTGCTCACGAAATTTCTGCCATGATCTCTTTTTGCTCTCCTTAATCACACGGCGCGCCTTAGCTCTAGCAATCCGGAACGCTGCGAGGTTGTCAGGTGTTGGGTGCAACCTAAACCGGCGCATGGCCCGTCTCCGGCCCTGAATAGCGGAACGACATTCATCGCTCCACCAAGGGACAGGCGTTCTGCGCTGCGCCCCGGAACTGCTAGGCATGGATATATCGGCCGCCCGATGAACTACTTCTGTGAAGTGTTTCACCTTGTCATCGGTGGTCTGGCGATGTTGGAGTATGACTGACCGGCTATAAAGTTGCCAGTCAGCTCTGCCGATATTCCATTTCCGTGTGTTCCTTGTTTCGCTCCGTTCGGACTCTATATGTAACCAAATTGGGAAGTGGTCGCTTCCATGGAGGTCACGATCCACCTCCCAATGCACGGAGTCGGCAATCGATGGAGAGCAAAGAGAGAGATCAATGGCAGAGGACGAACCGGAAGCAGTAGTGAAGTGTGTCATCTGACCGGTATTTAGGATGCACAGATCCTCCTGCTCCAATAATCTACAAATCTCTCGGCCTCTGGGGCAATTGGTGGTCGAACCCCACAACGCGTTGTGCGCGTTAAAGTCTCCCAATAGGAGAAAAGGCCGAGAGAGTTGCCGCATGATGTCAGCCAGCTGACCGCAATCAACTGGTGATCCCGGCGGTAGATATATGGAGCATACAGTGAGTTGCACCGGTCCATACAGTTTCACTGCTACTGCTTGTAACGGAGAGGTGAGAGCTACAGGTTCGGAGTGGACAGTGTTCCGTACAAACACCGCCACTCCCCCCTTCGCTCGATCACCCTCGGTGTCGTCCTTTCGGTATGCGTCAAAACCTCTTAGCACAGGTTGATGTGTTGGTCTGAAGTGTGTCTCTTGAAGGCAGAGACACAATGGATCAGACCGTGCTAAGAGTTGTAACTCCTCTTTGTGAGCCACAAAACCATTAATGTTCCATTGGAGTATGGGAGCCATCCTACCGATTTAATTTCACCCGCCCCGGTTCGGGTGGGTTTTCAGTCTCCATCTGCTGAGGAACGGGACCAGTCTCGTCCACCAGCATTACAGATTCCTCTGGCTCCGAAGAGTCAGACGTCTCCGACTCAGGTTCCTCATCCACTACTTCCTTCACCTTCTTTTTCCTCGACCTCTTTTCCTTCTTCTCCCTGCCAGTAGGTAGTCTGGGAGGGGAGGAAGAGGGAGATTTGATAAACTGAGTCGGGTCCGTCCGCCTAAACTTCGGGCCCCGGATCTTCTGATTACCTCCATTAATAGATGTAGCAGATGGTAATGCTACAACTGTCAAAGTGCGCGGTGGAATTGGAGGTGGCGCTACTTTGACAGCTACTGCTGCTGGTGGTGGTGGACTATTAAGTGACTGCTGCTGGTGTAGTCGAGGTCGCAGACGTACTACTACCGACGTCCGCGGTCTTCGATGTTGCGACCTTTGCGGGATTGGCACCGCATTTGCATTCACATGAGCACTTTGTGCTGGTGCTCATGTCCGCAACGGACGTCTGGGTAGCAGTACTTTGTTTCCTGACGGGAGTTGAAGCCATCTTAGCGAAGCTAGTTCCAAAAATTGGAGCGGCGAGCGACTTGGCCTTCTTCCTTGCTTCTGCATAAGGGATCCGCTCTTTTGTCTTCAACTCCTGTATCTTGCGCTCTTCAAGATACACTTGACACTCCCTACTCCAGGCCGGGTGCGATCCGGAGCAGTTGACGCACACCTGTGGTAGCGTGCAACTTACTCCAGGCTCATGTGCCCCCTTGCCGCACTTACCGCACGTGGGATTGCCCTTACATGACGCCGTCGTATGTCCGAACCGCTGACACTGAAAACAGCGCATCGGGTCCGGAACATACGGACGGACGTTCAGGTTGATGTAGCCTGCTTTTATGTTCTTGGGTAGTACTGGAGTGTCAAACGTCAGGACGAAGGTGGCAGTCTTTTCAATACTGCCACTAACCCTTCGTGTGATCTGACGTACCTCGACCACTTGCTGTTCCTTCCACTCCTTAACGAGTTCCTCGGTCCCTATGTCTATCAGGTCACGGCAGGTGACAACGCCTTTTGAACTATTCAGGGATTTGTGGAGTTCGCAATTGACTGCGAACTCCCCGAGCTTCTCACAGTTAAGGAGTTGGGTAGCTTGCCTACTGGTTGTAGTTTCCAGCAGCAGCGTCCCGTTCCTCAGCTTTTTCACCGAATTTAGGGTCCCTACTAGACCCTCTAGCCCCTTTGAGATATAAAACGGTGAGACTTTTTCAAAGCTTCCTTCCACCCTCTGCATCACTATAAAAGCGTTCGCAAGCGAACAAACTTTTCTGTCACTATTACCATCAGAAGCGGGGGGGCTATCGACCCTTACCCGCTTCTTAGAACTGGGTGTATTGGGTTTAGCCTGCGGCACACCCGTACCGCAGGGTTTTGTAGTTTTTGTGTGTGACTTCGTTTTTGGTCCCACGAGCAAAAACATTTTATACAGGAATGCTGATACAACAGGGGTGCGCAGGTGCCCCTGAGGTTGTACGTTAGCGAGTGATCTGCCTCTCACCCATGCACCTCCTCGGCACGTATCCGACCTTGAGGTTAAGGGGTTTTTTATAGAGGTTTCTACCGTCCTCGCGATCCGGGCGATAAAGCCAAGATCCCCGTTCTCCTAGGCACACAACGTTCCACCGCCACGCCCTACGGTGGTCGTTGAAGCATGGTAGGAGTTTACGGTGTGGGAAACTTGCGGCGCTCACAAGTTTCCAGCTCGGGCACCGCGGGTTCGCCAAACCCGTACCTGGCACTTGCGTACCAGGCCCCTGCGGGGGTTGTTTATGTTTATTAAGGCTATACACGTAAGCCTTCACTATAAAAAGTTTATGCAAAAAACTGTTTGCATCAATAAATCAACTGTTCTCCAAGTCTTGATATAAATGTAACATAATCCCATAAATGTTGCCAAGGATTATTTATATTATTGTTGCTATTGTTAACGTTTACTAACGGGTTTAAGATCTTCAGTTTCCATGACGTAAATCATGTAACTAATGTCAGTTTAATTTATTTCACTAAGGAACACCAAACCAATGCCAACTAAAAAGTGAGTTTTTCTGGCAGTAAGAAAGCTAGATTAAAAGTATCAAATCAATCACCGATCGAATTTGAAACCGTTTGCTGACATGAAATAGAAACTCTCTCCAAAACTCTAGCTTTCCTACTCACACCCATGCCATGCCTAGCATAACAGTTGCATATGCATCACACACGCAATTCGTATTACCTAATTCGTTCACCATCAAACTCCTCAACGTAGGAGTGTGCATTGTGCGAAATTCAAACAAACCAAATGGAGTGAACAACGAATGTAACGGACTAAAGTTAACGATAGTTCAATTTAACTGAAGAAGACCGTTAATGATTTTTAGGTTAACTTAAAAGTAAAATTTTTGCAATTTTGTTAATTTCGTTAATTAACGATTAACAGTTTTCTTCCCAGCTGTGCTCGTAGCTTCGTTTCTATTGTGCTTAGTTATAAATTATAATGGTTCACATAACAGACAACAATGCTTACACTTTAAGTGTTAGTATTCTTATACCATGAATACTATTCGGAGAAAATTTGTTTTGTCTATCGGCTGTGTTACAGGATCATACTGCCAGTATACAGTTTCAATGGTTATTTTACAAATTATGAACACATCTAGAGATAATAGATACATTTCAAAATGAACTCTGCAAATTATTGTTAAATAGTAGGCCTACATTTCAGACAGTAAAACTTGGTAAAATATTTTGCTTTTTGGATAAGCACTACATCGTTTATCACACTTAAAGCTCGTGCTGGCTTAAATTTTTATTTGGCTGTCTTCTACGAACTTTATGACGGCTGTGTAGGCACGTTGGTCTTCAGTATCTCCAAAAAGGTTCGTGATATTTGTTGGTAGGTTTATGCTCTGTTGTAAGTAAGTATTCCAGCAGCCTAGAAGACTGCTGCAAGGGTCTTTTACAGGAGAATATTATGTTATGTATACAGGGTGTTAAAAAAAGTGTAAAAAATGTTAGGAGACGATATTATGCACCAAAATAAGACAAAAATATCTAATAAACATTGTGCCGCAAACGCTTTTCTTTAGAAGTCAATAACAGATCCGCAATGTGATGCCCGTACACGGCAATGCATGTCTCACTCAGCCCGTTGGCACAAGGAATCACGCACTATTTGAAACAGTATTTGTTGGTTTTGTACCTTTTCAAAACATGTCCTCATATACATTCCTGTTAGGCCGGTGTGGGCTTCGATCCAAATCAGTTGATCCTGTTTTTGGGAGCCTGTTCCATAATTTTGTATCCTAGGATGTTTCACCCGTTACCGGTACCAGTACGTAGGTTGTGGAGAGACTCTAGCGCTTCTCGAGTCATACAGAATAACAATCTTCTTTAACGGTGTATCTTGGCTTTTAGGATGGCTGTCATTTCTGCAGTGTACACTGTTGCTTCGAAAGCTTAAACAAGCCAGCATTGACAGTTTGTGCATCTACGTAAACGCACCCCAAGCTCTTTTTGGAAAGCACAGAACCGCGTGACTACTTTTTATTGTTAAATTCAGTGTTCTTTAATAACAAAGATTCATAAAATCGCCTAAACTAACTGGAAATTCTGTCTGTGGAAAGTACAGCATGACGACGGTAGTAGCATTAAACTTCACTACAAAATGTGAAGCAAAATAATATATGATGGCAATGACTGCTTAACAGCACTCTTCTGATTTCGCCAAAATAATTGGCATTGCTCAGACTTACCTATACCAGTCCAACGGGGAAAGAGGGTCACAGAACCAAGCACAGAACTTTACTCAAGGCTGACTTCTACAGGCGGGCACAAGGCGTTTACAGATTGACCTACATCTGTAATATAATCTTTTGAAACCAGTCTGCCACTTTCTACATATGACCACCTTTCAGTTTGAAACTTTGTTACTTCGCAAAACCGTACTCTGCATTGGCCATAAAGCAGTTGTGTTTTTTTTACAACTTTAACATAGGGTTACCAGACGTCCCCGTATTTAGTTAGCTCTCTGTCCCCGGTCGTCCCCGGATTTTAACTGTTGTCCCCAGATTTTTTTTTTTAAGAAAGCGAGAGTTCTTTAAAAGCCCTGATTTGCTAATGCATTCGTTTAAAGCAAGAGATATGAAGCGCACTTCTTTCCTGGTACGTGTCTAGGAATAAAAGAAAATTACAAGGATACTGCATGGAGGAATGAAACATATGGAGACAACGCAAGAGACCTTCACCACGCATTGAAATGACGCCGGGCGGAGGAAGAGTGGGAAAGGGAGGGGGGGGGGGGGCTAGGCCGCATCCATACAGACACGAGGTATATGTACAAAAACCTCAAGGGGAATCTAGGATAAACGTAACGCCGCAATCTGGTGATGGATTATTATGTAACTCGATGAGACAAATAAAAAATGAAGAATAAATTTTTTTGATATCCTGCCTAGTTTCCGATATATTCCGTCTCAAATGTGAGATGTTTTTGGTTGAAATTCAGAAGAAAAAAATTGATCAAAGTCAAATTTGATGATGGATCTTATTTAAAAAGACGAGACAAATAAAAAATAAAGAATAAAATTTTTCGATATATTGCTTAGTTTTCGGGATATACTGTCTCCAAATTGAGGGGATTTGGGTTGATATGCGGCCTGGACCAAAAATTAATTCTGCCAAAGCCACAATCAATTACATGGTGGACATGCAGAATGGATATTTCCGTTTTATTACTACCACTTGTGGTTAGGTTGAAATGCGGCCTAGACCAGAATAAAAATAGTTATCTTGTTACCATACATCGTAATCTTAATTGGGAATAGCTGCAAGTAGTTTACATCGCGATACACGTTTCGTCACTAACATAGTTCTCATGAAATTACTAACAATAATAGATAAATTCTTTGTCCCTTATATATGCAACAACAAAACCATTCTGGTACAGACTGCATTTAGACCTAACCACAATCTCCACTAAATTGCCGCTACAGAATCGAACTATGTAGACACATCCACACACGCGTATTTGAATCGCAAACTGCATTTGGGGTGACAACATCGTTTGCTTCAACAAGATTCCTAGATGGCAAAAGATGGCATTATAAAATACTTAGATACATCGGAAAATGAAATAATCACAGCATCAAACACAATGTGAACCAGATGTGAACTCTGCATTTGTATGGATTCACAATATGGCCGCTGCCGCCACCGCGCATGCGCAGTATCAGCCGAGAGTTTAGAGGCGGCGTCACAGATTTAACGTCATTTCTCCTCCATATATTTCCTTCCTCTATGTGTGCAACATGGCTGTCTGTGATCCTCTTTTAAAATATAAACAATACGTGGCTTTTAAGTTAACCCAATCTTTAATCATATATCTTATGAAAGTGCAACGCGTCATTAGGACAAATGCCGAAAGCGTCCCCGGATTTTGTTGAAAAAGTTCTAAAGCGTCCCCGGATTAGGATAAAAAATTCTGGTAACCCTACTTTAAAATCCACATATGATGAGGACAGGAGAAGAAACCACTAATTAAACCATTATTTATTTGGGATTTTGTAGATCTATACAGTTAGCTTTTCACTTCTACATAATAACGTAACATAAAAAAAATGGAGATTGAACAGAGTTTCAGTAACATACAGGGTGTCCAGAAAAGGACTCCCTGATTTCAAAATTAAATATCTCGAAAACAAAGATGGATAGAGGAATGCAGTAAACGGTATGTTTATCGTGACAGCTGTAAGAAGTGTATACAGCAGTTTGAAATAATAGTTACAAAAGCTGTTAACAGATGGCGCTGTAATCGCCATACGTAATGCCTAAATAGTGATCCGAAGCTCAGGGTAGTGCCAATGGTGAACATTTTAAAAACATTGTGATGTGATTGTTAGCAAAGATTGTTTTCATACGATTATTTCACTTATGTATGCTGATATGAGCTGTACAGCGTACAGTGCCATCTGTTAGCAGCTTTTGTAACTATTATTTCACACTGCTGTATACACTTCTTACAGCTGTCACAATAAACATACCGTTTACTGCATTCCTCTATCGGTCTTTGTTTTCGAGATATTTAATTTTGAAATCAGGGAGTCCTTTTCTGGACACCCTGTAGTAACCGTATATAAGACAACTCGTTCCAAGTCCCGATATTTTCCATCTGTAGCCGAACCTCTTCCTGTTTTGTTCTACTCTACAAGCAGTGCCGGACCTGAAGCTTCAGGCGGCAAAATAATGTTTGTAGGGCTGCAATTTATGTCGTGGCGACATAATAATGTTTGAAGGGGGCGGAAATCTCAAAGATTTGACCAGGCTCGGAAAATTCCTAGATCCACCACTGTCTCCAAGATACCTTTCACTTTGTCAAACTCTACGGTTTTTATTTTCGAGTAATCTTTGCCGACGAATTAATTAATCCCATGCCTTATTAAAAATGAACGAACCGCAAAATCAATTCTCCCAATGGGCAATAGTTTATACTAACACAGCGTTTCTCAATCCCAGGACTAGTAAAATGTCAAAAATAATTCTTTGGGCAACTAACTTATATGGACCAAATGTTTTAGCGGTTTGTATATTATTAATCACGCCAATCAATTGTTATCAGCACTTACCGCGGTTCATTAAGACTTACTTCTCTCATAAAACTATTATTACCTTAATCTTCAAAGGAACGCCGCTCTTCGATGCTGACTGGAAACTTACCCGATATCTGCTGGTCGTTGAAATATTCATGGCTTTTAGTATGTTTGGCTTATAGTTTATACTCTCTTCCAGCCTAATACAGAAGGAGTAAGATGACATTTTTTTCTTATTTATATGTTACGATAGTATCTTAAAGTCATTGAAGTTAAGTTTTAGTATCCTGTCCTACCATCGCAGGACACAGGTGGTCCACGGATCACAGGTTGAGAAACGTTGTACTACCCAGACCAACTTTTTAGTCTCTCACAGAGTCATAAGCGCTACACAGGGCGTCCCATAAATACACAAACTTTACGAGGTGATCGAGAACAACAAACCTGTCAGAACTGCACAGGAACCCATGACATGAAACTTCACCATTCGTCTCTAGGCAGCACTGTTCACGAGACCCAAGAAGAGCAATAATGGTTGCTTGGCCCTCACGCTCTCCGAATTTAGGCAGCCTGGATTTCTTTGGGGGAGGGAGGCGCTTATACGGGGCATTTAAAAAATGACCGGTATATTTTAAAAAAATCAATCAAAACTAAAAGGGCAGCGATAGAAAAACACCGTTTGTTACAGTATGCTTGGGACAACAGTAAATTTTCAGGCAGACAAACTTTCGAAATTAGTTACAATTTTCAACAACAGATGGCGCTGCAGGCGATTTGAAAGATAGAAGTAAACGCAGTCTGTGAGTTCGCCATTCTGTAAGTCGTCTTTCTGCTGCAAGTATGTGCTGTTCACAGATTGCAAGTTTGCTGTGAAAAAATGGTTTATTCCTTAGAACTTTAGATTTTTCCAGACTGCAACGTCATCTGTTGTTGTAAATTGTAACTAATTTCGAAAGTTTGTCTGCCTGAAAATTTACTGTTGTCCCAAGCATATTGCAACAAACGGTGTATTTCTATAGCTGCCCGTTTAGTTTTTACTGATTTTTTCAAATATGCCGGTAATTTTTGAAACACCCGGTATCTGTTGTGTATGAAACATATGACTTTGAAAATTGCTTCCCCTTGAAAAATTGTGCTTCTCAAAAGGATAACTATGGGCATTAGAATATCATGCATACTGCACCTAGGAACAGGTAATGCTAATTTTAAAACACATTACAAGCAGTACTGCAAAATACTGAAAAAGGTTAAACAATCAAAGTATGCACTACAAACATAAAATTCATAATTCTGAAAATAAAATTAATGCAACATGGGACACTGTAAAAAAAAAAAACAGGAAAAAATAAACTTGTATTGACATTTATATCAAAGAAAATTCAGTGGAATCTAATTTTTCAATTGCTGATATATTTAATAAACACTTTTTATCTGTTGCTGATAAATTGACTGCCAATAGCTCAGTGACACACAGTATGGATTTTGTCAAAACAGACTGCCAAGAAAAATTTAACACTGTCTGCAAATTTAGCTACTCCAGAAGAAAAAATATCAGCTCTCTTAAGAGCAAATGCTCAAGTGGTTATGATGGAATTTCCAGCAGATTAATTAAACTGTGCTCCACATAAATAAGTAATATACTAAGTTAGCTGTTCAATATATTTTTACTTAAGGGTATCTTTACAGAAAGGTTTAAGTTTTCCCTAGCTAAACCACTCTATAAAAAGGGGGAAAAGTCTGTTGTATCAAATTACCGTTCTATTTAATTACTAACAGCTTTCTCCAAAGTTTTTGAGAAAGCGATGTACAATAGAGTTTATGAACACTTTAAAAGTAATAATATCCTAACTAAATCACAATTTGATTTTCAAAAGGTCATTCAACAGACAAAGCTATATTTGTATTAGCTTACAATATTTGAGAAGGAATAAATGATTAATTCATTTCTGTGGGAATTTTTTGTGACTTATCTAAGGCATCTGACTGTATAGATCATAAAATTCTGATACAGAAATTAAAGTATTGTGGTACAGATGGAATCATTAATAAATGGCTTAGTTCTTATCTCCTGAATAGAAAACAAGGTGTCCATGGAGTATTTTAAGGCTGCCTTTAGTGGTCCACTGTTTTCCGAGTGGGAATTAATCAGATGTGGGGTACCTCAGGGTTCTATATTGGGGCCACTACTGTTTTTAATATACATAAATGATCTAAAAACTCAAAATTTGTCCAATTTGCAGATGACACAAATATAGGAATTAAAAAAACTCCAGATTTATCTACAGAATGTATTACAAATTATGTCTTTGACCTTATTAATAAATTGTTTACAGCTAATGGCATGTCATTAAACTTAAAAATTAATATATGCCATTCAGTACATCACACGGATTAACACCAGATGTAGAAATAAAATTTGCAGGTCAGTCCATTCAAGAGGTAGAATACATGGAATTTTTAGGTTTGCATATTTATCATAATTTAAATTGGAAGGTACATGTATCGGACTTACTAAAGCAATTGGGTGCAGCCACATTTGCAATTTGTACAATTTCAGCTATAGGTGATCTCTGTATGAGGTAGCTAATTGATTTTGCTTATTTTCACTCATTAATGTCACATCGAATAATATTGTGGGGCATTCTACCCATAGAGACAAAGTGTTCAGAGCCCAAAAGTGAGTAATAAGAAGTATGTGTGGGGTAGGCAATAGAACTTCATGTAGAGAGCTGTTCAAACACTTGGGGATTTTAACATTGGTGGCCGAGTATATATACACAATGTTACGTGTAGTCACAAATTATACTTTGTTTGAAACAAATAGTAAAATACACTATTACTGCACTAGAAGTACAAAAGATCTGCACAAGGATTAAAAGTCATCATTTGCTAAAAAAAAGGTGGTCCGACATTCAGGGATACATATCTTCAATCAGCTCCAAACACTTATTAAATGTCTATCAGATGATAAGAATAAATTCAGGAAAAAAAAATTGAAAGAATTTTTAATTGACAACTCCTACTCTGTCGAAGAATTTATTTCCTTCATTTACTGGAGAGGGTGATGAGAGGATGTACCAGAGAAGTGAGGGAGTTGGGTTGTAAAATTTTGGTCATATGGTTCAATATGGTGGCATTGTTTGGGACCCACATTTTGACTATCAAATAGTGGAGTTGGGAGGTGTGCAAAGAAGATCAGCTAGATTTGTTTGTGGAAATTATTGCAGGACCCAGTCAGTAACTGATATGATAAGGGAGCTGGGTTGGGAGTCATTGGAGGAAAGGAGGAGGGTGAAGAGAGTGCTGGGAATGTACAGGGCTTATGTTGGTGATGGAGATTGGAGCGATATTGGTCAAAGAATTAGGAATAGTGCATGGAAGGGGAAAGGTGACCATGACCACAAGCTTGTGCTCTATTTCCTGCATAAGGGTGTGGAAAATTTTCTTTTGCTGGTAAGGGTGTCAGGGATTGGAGCAAATTACCAAGTGTGGTGATGAATAATTTTCCAAAAACGCTTAAGGAGTTCACAATTAAAATCTGTAAATCATAATAGTAAATGGGGGTTGGAATTTAACATTCCAATTATAAAACAAAATCTAAAAAAAATATGTATATAAGAAAAGGGGTAAATGGATGACTGGGGGAATTGCCACCGGATTGTTAGCTCCAATGCAATTAAAAATTAATAATAATAAAATAAACTGCCAGTAGTTAGTGTAAGTTGACATAATGTATCATGTAGGCTTTGACTGTACATCTTGTGGTGTATGTATTATTTTGTCATGCAATTGTTCATCTGTAAATTGCCAACTTTCCACATCCCACAGAGCCAGTTCTTTATATTGGGATCAATGGAAAACGAATGTATTGTACTGTGGAGGCTGAATTGGATCTAGTTGCAAGAATCGTCTGCGCTACTATTGATGTTTACGACAGTTACCAAACCCATTGTCCAGCGGTATAAAGCACGTGTCGAAAGTAAAGATGGAGACATCTCCTTTAACATTATGAAATTAAATAAATGTTTTCCCACATATATCTGTTCTTGCATTTATTATAAGTCTGCTACCACTTTGATGAAGTTTTCGGTCATGGGTTTGCATGCAATCCTGATATGTTTTCATGTTCTCCACCTCCTCTTAATATTTATACTTCTATTATGAGACACACTACATATTTCCACCAGAAAAGATAATTAAGCATACAAAAACTTTGGGTTGTTTATATTTAATTTATTACCTTGATATTTATTCTGTACCCAATTGTCTACATGTTGCTGCGAATGTGTTCATGTATTATATTGTTCTCTAAGTAATATCTCAAGTCAAATATTTTTACTTTGAAACACCAGCTGCTACCCCCGACTTCATACGCAGGGACTCTAATCTTACTGCTACAACTGGATATAAAAAGCTGTAAGTTATGTAAAAGGTATTCCAAAAAGCATCGAGTCGGTTTAATATGACGGGGAAGTCATCATCATACCATTCTACCAATGAACCTGTCGTATGAAGAAAACCAATTTGCAACATTTTAAAAAAATAGCAACAAATTTAAAGGCTTGGGAGGGGAGGGGAAATTGGCTACGGGAGACTACTTACCACAATTTCTCCGACAGATTTTTGTTTAAAATTTAAAATTGTGTCAGTTTCTGGAGGACATAATATGTTAATACCTTTTTGTACACATTTTTGGCTGTCATTTGCTATAAAGATATATCACATTTTGGGGTTGGAAACCCGTGAGCTAGCAACAATATACATGCCCATAGGAAAACACGCCTTTTCTTTGTGTACCCTTGCTACTTTTAGTGTGTTACCGGGCATTACTGATAGTCATCACATTGTGAAGGAAGGAGCTGTTATTTGGAGGTGAAACCAGTCCGGCTCGACATGAAAGCTGGTGGCGCCCGGTAGTGAGGAGGAGCAGAGACAGTGGCAAGGCGGTGCCGTGCACCGGGGCCCTCAAGCTCAGCTCAGGCAGCAAACCTCACACTTGGTAGAGCTAAAAAAGATCGCCCATCTGGCCTGAGGGGCCTTTTTTCTTTAACTGGGGCCTAAGTTAACCTAGCTACACTACTGAGCAGAGTGTCTCTTGTTGATAGGTAGCAGAAGCAGGGCACTTGGTAGTCAAAACGCGGACAGAGTGTGGACGGTTAGATTGAGTTAAGCTGTGATTACATAAAACGTGGGCCGTAACGGAAAGAGTTTCTCTAACTAGACAAACTTGTAATCACAGTGAAAGACTCAGGTTTCACAGAGAATTTTCCTGCAGTAAATGGAGATACGGTTCTCTAAAAAAACTTTATTAGTAGCAGATATTATATCATTGTGCATCAACGAATAGTTTTACAACATGCAGCGCAAATCTACATCTATACTATCTAATAAGTAGTGTGTGGACAAGATATTCATGAACAACACAAACGGACTGCAAGATAAAGCCTGAACGACCGATATAACATTACAAAGACTTATACACTGTCGGTTAGTTTTCAAAATTTCGTTACAAGACATGTTATTTATCCAGGAAAAAAAGTACTCTGTGTCCTACGTATTTCCTTGTTAAATATCAAGATCGGCAAAGTCGTGAAAACTTAAAAACAGTGACCTTCACATTTGTAAGATCAACAAAATAAAATAAAAGTTAGTACTTCCTTGGATTAATGACGTTGAGCTGAACCTTCCAACTTGCTGAAAAGATGTAACCAGCACAGCTAGGGTTGTAAGGAGTTTTGATAATTTTCCCTGCTGTAAATTGATCTCAATAAAGATATTTAAAAAGCAACGTACATTTGGGTGAAACAGGCCCGTTTACACGTACAGGCCAAACTGTCGGTTTGAAATGGCGCTCCAGAGTTCCGCGCCGGAACGTGAGGTTGGAGCGTACCCTCCTGATAGTCCAGTAACGGAGTCGTAAAAAAGAGGGTCCCACAAACATTATATCACGTAGAAGATTTTTTTTTCTTATCTTGTATATGTTGGTGATAGTTTGCAGAAACGAAGTTTTCGACCTCCGGCACCCTCGGCACAATTTTCTGTGGCCAAAAAATATAAAAATTTTGGTACTTTTTGCAGTTTTTCGTCTATAAGTCCTTCCTGATGAGTCCAAGCAAGAAACACTATTTCCAATTTGAAAGAGGACAAAATTTCCTACAACTTTCGTATTACAAACTTTTTTCTAAACTTAAAACTAAGCGGAGCTACAGATCTTCGAAAATCAGCCAAATGTAACACTTTTCTTAAAAGTTGGGTTTTTACCTACTTTTCCGCTCAAAATGACCTGCAACCCCTGTATATATAACCGATATATATTTCTGTATGACGTAGTATATATATGTACTATACTTTGTTTACTGATGGTCAATTCAATATCGTATAGCATTGTTGGTCGGGAGAACCCGAAGGATTGTTCGGCCGCCGGGTGACTTTTCATACGCCGCGCAATGCGCTCGTTTGTGACTATCTAATCTGACCAAGTAATAGTACCGGATGCAGGGAACCTACAGCTTAAGGTCGAATCCAAACCACAGAATCGTTCTGGCTTACTTTATATTACACACCAAGCTGTTGTAGAGGTGAAGGTCGGGTCAATGACCTTTGAAAATCACTGCTGAGACCGGGATTTCGATCTCTAGTCAGATACCTGTACCACTGAGCTACCAGTCCGTTCTAGTATCTGATGGTATTTGTACCAGTTTGAAAAACGGATTTGCAAAATTGAAAACATAATATTATGGAACAAAGTTTATTTACGCAGTCAGAATTAAGTCATAAGTCAAAAATTAGTCATAAATCCATTTCTCTTCCGTTTTAATGGATTGAAACAATGTTTTCCATTTGAACTTGTTCCATACTTCAAGGTAACAAAATTGTCTCTATTTGAAGCATTTAAATCTCTTCAAGATGCAACACCCAACATAAAAAGTTTTGTTCTGGACTGATGATGTCTCCCGCATAAGGTTATGTGGCATCGTATTGCAGACCTTGGCTGCTTCTGTGGAAAATATGAAGCCTATTTGATAACCAACAATAGATCCAACATCACAGTTATATTTGACGGATAGCGAAGTGATTGTGCGCAAAGAGGAATAAAGTCATCCGAAATGTTTTGTAGTTTGAAAACATCAGATACTTCAGCAGACATCATTTTCAGAGAGGAAATAAGTGCTGCAGTGACGCAGCAAATGAGAGTACGCATTTGCAGAATGTGATACAATATCAGCATATTTCGGCTATGGGAAAGAAAAATTCTGGAACCTCATTCAATACCAACAACATCTGAAAGTAACATGCATGCTAACTTCTCAGAACTCCTAGCCTCCAGAGGCTAACATCTGGAGAACACGCAGGGGAACAGATCATCTTGGAACGGTACGGAAAAATTGCTTGTGGAACACTTGAAGGCTCACATTCGAAATGTATAAGAAATCTGTCCAAAAAATGCATTCAAGCCAGCACGGTTGCCACCAAAATCAGACACGACAACGTTTCACTCAATATACACGTACCAGCAAGTAAAGGATGGTAGGGTCGAGAAATGCACCCACTGCCATGGGGATGAAGGAAAGGCTCGTCCAATCTTATTCCAGTTACAATAATAAAGGCATTCAGGAGGACGCCGGTTCGAATCCCCGTCCGGGCATCCAGATTTGGGTTTTCCACGGTTTCGCCAAATCAATCCAGCCGAATGCCGGGATGCTTCCTTCAAAAGGCCATGTCCGAAATCCTTCCCGTTCCTTGTCCCCAGTCCCATCGTGCCTCTAATGACCTCGACGTCGACGTCGACGAGGCGTAAAGCCATAAGAAAAAAAAATAAAAGACGCTGCACCTAAGTTTACTCCGAAGGTTGTATCATGTTCCTACAAGAAACTTTGTACTCCACCATGCAGATGTCGCTAATCAGGACTGCACTGTTTAGCTGCTTGCAAAAATTGCTCTGGCATGTTTCGTGAAAACGTTACTGAAATGAAGTAGATGAAGGAGAGGAAGAGTTCTTCGACCTCGAGGAAGCTGTTCCAGATGCAATGGATGAATTAGACACAATTCATTGATAAGCCGGAGAATCCAAACGGAAAAGAAATTGATTTATGACAATTTTTAACTTATTACGAATTTATTATAATTTAATAACTTTGCGCCATAACATTATGCATTCATTTTCGCTCTATTATAATCAGTAATAGAGCGATCTGGTAGCTCAATGGTTAAGGCGTCTGACTGGAGATCGAAATGATCAACATGATGTCAGCAGTGATTTTCAAAGGCCATTGGCCCGACCTTCACCCCAGTGGCGCAGTTAGGTCAACAAGGGCATTGGTGCAAAAAAAAAAAAAAAAAAAAAAAAAAAAAAAAAAAAAAAAAAAAAAAAAAAAAAAATTGGGCCCTCATGGGTGATTTTTTTTTTTTAAGCTCTGCCAAGTTGCCTGTAGGGGCCCCCGTGAGTTGAGCTTGGGGGCCTCTGGGCTGGGCTGGGCAGTGGGCCCCCTAAGCAGGCCCTCAGAGCTAAATAAATAAATAAAGGTTGCCCGTTTGACCTGAAGGCCCGTAGGCCCTCTGAGCCGGGCTTGGGGACCCCACCTCAGCTGCTCTTAGAGACCCCCTGAGCATGGGGGCCTGATGCACTGCACCGCGTAGCCCTATGGTAGCTACGCCCCTGCCTTCACCTCTGCCACAGCTTGCTGTGTAACGTCAAGAAAGCCAGAACAATTCTGTGGTTTGGATTCCACCTTAAGCTGTAGGTTCCCAACTTCCGGTACTATTACTTGGTCAGGTTAGATAGTTACAAACGAGTGCATTGGGCGGCATATAGAAAACACTGTCACCCGGCGGCCGAACAATCCTTCGGGATCTCCCGGCCAACAATGCTAAATGATTATTGAATCAGTAATCAAAATTATAGTACATATATATATATATATATATTATATATATATATATATATATATATATATATATATACACTACGTCATACAGAAATACATATGTATCAGTTATATATACAGGGGCTGCAGGTCATTTTGAGCGGAAAAGTAGGTAAAACCCCAACTTTTAGGAAAAATGTGAAATTTGGCTGATTTTCGAAGAACTGTAGCTGGCTTAGTTTTGTGTTTAGAAAAAAGTGTAGTACGAAAGTTGTAGGAAATTTTGTCCTCTTTCAAATTGGAAATAAGAGTGTTTCTTGCTAGGACTCATCAGGAAGAAGTTATAGACGAAAAACTGCAAAAAGTATCAAAATTTTGATGTTTTTTGGCCACAGAAAATTGTGACGAGGGTGTTCGAGGTCGAAAACTTGGTTTCTGCATTCTCTCACCAATACATACAAGATTTAAAAAAAAAATCTTCTACGTGATATAACGCAAGTGAAAACTACTCCGTTACTGGACTATGAAGCGTGTGACGAAAAATGGTTAGCACTCCAGAAGTGTGTGCTGCACCAAAAGTGTCCGTGGTAAACGCAATTTTCTAAGAGTTTTGGCGTCGGCGTCTGGTGTTTCCGCCAAGTTGGGAAGTATTTTAGACGCTACAAGCTGGCGTCATCCAGTTTTCAAATAATTGTTTTGCGAGCCGTAATTAATACAAGTGTGAATAACATGTTCACAAATTAATTGAAAGAAATAGAGCAATAGCACGTGCTGTTTTATACATACCGGTACGTAAACGTTGGGGTCGAAGTAGAAATCAAAATTGACATAAAGCTCCTTTTGAAAGAGCTTTGGAAAAATGGTCAACTTGATGTCAAAAATTATTTCGAATGGATAATTTGACGTAATATATTTAATAGTCAATACCTCAACATATAAAAAAAAGTAAAATTACGTGGCAGAGAACGTTTGGCCAGTACTCTTCGTTTTTTGGCAACTGCACGATTCCAGCAAGATCTGAAATTTTCAACTAATATTTCCACGCACTGTGTAAAATTATACACGGAACAATCCTGGCGATTTATACTGCTTCCGTTACTAGACCGCAAGCTTCCGCCAAAACTTCAGTCTCCATAATACCTACTGCAAAATATTCATTGTTCTGCATCTAATGAATTTTTGGTTATTCCCGATATTTGGTAAATGATAAAAGACCGAAATACTGTGAATTAGGCCTATACAGTATCTCTTCTGCAGAACTAGTCATATATATATATAATTTCCGAAGGCTTCCCGTAATCCTAGAATTTTTTAGTGCCGAATTTCTTTTACACATACACAAGCATTTACCGTGCAGAATTCTATGTCCCATAAAATTTGGTACTCTTGTGTTGGCCGGATCTTACTTTTTTTTCCCCTCTTTTTTTTTTTTCTTCTGGTCTAGGTCGCCCTTTAACCTAACAATCGCTATAATGGTATCATACCGCTACCAATATAAATTAAGTAATAAAAAAATCGAAAATAGGTCTCGTGGAAGACATGGTTCAACAGTCAATCAGCAGCTGTAGACAGTCTTAATTGTTAATGTACTGAATGATTTTCTCTGAAACATTACAGTGTTATTTAAGTTCCTATGAAAAAAATAAACAATAAAGTTCGATTAATGTCCCATTTTTAAATTTTTATTTTTGTAGCTATCTGTAGAACCTCAAATGTTTCTAGTTTTATAGTTGTGTCTTTTAATAGTCTTACAATTATTGAAATCATCAAGACCTTCAACAAAAAACAAAAAAGTATTGATGCAGCAAAAAGACACTGCATGTGTATTTGTGTGAACACTAGGAAATTTTAGCCTGCGTGGTTTATGTGCGCATTCGTAACACTTGCCGAGTCTCTGACTACCGAGCATTTATAAAAACCGTGCGTGTAAACGGACCTAATATACAATGAAGTACAATGTCTGTGTCAGTCTCACCACAACAGATTTCCGCATTTTTACTGTGCCCCCACGTGTGGTTAGCCTTGGTTTAAACTGGTTTTCTTCTACAGCAGTGTTCATTAGATGAATCAGTTTCAAGGAAGAACTGAGCTTGTCTAAAGAATTAAAAGTTAATGTCTAAAACTTGAAACACAAACTCTACACTGAGAATAAGGAAACTCACGATTTTTTTTTTTTTTTTTTTTTTTCTTTTTTAGAAATAACAGCTAGCCGCGTCTTTCCCGGCTTTCCTTATTTGCGATCGGGCCAACAGATATCGATTTTAGTGTTTATATTAAGTACCGTGAGCCAAACTCCTCTGCACAAGACTGAACAGGAATAACAAGTACTCCGCAGAAGGGTATCTTAATCCACAAGGGCGATTTGAAAACTTTGACCCAAAATGACGTTGTTTCCAAAATGAGTGCGGAACGTTTTCTAGAATAGTGAATATTTTAGTTCAAGTATTACTACACATTTCTTGTCTACTCTGTTATATTCAACTTCGAGAATGTTAAGAATTTATGCGTCACATTAAATCTCCTGTTTTACAGACAGTCGGACCAACATATAACATTATTTATAATGCCAGAATTCGTGCAGTATTTATCTAAATCTAAGAAAACTCTACTCATAATTTAACTTTTTCCTCAGGTTCAGACCTTCTAGAGATGTCGGGCGTTATCTAATTATTTACGACGCCCTTTAACCAGTACCGGATTAACCATGTAGCAGGAGGTAGCAAATCGACCTTTTTTTTTTAAGCTCTACAATTTTCCTCCGGAAGGCAAAAATCAAGGGCCCCTTCTTCACATTTGCTACGGGCGCACGCTATCTTAGTCCAACCCCGCCTTTAACGGAAGTCAATGTTTGTCAAGCGTAGACGTTTCACCAAATAATGACCAGAGAATACCGTTTCGTACTAAAGAGCTGGACTAAAACTCAAATTATTTCATTTCGGGCTTTAAGGTTCGTCGTTGTAAAGATCATTAGAGCCCGGAAAGGACGGAGGGCAAGTAATGGAAAGGAACCCGGCCTTCGCCCGGATTGCTTCCTTAAAAAGAATTCACCTGGAGCGATTTTGTATGGCTGAATCGAGATTTGAATCCACGTCATTCCGAATGCTACACCCAAGAGTTACCGCTCCACCCACGGTAACGTCCTATGAAAGTATCGAGTTGAAGCTGTTGCCCTTAATGTTAGAATTTGAAAATGGTAATTGCAATTTAGAATCAATTATTTAGTCAGACCTGGTTATTACGACATGGTGCTAACTCCATGGAGCCATCATAACGCGCTAAACTTTTACACATAAAGCTTGCACCCAAGAAGAATTCAGTCATGCTGTTGGAATTCGAATCAAAGCCCATAAGGTGTAGCTATTGTTTATGAATATCTCCGTTTTGAGGATGATATGGACTCTGACATTAGTGAAAAAATTCGAACAGTTTTATACGGGGTCTGTACGACATCTATTCAAAACTATTCGGTCTCTGGCACGGAAAAAGATAGAAGGGCTGACCTCAGTCCTTTAGAAAGCAATCTTCTTTGACCTGCATGTTCTTCCGATTCAGCCAATGCTGCAAAGGTTTTACAAATATCTCTGTGGTAAAAACTGGTGGTCGCCTTCCTACCAGAGTTGTGTTGCTCTGGGAGCTAATGCAGTTTTAGTCAAGAATCGCACTGAAAGAATAGAATGATGAACGAGAAATTTTGTGCTTTAGCAATAGAATCCGTAAAAGATGCAAAGAGTTGGCGGGTTCCGTGTTTGGGGCAAAAACCCACAAGTTCCCTTATAATTTTTAAGTTCGTCATGTCCGTCTGCCCGTATGTTCCACGCCACGCTAGTAATTCCGCCGTATTTGCACTGATAGAATTATTCTAACTTTGAACCTTTAAAACTGACGCAAAAACAGGTCCGTAAAAAAAAAAAATAAAAAAAAACAAAAAACAAAAATATAAAAAAAATAAAAAAATAAATAAATGCGATTGTGGTATCGCTGAACAGGTGTTCAAAAATCCATTCAATGTTGTTTTGGACATAATTAATTTTCCAACTATGTGACTGACAAAATCTGAAATAAAATTCAAGATAATTAAAACGAACTTCCATCAAAAATTTTGAGTGAGATAGGTTAACAAGTTTTTAGTTTTAATTTTCACATTCTACTACCAACATATTTAATGTTTCTTTTCATAAAATAAGCATTTCATTTATTTGAATCAACGATCAGGTAAATAGTGGCTTAATGGTTAATGGGAAAACTTCGAAATTCCAGTTAGGCTAAAATTCTGAAATTCACCTCAGGCAAAGCTTTGCTTTTAAAAACGCTAGGATGCTCCGTGGTTAGGATTCCACGTTAAACAGAGTGGAGTAGAGAACCAGAAGTGATATTAGCAATTGAACCTTACGGTTTGCATACCTGAATCTCACTTCTCATTTTATTTCGTGTGGTTGAAAAACAAAAAATTTAAAGAAGTCAGGTCTAAAATTTCGAGATACAAGAAAAAAATGTATACAAGATTGTGAATGGCATGAACAAAACATAGGAGAAATATTTTGGACCAAATATAATCCAAAGAAAGGCAAAATTAATTAAATGTGTCAGAAATTATAGCAATAATAGTAAATTAAATACAAAAATAGGATCGAATGCGATAAAAGAAAGTGATGGAATTATGTTGCTTAGAAAGTAAAATTACAGCTGATGGCCGAATCAGGAATGATGTTGAAAGCAGAATAACACTAACAAAAAGAGCCTTCTTGAGAAAGAAATATTAATTTCAAATACAGATTAGTACTCAGAAAGAACTTTTTAAAATTATACATGTGGAGCATGGCACATTATTGTACCTGGGCTATGAGAATATCAAGAAGAACGAAAATTGAAGTATTTGAAATGTGGTGCAACAGAAAGATGCTGAAAACTAAGTAGTACATTTCAAGGCATGTGAGATTGGTTAAATTGTTAGCAGAGTGAACATTCGAAGGTAAGAACTACAGAGGAAAACAGAATATATGAGGCAGATAACCGAGGACGTAGGCTGTAAGAGGTATATTGAGATAAAGAGATTAGCTCAAGACAGGAAGAGATATAGGATTGCATCAAACCAGTCGAGAGAATGAAGACAGAAAAACTCACGCGAGTCGTGTTTTATCGTAGGTACCATACGATCCTAGTGGTTAGCACCATAATAGATTAGGATTTCATGTGCTCTGCGCGTGGAAAGATGTTGGTGTAGGTAAGGAAAGTAGTGCATGGAAGGGAAAAGATGACGATGGCCACAAGCTGGCACTGGATTTCAGGCATAAGGGTGTGGGAAGATTCTCTTTTAGGTAAGGGTGTCAGGGATTGGAATCTTTTACCAAGGGAAATGATGTTTTTGTTGTTAATGATGTTTTAGGGCGCGTCGACATCGAGGTCATTAGCGCCCGGGAAATGATGAATAATTTACCAAAATCGTTGAAAGAATTTAAAGTTAAAATTTGAAGAGGTCAAATGTAGGTGGGTGCAGGAAAAAGGGGGAGATGGATGTTTAGGGAAATTGCCATCGGAGCGTGTGCTCCATAGCAATTTAATTAAATTAAAATTATCTGAAGTTAACGAATGCACATAGCATTAAAATACGTAATCATAAAGAGAATAGAAACAAAGATATTTTATTGAAACACGTTGTAAACATGAAAAAACGGATAAGAAAATATCGTAATACATTATATCTAGAAAAGGTGCTGACTCGTCAGCGACAGGTGCCACAAAATCAGTTATTTCAATTCTCATCAAATGTGGCACGAAGGACTTATAATCGTGTGGCGAGAATGTTTCTTATAAAATTAATGTAAATAATTTCAGTAATCCATCTTTGGCAATGTTTCCCAAACTTTTCGTTCTTGTTACCTTTTTTTGTGGATTCTTTTTCGTGAACCACTAAATGTTTAACATCATCTATTTTTGGGATCGTTGCTATTCGTCATTCTAATGAATTATTGTGATGGTGGATTACTATCATAAGTTAGGTTGTCTGCAGATATTATGCTATATAAGAGGATCAAACAGGTTGAAGACTGAACAGCTGCAGGGTGATATGGACAGGATATCTAGCTGGGCACGTCAAAATGTGATGAAAAATGCGAAGAAGAGTCAATTTATTAGGTACCCAATAAACAAAGATTTATTTGATAAAATAACGCCAATTCAACTGTTTTATAGCTGTAATGCCGTACGCGTTTTGCCTCTCATCAAGGCATCATCAGCGGCGAATTATTTACATTAGTGGTTTCCAGGTTCGTAACCACACATCTCTTGATTACGGTTATAAGGGTGGAAGGGGAGAATTGCTTGTTGAAGACTTTAAATATAAATACCTTGGCGTAACATTTGATAAACTGAACTGGGCTGCAGGGCCGCATTTAAGCATAGGCTACATAGGCTGTAGCCTAGGGGCCCGCACCACAAAGGGGGGCCCGCACCACAAAGAGGGGCCCCTCACCACAACCTACCACAGCCTGGGCAGGTAGTAGATTTTTAAAAAAAAAAAAAGGTCGCCCATAAATTTTTAGGTCGAATTTCGAAAATTAATCATCCAGCCACTGGCGACAGGGGGTCCGCACCACATGTATAGCCTAGGGGCCCACAGAGCCTAAATGCGGCCCTGCCGGGCTGGACACATTGGACAGGCAGTAGGAAAGTATTACAAAATCCTTCGCTTGTTGGAGAGAGCGATGAGGGGATGTACTAGAGAAGTAAGGGAATTTGGTTACAAAACGTTTGCCAGACCAATGCTTGTATATGGTAGTGTAGCTTGGGACCCAATTTTTTGGATATGAAATACAGGAGTTTGAGGGTACGCAAAGAATGGCTGCTAGATTTGTCTCTAGAAATCACCGCAGAACACTCAGTAAGCTATATGATAAAGGAGCTGAGATTCATTAGATGACAGGAGGAGGGTGAAAAGAGTCATGGGAGTGTTCAAGGCGTATATTGGTGATGAGGCGTGAAAAGATATTGGCGGAAGAATTGGGAGAGATGCATTGAAGAGAAAAGATGACCGTGATCAAAACTGGCATTCGATTTCAGGCAAATGGGTGTGGAAAGATTTTCTTTCTTAGGTTGAAGGGTCAAGGATTGGAATAAATTGTCAAGAGAAATGATTTTTTTTTTTTTTGCTGTCGTCATTCATTCGACTGGTTTGATGCAATCCTCCATCCCTTCCAATCCTGTGCTAACCTCTTCATTTCTACATACCTCTTACAACCCACGTCCTTAATTATCTGCTTCATATATTCCAATCTCTGTCTTCCTCTACAGTTCTTACCTTCCCCTGTTCCCTCCACTAACAAATTAACCAATCCCGCATGTCTCAAAATATGACCTACCAACCTGTCTCCTCTTTCTATAAGATTCTTCGACAAACTTCTTTTCTCACCCATCATTTCCAAAACTCGTTCATTTCTTACTTTGTCAGTCCACTTAATTTTTAGCATTCTTCTGTAGCACCACATTTCAAATGCTTCAAGTTTCTTTCTTTCCGGTATTCCTAAAGTCCATGTTTCACTACCGTAAAGTGCTGTACTCTACACATAGAGTTTTAAAAAGTTATTTATAATTCCTAAATCAATATTTGAAACTAAAAGGTTTCTCTTTTTCATGAAGGCTCCTTTTGCTAGTGCTATTCTGCTTAGAACATCATTCCTGCTTCGGCCATCGGTTGTAATTTTGCTTCCCAAGAAACAGAACTCACTTCTCCTATTGCATCCTATCCTATTTTTATATTTAACCTACTAGTATTGGTATCATTTCTGCTACATTTCATCACTTTTGTCTTACTTTGATTTATATTCAATCCAAAATCTTCCTTCAGTATTATGTTCATGCCATTCAGTAACTTCTTAATATCTTCAGCCTGTTCAGCTAACAAGACAAATCGTAGAATACTGATTTTTTTCTCCCTGAAAACTTATGCCACATGGAAATTTTTCTTTGACTTTCTTCATTGCTTCTTCTACATACAAGTTGAATATTAACGGGGATAGATTACAACCTTGTCTCACACCCTTTTTAACCGATGCATGTCTCTCGTGATTCTCTAATTTTATTACAGCCACTTGATTCTTATATAGTTTATAGAGTATTCTTCTATCTCGATACTTTAGACCTGACTTCTTTAAAATTTTGAACATCTTGTCCCACCTAACATTATCAAAAGCTTTTTCTAAATCAACAAATGCCATAAAAGTATCTTTGTTTTTCTTGATCCGCCCTTCAAGTATTAATATTAAAGACAGAATTGCTTCCCTTGTACCGAGTTTTTTTCCTAAACCCAATCTGATCTTCACCTACTATCTCTTCTACTACCCTTTCCATCCTTCTGTATATTATTCTGGTCAGTAATTTTGAAGCACGTTTTGTTAGAATAATGGTGCGATAATTCTCACATTTGTCGGCGTGTGTTTTCTTTCGAAGTGTGAAGATGACATTTTTATTAAAATCAGTTGGAATTTCTCCTGTTTCATATCTTTTTGATATCAGCTTGAATAATCTTTAGATTCCTTCTTCTCCTAAGGATTTGAGAAGTTCTGCAGGGATCTCATCAATTCCAACTGCCTTATTTGATTTCAAGTCATTTAGAGCTTTATTAAATTCTGCTCTCAAGACAGGATCTCCTAAGTCATCAATGTCGTCACCATCGCCTTCCTTTTCCACTACACTATTGTTCAAGTCGTCCCCAACATATAGTTTCTCAATGTATTCCTTCCATCGGTTAGCTCTATCTTCTGAGCTTAAAAGAGGTTTCCCATCGGCATCTTTAATGTTCATACCTCTTTTTTTTCTTCTTTTCTCCAAAATTCTGTTTGATCTTCCTATATGCAACATCTACTTTACCTACGACCATTTCCTTTTCTACTTCTTCACACTTTTCTTGTAGCCATTTTTCTTTTGCTATTTTGCATTTACTATTTATTTGATTTCTAAATTGCCTGTACTGCTCTCTTCCTGCTTCATCCTGAGCATTTTTGTACCTTCTCCTCTGATCCATCAGCTCCAAAATTTCTTCTGTGAACCAAGGTTTTCGGGCAGCTTGTTCCCTAAATCCTAATGTTTCTTTGCCAGCTTTCATTATTTCGGTCTTTAACGCATTCCATTCGTCCTCGGTTGAGCTCCTTTCAGAGTTACTTCTTAGACCTAAGTCTACCATTTCTGCAAATTTTTACTCCTGTGCTACCTTGTTTCAGTTTATTGACTTCCAGTCTGTTCTACTTATACTGCTGCTTTATTCGCTTAAATTTCAGCCTGCACTTCATTATTATCAAATTATGGTCAGAGTCTATGTCTGCTCCTGGGTACACTTTACAGTCTAGAACTTGATTCCTGAATCTCTGTTTGACTATGATATAATCTAGCTAATATCTGCCTGTATCCCCAGGACGTTTCCATGTGTATATTCTTCTTGCATGGTTCTTAAACAGTGTGTTTGCCACTAGTAGCTTATATCTTTCACAAAATTCTAGCAACCTGCTTCCTCGCTCATTTCTTTCTCCTAGACCATAAGTTCCTACAGTATTCCCCTCTTTTCCTTCTCCCACTATTGCATTCCAATCACCCATGATTATTAGATTTTCCTCCCCTTCACACAATGGATTAATTCTTCAATTTAAGCGTATATTTTTTCTGTTTCTCCGTCATCTACCTGTGACGTTGGCATATACACTTGTACTAATGTGGTTGGGACGGGCTTAGTTTCTAACCTCATCAAAATAATCCTGTCACTAAACTGTTCATAATAACTCACCCGTTTCCCTACTTTCTTTTTCATTACAAATCCTACACCAGTGACTCCACTGACAGCTTGTGTGCTAATTATCCCGTGTTCCCCAGACCAGAAATCCTATGCGTCCTTCCATTTAATCTCACTAATCCCAACAACATCTAACTTAAGTTGTTCCATCTCCCTTTTTTAGTTTTCTAATCTTCCTGCCCTATTCAGCCTTCTAACATTCCACTCTCCGACCCCTAGAATGTTTCTATCCATTCTGATGACTCCTCCCTGAGCAGTCCCCACCCGGAGATCCGATTGGGGGACTATAATACCATAATACTATAATGTGACTTATTTCCCTTTTTTATTATAATATTATAACATTCTTCATCATCTGAATAAGTGCAGGTTCTTTTTTCACAGTAACTTTAAAATACAAAGCGAACACGACACGGCCTTCACCAAGCTTGTCTAGTCTTGATCCTTTTTATCTGTTTATCTAAACGTTTCCTTAGTTACCCATCACACAGAATAATTATTATAGTAGCCTGTTATATCACAGACGCCATCATGATATATGTAATTTGAGAGGATTACATGTCCTCGGGATACCCTTTGGGTCTTTAATGCAGCGGTTTCCCGTTGCCTTCTGCATCCCCATGTTGATCATTTCTGATTCATCCGCCCAAGGGCAATAGGGTGCCCTGAGAAATGAATAATACACCAAAAAACGCAAAAAGTTGAAACTAGTAGGGGAAAAACTGTGTGTGTGTAAGGTAATTGTCACCAGAGCAAGAGCTACATCACAATTAAATTAAAACTAAGTTTTCACACCCCCATTTTAACCTTGGAAGCAGGCTGCTGGAGGGCTCCAGGACCGTTTTCAGCCAACTCAACCTAGAGGGAGGGAAGAGTACGGAAATCGGTCGTGGCCTTGTAGGGTACCATCTCAGCATTCGCCTGGGGTGACTGAGGAAAAACCAAGGAAAACACCGGTCAAGATGGCCGGACGGGATTTGACCCGCGTCCTCCCGAATGTTAGGTAGGTGGGAAAATTTACCCTGTCAACTCAGTCATTGATATCAATGTGATTTCCATGTACTTAATTACTTATAAAATAAATCTTACATGAAATTACTACAAAAATAATTGCAAAAATAAATGGAAATAAAATCCAATTATTAACGATAAGTGTAAAGTTGTATCTCGGCTAAGTAAAAATTTCACGTTTGGAGGAAAAGATAACTTAATTCTCAGATCCGTTTCGACTGCCAAACTATATCTGTAATTTTTAAAAATGAAAACCAGTATTGAAAATCAAACGTAATGTATATAAAAATAGCCGGTGCCGACGACTTCGTTTGTAAAGAATTTTGATAGATAGCTACCACCATGCAACCACCATAGTGCACGATGGAATATTTGAGGTTACTACCACACACAAACACTAGTGGTCTGCGCTAGGTATTTTTTGCTGCAGAGTGAAATAAATATAGGGACACACATGACTTTGATCGAAATATGAAAATGTCCTCGGTCGACCAATTTCAACCAGCATATATCTCCCACACCTCCATAGCTACCGACATGCAAACACCATGGTGCACGTTGGGAGACTTGAGGTTACTACCACACAAACATCAGTGGTGTGGGCTATGTAGTTGAGGCAGCAAAATGAAATGTACGGACACTCATGTCTTCGGTCGAAATATGATAAATCGTCCACTTTCAACCACCATACTCGCACACCCTCCCTCAGCTACCGGCATTCGGCCAACAAATTCTTCACGAAGAGAAACTTCATGTTACTGCCACTCACAAACACCAGTGGTCTGTGCTAGGTAGTGGAGGTTGCAGAGTAAAATATAGGGAATGTGTGAGATTTGACACGCTTAGAAGAGAGCAACGACGTTGCAAATGGTACTTACAAAAGTGTTGCTGTAATCACCATCTTGCTGATGATTCGTCGTTACAAAAATCACACAAAGGCTGAATGACTAATTTTCTACACTTGGGAAGTAACAGGGAAAACAGTACATGAGATGAGCCAAAATTCACCGTACCGACTTCAAATAGTCGGTAACTTCAGCTTTTCTTCCATTCTTTTTTTTTTTTTTTTTTTTTTTTTGCCTGTTTTGGAAACCATTTAATAACCAAGTCAGTTTTATTCTGGTCCTATAAAGGCATGGGGTCTGGAGGGGACTGCTTACTTTACCCAATGGTTAATCTGGACGTCGACTAAAAGCGTTCCCAATTTCTTTGTCAGCGTCTGATGCAAGCGAAGGCAATATGGCGGGGACGTGACCTGGCAACGTATCAATCCTGCCGCGTCACTGTGAGCCTACAAACATGTGCGATAAACAAGTGATGTAAAGCCACTTATCTGGAACCATACCAACCGCTGCAAGTTCAGTTCTAGCATAAGGAACACACTTTTTTTAAAATGACAATGCTTTCGCAAGGGCAATGTTTAGCAAGCAGACAAAAAAGTTAAGGATGTTTTGCTCAGGTAAATTTACAAAAAAAAGTAAAAACAAGTTAAGAGAATCCTGCAGGGAATCATTTAAAAACAATATTAGAATACAGAAACGAAAGATTGCTGACATAGCATAACCTTCGAGAACTAGACATAATCCACATTTACAGTAAACTTACATACTTCAATTAAGACACTACAAAAATACAGAATTGTATTACGGACAGACCAACAATGGTCAGCCGTCCCTACTGAACACTTAATGACTGGGGAGGGGGGGGGGGAGAGATAAAAAATCTCTCACCAGAAAATTTATAGACATTTAAGCAATTAACGGTGGACTAGCTGCTTTTCTTTCAGTGTAGCCAATTCTCTAAAACCACAAATACTTCACTTCCTCTAACCCATTGATTTACGTAAAAAATCTATCAAGGGAGGGACTATACTGTCAGTGATTGCGAGACCTAATGCACAAAACACAATTCTAATGGAATCTCTAAAGCAGCCAATATGATACGAAAAACAGTTTCCACATTATTTTGAACGAGCGGAAAATTTTAAGTTATCAAACACTGATAGAAGAATTAAAGAAGCTTAAGTCTACAAATATCAGACAAAGAAACACAGATATTAAGGAACGACGATTCCTTCGTCATCTAATACACAAAGTTTCCAATTACAATACTAAGAAAATACGAGCACTAACAGAAATTGCATCTTGAAGTAGGTCTTTTAGGCAAGGAAATTTTGACATAATAGCACGTGCGACTCTGTAATATAATTTAAACCTTGAAATAGTTGATGACACTTTCATGATAAGAAATTATTTAAAAGTCTCCACTTCATTCCCCGTTAATTTAATTCCAGGTCAAGACATTTTTTATTACAAGATACTGATATAATTACTTCGCCACCCCTCATTATCCTACTTTTATTAAACAGATTATAAATACACACGTTACTTACACATTGAAATTACTTTAATGCGGTGTTCTTCACATTGAAAATATTAAAGACCTGTTGAGCTTTCGTCAGATATTTGTTAGACGCAAGCATATTCTTTACAATATAGTAAAAGGAAATAAACCATCGTCCAAATACTAATCCTAGCCGGCCCAGGTAGCGCGGGGCCAGCGAGCTGGTTTCGCGTTGCAGGGGTCGCCGGTTCGAATCCGGCCTAGGCCATGGGTGGTTTTAATTAAGTGTCGTGACAATCCTGTTTTGTCCTGCCACTTGTTTTCACCAATAGGATTCTAAGCTCACACACTCGAAGACTAAAAAAAAAAAAAAAAAAAAAAAAAAAAACCAGAGTTGCTGGCTGAATGGCTACAAGGCCGATCAGTTCTTGCGGAAAGATAAATACTCATTTCCTTTGTAATGGTTATAGTTTCATAACCGCGTAGTGACGTACCTATTGAAAAACCTGTGTAGATATGAGACACTGGTATCTGAGCTGCGTACAGCCACCTAAGGAGAAAGTAGGTTAGCAGCCTAATGCTCACGGCCCAAAGTTGTTTCCCATACGTCCGCCTGTCTATCCACGACAGCAGTTACTGTTACAGCTGTTGCTTCAGTAATTCTTCCCAACTCATCAGGGAAAATTGAGAATGTCCATATGATTTGAAATAATTGCAAGTAGTACAGTCCCACAAATCTTTCTTAATGCGAATCCAATCACCAAAGTTCTTGTAGTTTAGGACTTCACTTCGTTTGAAATAATTTCAAGCTTCATTCATCAATTTAGAATTTCTGCCTTTCAGACAGCACTATGAACTGCGAAACAAGAACGAACACTTGGCGAAGTTTATATATAATATAAAAAAGAGAACTCTTCTTTTCGATCTAGAATGTTACGTTAAGCCACCATACTAAAGATAATCGAAACTTTATCAATCTTATCTTGGTTAATACAGCACACAAAAACACCTCTTCGACCTGATAACTAGTTTGACGACTTCGCTGGGAAGTTTGTGTATTTTTTTGTACTTTGTTCTCTTTGATAACCGAGTTATAAAAGTTGTACAAGCGTTGTCAGTAAACGTTACCTCTCTTGTACAATCAAAATTTACAACTGATTCGATATATTAAGTTTTTCATATTGTCATATGAAATTCAAGGTGAAAACGGGGGATTGTTAATTTGAAAGCAGCCGTACTCGAAATCTCTAAAAGAAAAGTAAACCTAGTTTATCTAAAGTGTGGCGAAAACTCTTCAAAATGCACGTACACACCTTCAATAAGCTTTTTAGTAATATTTTGCGTTCGGTCCTACTAGCACATCTAACATCAGTTTTCAAGATAAATGTTGGTTTTCCCATTTGAATAAGTTTTTTGAAAGGGCATATGTGACCAAATGTAATCTTTCGGAAAGCTAAAAACAAAATTAAAAAAATAAATAAATCTAGAAGCCTTATTAGAAATTTGTGTTTAGCTTTATACGGTATTTTCATTTTAAATATGTTGCCTTAACATGACTCACTATGCCTTTTCAAAAGAAACTTATTGCTCTATCCTCAAGGAAGAAAAAAAGCCAGAAAAAACAAATTTGAAAAAAAAATTGCCCTTTTAAAAAAATGTCCATGTGAAAGTCAACGAAAAAGAGAACGTGAAATTATCAGTGGCGTAGCTAGGTCAACAAGGGCCCCGGTGCAAAAAATTTATTTTGGGCCCTCAGGACAGATGGGCGACCCTTTTTTTGTTTTGTGTTACTGGTAGGGGCCCCCTGAGCTAAGGCTGGGGGCCCCTGAGCTGTGCTTGGGGGCCTCCTGAGCAGTAAAAAAAAGTAAAAAAAGGTCGCCGGTTTGCGTTGCCGTGAAGGCCCGTGGGACCTCCGAACTGCTCTTGGTGGGCCCCAGAGGTATGCTTGGGGGGCCCCCTGAGTGTAGGGGCCCCGGTGCACTGCACCGCCTAGCCCCATAGTAGCTACGCCCCTGGAAATTATTGCCTGTTCACTACAAATTTCCAGTGTAAAACAATAATCATCTGTTTGCCACATTTCAAAAAAGAATTTCAAAGTTTTTAATTCCCTGGTGATACTTCGAAACGACCCATCAAATTACAGAGTTCTGAACTATTAATTTTCAGACCTCTCTCAAACATTTATCAAGAGATAAATGATCCACGGCGTCTGTAGTTTAGCGAACTAAAATTCTTTTTGCTTAAAGGATCTCCAGAACAAACCGATTGTGGTCGTGTATAAGGAACGTACTGGCTAAGAGGCCTAGATAAATAATGGATGATTTATACGCAACACGTGGAAAGAAAGAGATGACAATGATCATATATTTCAAGGGAGTTGGAAAGTTTCTGATTGTAGGTAAAGTAGGTTATGAACATCTCAGAATGAAGGATCTTAAGGCCATCTTTTAAGCAGGAATGTAGGGAAACTTCTACCGGGGCATGGGCTCCATTGCAATTAATAAAAATTGCAACTTCGTTCCACTGAATAATTTGTTGCCACTCCTACACTGAATTAACAATAAACATTTAAACTGCGAAAGTATCTTTAAATCAAGAATAGTTTCTGAACATTTATTGCGTCACACCTTAAGTAGGAGGGAGGGGGTCGAGTCAAAAGCTTCGAACCGTCACATGTGTAATTTTTATTGGAAAAGGAAGGCGATGTCGACATTGATGACTTAGAAGATCCCGTTTTGAGAACAGAATTTAATAAAGCTCTGAATGACTTGAAAGCAAATAAGGCAGTTGGAATTGATGAGATCCCTGCAGAACTTCTTAAATCTCTAGGAGAGGAAGGAATTGAAAGATTATTCAAGTTGATATCAAAAAGTTATGAAAAGGAGAAATTCCAACTGATTTTAATAAAAATATCATCGTCACACTTCCAAAGAAAGCACAAGCCGACAAATGTGAGAATTATCGCACCATTAGTCTAACATCACATTCTTCAAATATACAGAAGAATGGAAAGGGTAGTAGAAGAGATAGTAGGTGAAGATCAGTTTGGGTTTAGGAAAAAAACTCAGTACAAGGGAAGCAATTCTGTCTTTAATATTAATACTTGAAGGGCGGATCAAGAAAAACAAAAATACTTTTATGGCATTTGTTGATTTAGAAAAAGCTTTTGATAATGTTAGGTGGGACAAGATGTTCAAAATTTTAAAGAAGTCAGGTCTAAAGTATCGAGATAGAAGAATGCTCTATAAACTATATAAGAATCAAGTGGCTCTAATAAAAGTAGAGAATCACGAGAGACATGCATCGGTTAAAAAGGCTGTGAGACAAGGTTGTAATCTATCCCCGTTAATATTCAACTTGTATGTAGAAGAAGCAATGAAGAAAGTCAAAGAAAAATTTCCATGCGGCATAAGTTTTCAGGGAGAAAAAAATCGGTATGCTACGATTTGCTGATGACATTGTCTTGTTAGCAGAGAGGGCTGAGGATATTGAGAAGTTATTGAATGGCATGAACAAAATACTGAAGGAAGATTTTGGACTTTATTTAAATCAAAGTAAGACAAAAGTGATGAAATGTAGCAGAAATGATATCAATAGTAGCAGATTAAATATAAAAATAGGATCGGATGCTATAGGAGAAGTGAGTGAGTTCTGTTACTTGGGAAGCAAAATTACAACCGATGGCCGAAGCAGGAATGATGTTAAAAGCAGAATAGGACTAGCAAAAAGAGCCTTCATAAAAAAGAGAAACCTTTTAGTTTCAAATATTGATCTAGGAATTAGAAAGAACTTTATAAAACTCTATGTGTGGAGCACAGCACTTTACGGTAGTGAAACATGGACTTTAGGAATACCGGAAAGAAAGAAACTTGAAGCATTTGAAATGTGGTGCTACAGAAGAATGCTAAAAATTAAGTGGACTGACAAAGTAAGAAATGAACGAGTTTTGGAAATGATGGGTGAGAAAAGAAGTTTATGGAAGAAGCTTACAGGAAGAAGAGACAGGCTTTTAGGTCATATTTTGAGACATGCTGGATTGGTTAATTTGTTAGTGGAGGGAACATTGGAAGGTAAGAACTGTAGAGGTAGACAGAGATTAGAATATATGGAGCAGATAATTGAGGACGTGGGTTGTAAGGGGTGTATAGAAACGAAAAGGTTAGCACAGGATAGGAAGGGATGGAGGATTGCATCAAACCAGTCTAAAGAAGACTGTCGACAGCAAAAAAAAAAAAAAAAAAAAAAAAAAGTATGTGGGGGCCGCGCGAGTTCATGCTCGCTGTACCTATGGTGTCGCGCGTCGGCCGCCTATGACATTCCTATGCCGAACGTCTACCGCGTTTGAGGTTTTGACAAAATATGACCTCCGTATACTTATTTAAACGATCAGGTGGCATCTGTTTATATCAACCCAAATTTCAGCAATGTTACTGAAGTACGCTCAACATTACACCATTCAATTGTCAATTGAAGAGTGTGCGATTCCATCGCATTTTAGGAACAGAACAAGTTTTCATCACAATTGCGAAGACTGCCGAATCATTTCCCGTCGATAGAAAGAAGAAACAAGTTTCTCTGAATACTGTTACAATCCCGCCATTAAGAGCTGCATGTGTACGGCGATTTGCCTGAGAAAAAGCTTTGAATACAATGAATACAAAGCATATGCGTCAGCAACAGAACCACTGACTGGCCAGTCGGTAGCATTTACACGATACAACATTGTATGTATAACTATGTTTCTCAACTAAATTCGTCAGTAACCAGATACGCAGATGTTCATTCAAAAAAAAAAAAATTCGGTGTGATTCAGTAGTGAATATAAACACTGAACAATAACGCAGTGCAGAAATACAAGTTTTCCTGGTTATTCCATAGGTCCTTGCAGAATACTGGGGGTACTATGAATTTGAATAAAACTGAACTAAAAAAACTATCAAGCCTTAGGCAACCCAGCAGTTTTTTACTTACTAGAGAAACTTTTTTTTCTTTTTTTTAAGTATAGACACTCAAATATACGTTTAGAGAATAATGGTAATAAAATTGAAGCTGGCTGTTTGGCCTATTAGCCAGACACCACTTTTTTTTTTAACAGCTACGACCCTTTCGAATATTGTTACATAAAACATTAATCGAATCTTAGGTACGGACAAAGGAATGAAATTGTGATGCATAGAAACCGCGTGTTGGAAGACCATGTACTGCATCAAACCGCCGAATTTTATTTGAGCAGTTCCAGCTATAGTTGCCGATTCACAGGGACCACTTGTTTGCTGGTGTTCATGGCATTTGGCATGAAATATTTGATTCATGTGCCAGACTTCTAAGGAACAAAACAATCTCAAATAATCCCAAAGCTTCCTTCACTCTCTATAAAACAACACATCTGACATCATTTACCGACACTGACATTCATTGCGACGGAGAGCATTTGACAACATCTACGAGAGTAGTACCGAGTAGTGAGAATTTTTTTAAAAGACTTTACACAACGCGTTTGATTGTTACATGGCTATCTTCAACCATGTTCCCTTATTTTAGGCAATAGATTCAAAATGGCAGGCAATGATTTTTTTGTTTCGTAACTTGCTGTGCTTGAATACTTGGTTAAAGAGAAAACCAGCACTGTCGAAATTCACTGGACATGCCTGTTGAAATGTCTTCATAGGCGCCAGCAGTGTTAAGAGATGGATAAAACATTTCGAATATGGAAACACCAGCATCCAATGTCAGCCTCGTTACAGTAACCTCCACTAAACTCAACAATGAGAAAGTTGGCGACCTTAAAAAATAGACACATCCCTAAGAATGAAATTACATCACTACTTGCAATAGGACACACTGCGGCGCTGCAAATGATCGCATGTTTAGGCTATTGATAAATTTGTGGTTGCTTGGTACGAAAACGTGCATTCTCACTCTGCTCGTTTCACCGAGCAGAAAATTGGGAACATATGTAGGAACATCTTCGTGACTCCTAACAGTCCCGACGAGGCACTTTCGGAATATCATATCTTCGGTTTTGTGAAGGAGCAGTTGAGACCAACTGTTGGAGAAAGATCAAGGAAATACAAAATGTAGTGCACCCGTGTCTTCAGGTAGCTGGAACTGAGGTCCACTGGAATCGAGTCTTCTGCAAGGGAGTTTACAAACTCCAAGAATGGTGGGGAAAACGTACTACGAAATTATCTCTATATGGAAACGCAAGGAAAAGTCTGTAGACTAAGATGGTGCATTCTATTTATCTACGTTTATAAAGACATCAATAAAAATATTGTGACTCATTACTTTCAATATAACCCTCGTATTAGGGACAGTGGCGAACCTAGGGTGGGGCAGGTAGGGCACAGGCCCTGGACGCCATTAAAAGGGGGGCGCAAAATTTGCAAATTATTAAACTTAAATATCAAAATAAACCAACAATACAATTCATATGCAAATAATCCCGCATTACCAGCGCGCGGCTGGTGAGCTATCGCGAACGAGCGAGAAGGAATGTGTAAACAGCGAACTGGAACACGATCGGAAGGTATATTGTGTGCTCTGTCGAGATGTCTTTGAATGGACTAATAGCAACGGTTTCTGCCCCGCGTCCGCACTGGCAAATTTTGTCCTAAGGATATAAGACGAGCGATACTTTCTCCATTGCTTAGTTGCTGATCAGATGATTGGCGTGGCGCAGTTGTGTATTTTATTTGCGAGCGTGAAGCAACTTTATTTCGCGAAAATACCAACACAATATGAATCGATTTTTTCAAATAAAAAAAAAAAAGAGATGGACTGAGGGACTGAAAAAACGAAAATTGCAGGATGAAGTTTTATTGAGAGCGTTGAGGATACGAGTTCTAAAACTCCTGAAAAATTTGTTGAAAACATTAGTATTTTAGTAGGAGAAAAAGTTGTGTAGGTGATATGGTGGATGATGTAGAATACCCAATCACTGTCATACCAGAAGTAATTAAGCAGCATGACAATGGAATTCTACATTTTAATAAGATAAATTGGAAATCAATTCTGTCAAATCGTTTAAAACGAAATAATTAAAATGGGTTCAAAATATTTTCAAAATACTGATGGTCCTTTACTACCTACAAATAATCGTTGTATGACAAAAGCTGGTTTAGGAAGAAACAAGGAAATCGCGATGGAGACGTGACTTGCTCATGAATAGTCTATTCCCCGTCTAAAAAATCTGTTTCTTTTTTTTTCCATCTGTCATCTTTTTCACAATTAGATAATATATCTTCATTAGAGCACGAAGATGGATTTACCCTCTGGAAAGCACCTGAAAGACTCACTGCCCATGAAAATGCGAAAAACCATCATGAGTGCTTCACCCAATCGAAAGAAATTGAAAGAAATTTTGCTGCAGCTAAAGGTATTATTGACGTTGAACTTCAAACGCAGATCGAGACAGGAAAACAAAAGTGGAGTAATTTATTAAAGAAAATCCTTCACTACATCAAATTTCTTGCCACTCAAAATCTTGCATTACGAGGTCACAGAGAGTCACTTAATAGCCTACATGCGATGGAGTCGAATCCGATAATGTTGGTAATTTCCTAGGGGCGGGTCCAGGGGGGGGAGGGGGTTACTAAGGATCTCAAGTCCCTCTTCCCAAAGCATCTAGGTAACCCCCGACGACATCGTAATTTTGGGGACCTCTTTTTCTATACTGTTTAGTATTCTATAAAGCCGCCAAGTCAAGACCCCAAACCAAAATCCTAGCACCCCCAAACCAAAATCAAGGATCCGCCACTGCACCTAGAGTCTAGACATATTCGACTCCATCATGAGTAACCATCTTGCTCAGGTTAAAAATCATCCTGGCACCACACCTCGTGTTCAAAATTAGTTCATTCAGCTAATGGCTGTGAAACATTCGCAAATCAAAATCTTATGGTCTCATGTTTGACTCTACTCCTGAACATGCACATCGTGAGCAGATGTCACAAAATAGTGACGTACATAGATGTTGATTTTGAAACGAAATTAGTTCGCATTAGAGAGTCCTTTCTCAGTTTGATTCAGATGAGCCAAAAGGACGCTGAAAGCTTAGTTGATGAAATCCTTAAACAGCCAGAGAAAAGCGGTATGGATATGCAGGATTGTTGTTCACAACGTTATTACAACTCTGCTGTGATGGCTGGGCACCGAACTGGTGTTCAAGAATAAGCGAAAATAATAATCTGTCGACATTTGTGAATTGCTATGATCATCTACTCAATTTGGTTGGAGTACATGGAGCGAAGCGTCATACTTTTCTCGTTCCATTCTGCACTTAGAAAAACTCAAGAACTCCGTGCCTGTGGTTGTAAAATCAGAGTCTGAAACAAGATGCAGTGCAAGGATTGAAGCAGTTAAGACAGTTAACAAATATCTTGAAAATATGTTAAAAGTTCTCCAAGACATGACAGACGATGGGAACCAAACTAGTGAAACAAGTGAGGCAAGGCTTCTATATAATCGCATGTTGTCCTACGATTATCTGACTTTGTTCTATCGACCCTGGTCAAAAGCGGCTCCAGCATCTTAGCATGAATTTTCATGATGCTGCCATTAATATAAAAGCCCCCCGAGACCATTTTACTAGTGAAAGCGAGAGGTTGGTTAATGATGCACTCGAGAAAGGTTTGAATCTTTGTCAGGAATGAAATCTGATTGAAAGATGCCAAAGGCGAAAAAAATGTATGGGTAGAGAAAATGTGCTGGTTTGGGTGCTAAGTAAGAAATAGAAAGAGTTATGAAGGAATCGTTGGATCGTGCTGTGTGTGTGAAATGCGCGAATAGTTCTGCATGTAACTAACACCAGATTTCGATTTATCATAGATATTAAAAAACTGTATTAAGGCACTGGCAACTACGACGATTTAAAAAAGAAATCTAAAGAATGTTGATACTTGTATGGTTAACGGGGAACAGATACAAAGAAATATTGAATGTTCGAATACTAATAACCACAAGAAAAAAGATAAACATAAAAAGATCTGAAGAGCTTCTTGAATTTGTTGTTGAGTAAGGAGATGAGAACATCTTTCAGAATCTGCGCATATCAATATAGGTTATGCTTACGTCTGCAACATGCATGACAAATTGAGAGCGATCTTTCAGTAAGCTTAAACTAGTAGGGACTACTTTCGTATTTGAGGGCTACAATGTGTCAAGAATGTCTTTGCTCAGTGTAGAGCGAGAAGAAATCGAAGAAATGTTTCAGAATTGTTATTAATCTATTTGCGTAACGGCCTGATGACTCGGTGGTTAACGCGTCTGACTGGAAATCAAAAGGTCCCCGGTTCGAATCCCAGTCTCGGCGGAGATTTTCAAAGGCGCTTAACCCGACATTCACCTCTGGCACAGCTTGCTGTGTCATGTGAAGTACGCCAAAAAAACTTGTGGTTTGGATTCCACGTTAAACTGTAGACCCCTGTAACCGGTAGAATTGCCGGGTTAGGTTAAGGCTGCTACGTCAGACGCGGAATGCGTAGCCAATAGGAACTCTGCCTCCAGATCATTACGACCACACGGAATCATTAAGTTATCTATTTGCGTCGCTGAAGGTAAGAAATTTGCAATTTTAAGTTTAATATTATTAAATAATTATGTTTTAAAACAGAAAATAAAAGTTTATTAATATTTATGATAGTTTTATTTTATATGTAAATAATTTATGAAGGCCGCAACTTCGATGCTTGCTCTACGCGCCATTTCCGATTGGTACGCCCCTGATTAGTGATGCGAGAAAAGAGTGTCTTTCGTCTTTGTGGTTCAGTATATAGAAGGAAGGCACGAGTACAGTGGAGTCGATATAGGAATAGTTCAAGGGGATAATAAGAATGTGGATAGAAATGTCTATTTCAAAACAGAAAGTACAGTGTACAGGCGCTACACACAATAGTAGGGAGGTTAGTGAGAAGAGAGCACAGTGTAGAGGCGGCAAGGCAGCACAGAAGAAATTGAAACAACAAGAAATTAATAGCAGCTATAAGAGAAGCTAAAGATGTGTTTATGAAGAATATTATGGGTGCAGGAGGCCACTGAATGACACATTTCGAAATTTCTATGTCTATGTCCGAAAAGCTAAGTGGACGGAAAAATATTCAGACAGTTGTAAACAAGGATGAAGACGTCATTAGGGATCATCCACGAATGCGAGGTTGTGAATCAGAGAAGAAGCATCTCGACATAAAAGAAACGAGAAGGATAAAACATTTGAAATTGAAACTGAAGAAATGAAGAAATAAAGGAACTACGAAAGCTAAAGAAGTATTAAGGGGGCCGATAAATATTATATATATATATATATATATATATATATATATATATATATATATATATATATATATATATATATTACTATAGGTGTATTAAATACAGCAAGATACACACTGTAGATACTGTAACCTACCTTAAAATGTTATTTAGATTTAACTTCGAGACTTTATACATACGAGTGGACTGGAAAAGTGTGTTAGAAGTACCGGTCTACATCTACATCTACATCCATACTCTGCAAATCACAAACATTGTGGGTGGCAGAGGGTGCTAAGCACCAATCCTAAACCCGCCCATTCCAATCCCGAATAGTGCGAGGAAAGAAGGAATACATATAAGTATCAGTACGGCATCTTATTTCTCTAATCTTATCCCTCCGGTCATTGCGACCTAAATAGGTTGGCGGAAGAAGTATTTCATTGCACTCGAAATTTAAATTTTTTCGCATATTCTCCAATAAATTCGAACGCAAGCTACGTCGTCTGTCTTCCAAACTATCCCAGCCCAATCAATGTATCAATTCTGTGACGCTTTCATAAGGGCTGTAACAAGTCACGAATCTAGCTGCTCTCCTCTGCACCCTCTCAACTGAGTCAATCAGAACCTTGCGATACGGATCCCAAACCCCACAACAGTAATCCAGATGCGGACGCACTAGTGTTTTTTACGCTATCTCCTTTGTTTGAGCATTACAGTTCCTCAAAATACGACCTATGAATCGTAATTTAGAATTAGCCTTGCCTACGACGGAAGTTATGTGCATGTCCCATTTCATGTTGCTTTGTACTATCACCCCCAGATAATTCACGGAATCAACCGTGTCAACAGGTGAATTGTTTATTTTGTACTCGTGAACAAACTGATTCTTCTTGTTACTTATCCGCATTGCCTTGCACTTTTTGCAATTAAGTGTAAGCTGCCATTTACGGCACCAATCGAAAATAGCATCCAAATCACGCTGAATTTCTAAGCAACCGTCTGAGCACCTTATTTCCCTATAGATAACCGCATCGTCGGCAAACAATCGCAACCAGCATTTGACGTTGTCACCTAGATCGTTTATAAATATTAAGAAAAGAAGTGGACCTATTACACTTCCTTGAGGAACGCCCGAAGTAACATTTATCTTAGAAGAGGCTTCCCCGTCAACAACGACATATTGTGATCGACCAGTTAGAAAATCACGTATCCACTCGCAAATCTGAGCCGAAATACCGTAAGCTCGAATCTTCGCTAAAAGTCGGTTGTGTGGCACAGAATCAAAAGATTTCTGAAAATCCAAAAAAACTGCATCAACTTGCGAACCTGCATCGATAACTTTCATTATGTCGTGGGAAAATAGGGCCAATTGTGTTTCACACGATCTCTTCTTCCTAAATCCGTGTTGACATGGTGTAAGTAACTCGTTCTCATCTAGAAACTTCATTATGTTCGAGCATATGACATGTTCCAGAATTCTGCTGCAGACCGATGTTAGAGATATGGGTCGATAATTCCTAGGATCACTCCGATCTCCTTTCTTAAAAACGGGAATTACCTGGGCTATTTTCCAGCTAGAAGGTACTTTTCTCTCTTCTAGTGATTTACGGAATATATTTGACAGAAATGGTCCTTCAGGTAGCGGCGACAAATGGGGTTAAAACTACATGCCAATTAGTTTGAAATTAGTAGTGTGTAAACTGATGGCAAGAATTATATGCAACCACAACAGAAATGTTTCAGGAAAGAAACCGGTATGTAAAACTGGCAACACTACAGTGGCAAGAAAATTATAATGAATCTAGCTAGTTATATTAAAAGTATTTTGGATGAAATGGAGAAGAGACGCCAAGCTGATAGTGCAAGCTTTTCCAAGGCTTTTGACAGAGTGTACAATAAAACTGGGCTAAATCAATTAAAAACTATTGGAGTAACTGAAAAAGAGAGCTGCTCCGTTGAGGTAATCTTAAATGATTAAAAGAAGAGTTAATGTAGGAAATGCATTATCAAATGAGGTTGAAGTGAATATGGGAACGTCGCATGGTAATGTATGGGGATTATTCTAATGAATAATTGTGTTCGATGGGACAATAGTACATAATAATAACAACATGGCAGAATACTGAACAGCTGCAGCATGATATAGACAGGATACTTAACCGGGTAGGTTAATATAGAATGAAGATTAATGCCAAGAAGAGTCAGCTTATTAGGTACACAGAAAAAACTAAAGACTGTGGGGCGGAGAAGGAACTGCTTTTTGAAGACCTAAGGAATATATACGAGGGTTGGAACTTAAATAGTGGTAACACTGATGTGGAGACACTATGGAATGGAATCTACTATTGTCGCTGATAGCACACGTTGTTGACATACCTACCTTACCTCCGAGCAAATGGACTCGCCCGTCGCCCGTCCCACATCCCCGGCGTGGGCACAATCGAGGGAAACGCAGTCACTTGTAAGCGAGCGGTCTAACTTAACGGTGACACTATGTTTTCGAAACAGGAACAACGAAGTTGGATCAAGATTGAATTTGCCAGAGGTCGTACAGCACGACAGTGTCATCAAGGTCTTCAAGAGGCGTGCGGGAATCGGCATTGCCGTACAGAACAGTGGCACGTTGGGTAAGAGCCTTCAACGAAGGTCGGCAAACTGTGGCAGACATGCATCGGGCAGGTCGTCCTAGCGTGTCTACTGCTGCCGCGTTGGTGGACAGTGATCGACGCCAGACGATTCGTGAGCTCACCTACGAAACCGGATTAGCGCATACGACTATGCTTCGCATGCTGAAGGAACGCCTGGGCATGCGAAAAATTGTATCACGATGGGTTCCGCATGAATTGACGGAAATGCAGAAATGGATGCGTTACGACGCTGCTCAGACGCACTTTGAGGGCTATGAGCGCGAAGGAGAGGCTTTCTTAAGCCGTATCGTAACACAGGATGAGACATGGCCCACATCATACGAGCCAAAACTGAAACGCCAATCCAACGACCGGGGTCATTATAAGTCGAAAGTGCGTCAGAGCCCCATTGTGGTGAAAGTTATGGTGATTATCATGACGACTGTGATGGTGTTATCCTAACGCATTGCGTTCCTCCACGGCAGACAGTCAATGCACAGTATTACTGTTGGTTTTTGAAGCATCACCTGCGACCAGCTTTGCGAAAGAAGCGGCAACACTTTCTGCGCAATCCATCCATCATTTTGCACGACAATGCTCTGGCGCATACAACGCAAGCTGTGGCTGCTCTGTTCGGTCGATGGGACTGGGAAATACTGTACCATTCACCATACTCCTCGGACTTAAGTCCTTGTGACTTTGATTTGATTCCGAAGATAAAGGAACCACTTCATGGCATTCGCTTCAGAACTGTTCCAGAGATTCGACAGGCAGTAGACCGCTCCATTCGCACTATCAACAGAACACGCTCTGCTAACGGTATACTACGCCTTCCACATCGATGGCAACGGGTTCTACACAACGCTGGTGACTACTTTGAAGAACAGTAACAGGTACAAACACGAAACCTTTTTGTATTGGTTGTGAATAAATAGTTGCCACTATTTAAGTTCCAACCCGTTTGGCAGGACACATGGGGTAGGTGACAAGAACAGGTTTCAAAATCCTTCATGGCCGGCCTCGGTAGCGTAGGGGCTAGAGTGCTGGCTCCGCGTGCCGAAGACCGCCGGTTCGAATCCGGCCGCGGGCATGGATGTTTAAAGTGTTGTGTGTCTGTGTGAATGTCCTGTCCGTCCTATGGCGTCCATACAATGGAAAAATACAATATACTTGATGACGACATACCGGGTGCTTCAAAAAAATGTATACACACTTTAAACTATTGTTGTTTTCCCGCTCTACAAGGCTAGTGTTATATTTCTTCGCCAGGTGCCAGCATAATCGTCCCTCTATGTTATATTATCAGTTGGAATTTGTAATATCAACATGGGGGACGTACGTTTGAGTTTTGAAGAACGTAAGCAGGTTATTAAGTGGTACTGGAAGTTTGAGAATGTAAATGAAGTTCAAAGACAGTGGAGAAGGGAGTATGATACAGAACCACCTTCAAGATTAACAATTACACGCATACGAGACAAGTTCGAAGTTCATGGAACAGTGTGTGATGTGCATAAAGGTCATTCAGGTCGGCCTCGAACAGCTACAAGTGATGAGTCATCAATGGCAGTCTTGGAACTGTTTCAACGCTCTCCTAACAAATCTTCAAGGCAAGGGGCACGTGAAAGTGATGTAAGTGCTAGCAGCGTGCTACGCATTCTGAAGAGAGGCAAGTATCGTGTTTACATTCCAAGGCTGGTGCAACAGCTAAGTGACGACGATCCAGATAGAAGGTTGCAATTTTGTGAATGGATTCAGGAGATGGTGATACGTGAACCGGGATTTATGGGTAGCATTATTTGGTCGGATGAAGCCCAATTCAAACTTAATGGAACTGTCAATAGGCACAATTGTGTTTACTGGGGTGAAGAAAATCCTCACATTACAATTGAAAAAGCTGTAAATTTGCCAGGTGTAAATGTGTGGTGTGGTTTGTCTTCAAGGGGACTCATTGGACCTCATTGAAGGCACTGTAACTGGTATTAATTACCTAACAATGCTTGCTGATTCCATATTTCCTGCCATTCGTGCATTATACGGTAATGATGATTTTTATTTTCAACAAGATGGTGCTCCGCCGCACTATCACAGGGACGTACGAGCTTACCTGGATCAAAATTTGTCGGGCCGGTGGATAGGACGCAGGGGGCCAATCGAGTTTCCAGCACGCTCTCCAGACCTTACACCACTGGATTTCTTCTTGTGGGGCACAGTAAAACATGAGGTGTACAAACGTAAACCACGTAACCTAGACATTCTTTGGAATGAGATTCAAGCAGTGTGTAGAGAAATCTCATTGGACGTTTTGATACGATGTACAGAATCTGTGGTGACTCGTACTCAGAATTGTATTGATGCTGCAGGTCACCAATTTGAACAGTATTAACATTTGTTGTTTATGTTTGATTTACATTGGACTTTTAGCTTTCTATTTTCCTGAAATTTAACTTTGTAGAACGGTAAATAAATTTTCTATGGAAGTTCAAAGTGTGTATACATTTTTTTGAAGCACCCTGTATACACTGAAAGCTACAAACAATTACATTGAGCTGGATGTATGGTCTTCGTAGCCAAATGCCATTTTTTTAAAAAAACTTCATATACTGGACAGATTGATGAGGGGATATACGAGACAATGAACTGGGTTAAATAACGCGGCATTTTTTTCAGATTCTTGCTTTGCGCCTTGTCGACGTCGAGGTCATTAGAGGCGGGAAAAGATTGTTTCATGGAACGGGAAGAAATTCGGCCATGGTCTTCTGAAGGAATTACCCCGGCATTTGCCTGGAGGGATTTGGCGAAACCATGGAAAACCCAAATCTGGAAGGCAGGTCGGAGATTCGGACCTGCCTTCCCGAATGCTCGCCCACCACGCTCGATGAAAAACCTTGTTCGGACCGTAGCTTGAGTATGCTGATATAGTAGGGGACCCATAATTTGGGTATCAAATAGGAAATGGAGGAAGTGAAAAGGAGGGCACCAAAATTTGTTTGTGGAAATTACCACAAAAACCAGGCAGTAACTAATGGGCTAAAGACAGGAAGAGGGCGAAGAGACTGTGGGGGTGTATAAGGCCACTTGGAAGGATATTGGTATAAGAATTAGGAGTAGTGCATGGAAGACTAGAAATGACCATGACCAGAAACTGACATTTTATTTCAGTTCAAAATTTTTAAATTTTTTTAAATTAGAGGACTCAGGTATACAAATATATATTTAAAAGAAAACGGATTTTAAAATTTAAATTTTTAAAAGGGCAAAAATAGGTTGGTGTCGAAATGAAACTCAAAGAATTTAAAGATATAAATTAGTAGGAAGAATTATTTAAAAAAAAAAAATTAGTGTAGGAAATTATAAAAAGAAGTGGAAGTGTCTCGGAACCACTGCTACTCGTTATTCTAATAAGTAATTGTATTGACGGTTTACTGTCTGAAACTGTTGTTTGCAGATGACATAATGCTATGTAATAGGATCAAAACGGTAGAAGACTAAACAGCAGCAGGGTGATGTGGACAGGATATCTAGTTGGGTAGGCCAACATGGGCTGAAGATAAATGCAAAGAATAGTCAGCTTATTAGGTACACAGATAAAAAAAAAAACAACTAAATTTTGATTACGTTTATAAAGGTGGGGAAAGAATTTCTTGTTGAAGACCAGAAACGTAAATACCTTGGCATAACATTTGATAAACTCAACTGGGCAAAACAAATTTTGGCTATAAAATACACGAGTTGGAAGTGGTGCCTAGAAGGGTTTCTCGATTTGTCTCTGTAAATTACCGCAGAACACAATCGGTAACTTATATGATACAGGAGCTGAAATGGGATTCATTTGAAGACAGAAGGAGGGTAAATAGAGTCATGGGAGTGGGACTGGCATATATCGGTCATAAGGCATGGAAAGATACCGATGAAAGAATTAAGAGTAGTGTTTTGAAGGAAAAAGATGACTTAACCACTAGCTGTCACTATTTATGCATAAGGATGGGGAAAGATTTTCTTTCGCAGATAAGGGGGTTAGGGATTGGAATAAGTTACGAAAAGAAATGATGAATAAATTATGAATAAAGCTGAAATAATTTAAAGTTGAATTTTGTAGAGGATAAAAGTAGGCGGGTACAGGATAGAGGAAGAATGGGTGTGTACGAAATTGCCGACGGAGCGTGCGCTCCATCGTGTGGTGGGTGCCTTGGTGGACAAACCACATTACAATTATCTTTCATACCTTTATGATTAATAATTGTGGATTTTTAATTTTAATTTTTATGAAGGAGTGAAAATTTACTAATTATGCAAGAATCTCGACGTTAGTTGGGATTTAGGAAAAATTGTCACAATATGACATTTATTTTCTTATCACTGGCGATTACAAGTCTGAGCGAATTTACCGTTAACATTAACACAATTTGGCAAAATCATAAAAGCAACGCTCAGAGTTACAATTAGCCGTCATGAGCAAGCAAACAATTGTATATTTACTTTTAAATATCTCAGAATCAAAATGCAAGAAATAATGACAACTGGAAACAATGAAAAATACAAGTTATGACTACCTCAGACAAAGGCATCATACTACTGTGACTTTACAGTTAAAAAGAAAATCATGGGCGCCAGAATGAACAATATATCATTCGAAAATAACTAGTTCTGGCAAATTATGCCGCTAGCTCAGGGGTTTTTACAATTACAAAGTGAGAACATGGACCTATCCTCTCAAAGTCGCTTACGGGTTCTGTTTCACGGAATGCACAATCACATGGCTTGGTCGTAATCAATTACCATTGTAGTTCTGCATCTGATGTCTGTGATGAGTGTAGCGGACCCACGATATGTGAGATTATCTCACAAGTCGGCTACAGGCATCTCTGGTCTGGCAATGCGCATCATCGCATTACCGGCTGTGTTGCGGTGATAACCTTGCTCCAGCAAGGCAAGCTGCGGTTAGCGAAAGAAGTCAACTTTCCAAGTCAACCTCAGACTGGTGCGATCGAAGTTAGAATGTAGAATCCCAGCTCCTCGCTCTTCGGTCCACGAGGAAACTTCTTGCTCCGCCCATTTGTAGTCTCGAAGCTCACATACAACAAAAATTCCCAGGATTTTGAGTTATACGCTCATTTTGATTGGACCTTCAGGTCGGCACCTAATGTCACGTGATATCCTCGATATGTGATTTGGCCAAAGAATCCAACAGAGGTCGGACATATTCGGCTAAGTTCGCCGGGGCGAGAGAACATTCGGGTTTCGGACGGCAGGCTTTTCCCGCCAGGAGAGTGACGTTGTTGACCGCCTATCCCTAGGGAGCAGAGTGTGTGGTCTGGCAAATCCCAAACCCGCGACTTCCTGTCGCCAAGGCTCGGAAACACCAAGATTAGCTTCAAGCCTACATAGCTCAATAATTCTTGAATATTCGCTTTGCTACGATACACTGTATAAGTTCACCATTTCATTACAGTCCTCACTTGGAATCTTGCGTACTTTATAAAATTACAACAAAAATCTATTCACGTGGTCGCCCAAGATTTATGTAAATTACTCTTATATTATTACATATATAATAAAAATGCACCTTGTAACGTGGCGACAGCGCGGCTCGTTACAATCGCAATTAAATAAGTGAGACAACATATCACATAAAAAAGGTTTTTCTAAACTATGTAAAATATAATTTAAATTAGAGATGTCACGAATAGTGATTTTGCCGAATACCGAATATTCGGCCACGCTCTCGGCCGAAGCGCCGTATATTCGGCAGCCGAATGTTCGGCAAAAATGTGTACTGCGTAGCTTTCGCAAAAGAACTCACTGCCATTGCAGAAACATGGAAAATTCCTCATAGCAAGATCCATTTACTTGTCCATGACAGCCAACATGATAAAAGGTATACGAGACGCAGAATATGATTCTGTCATGTGCTTTATTCATTGCCTGCAACGAGCTGTTGAGGAATCACTAAAATCTCAAACGGATATAACGCAGATGGTAGCTGCTGTAAGTGTAAGATGAATTGCTACCAATTTTAATCACTCTGGTATTGCACAAGAAAAGTTGAAATTCATTCGCCAAAAACTTGCCAAACCGCCAACTAGTACAAGATATAACCACTCAATGGAATTTCACATATTATTTAATGGAGAGATTATTAGAACAAAAGCGAGCTGTTCCTTTGTACATAACTGATCACGAGTGTTTAATCAACTTAACACCTCAGTGGCAGCTAATGGAACAATGTATCAAGCTCCTGAAGCCGTTCGAGGAGATTACAAGAATAACCAGCTCAGGTATTTCCTGAAGTGATTCCACATATCGTCACATTGTTGAAATACCTGGGGAAGGAAGAAACTGCCTATAGAACACCAAATTTATTGAGAATGAGAACTTCACTACAAGCTGAGCTTGAAACACGGTTCAACTTTGATGAAAATGACAAGTATCTGGTTGCCACTACATATTCTTGAACCCAGGGGCGTTGCTACTATGGGGATAGGCCGTGCAGTGCACCGGGGCCCCTGCGCTCAGGGGGGCCCCAATCATACCTCAGGGGACCTCAAGCACACCTCTGGGGGCCCCCAAGCGCAGTCAGAGGGCCCACGGGCCTTCACGCAATCTGGCGACTTTTTTTTTTAGCTCTACAGTCGTCTAAGGGGGCCCTTAGACACAGGGAGCCCCTCACACTAAGGGCCACTCACTGCCAGGGGGCCCCACCACTGCTCAGGGGGCCCCCAGCCTCAGCTCAGGGGGTCTCAACAAGCAACACAAAGCAAAAAAAAAAGGTCGCCCATCTGGCCTGAGGGCCCAAAATAATTTTTTGCAACGGGGCCCTTGTTAACCTAGCTTCACCACTGCTTGACATGCGTTTCAAAACCAGTTTTCTCGGATTGCTTCAAACGCAAAGAGCAAAACAAAAAATTCTTTCAGAAGCTCTGAAAATTAATTGTAAATATTCTAGTAGTTGAGGTAATTATTCTCCTCCGCGTCGAAGACATATTAATGAAAATGATGAAACCTGAAATACATGAAAGTTTCTGGAACTGTTTTGAGGAAGTTGCCACTGAAAATATGCAAAATGGTTATGATGTGGAGAAGAAAAGTGTTATTGCGATTGATTTTTTGTGAAAACTGTTCGCCTACATCGGACGACAGACCCTTACAAGTGGTGGTCAGCAAACGCTGAACAGTATCTAAGACTGACAGATTCGCTCGGATTTACTTATAGTCTCCTGGCAGTACGGTATATAGTGAGAGGCTATTTTCAGAATCAGGTTTAGTTTATGAGGAAAAGCGCAACCGTTTGCTATAAAAAAATGCCGAAAAAATTGTTTTCATACATCACAACTTACCACTGGTAGATTTTTAGTATTAAATGCAATAATTTGGAATTAGTGAGTTTTCTTTTTTCACGATTTGGTATTCGGTCGAATAGTACGCAACATTCGGCCGAATACCGAATATGGAAAAAAAGTGGCCGAATACCGAATAGTAGTCGAATATTCGTGACATCTCTAATTTAAATTATTCTCTCTACGTAACCATACTAAAAGGTCAGCAACTTCTACTTTCCATCTTCCTCTCGGCATATTTCTACGACTACTTGAATCACGTGCGACATCATTCCATATGTCCGAAACTGGCTTATCTTGATTGGTAGGCTTAACCAAACAATCAGCGAAATCTGAACGAACACTGATAATTACTACGGTACGATAAAATCTAGTTTCTGATTTCAGGTAACAATATCTGAAGTAATAGACCTGATGAAGAAAACTGAGCCGGTTGTCGAAACGTTGTCTTTTTACGACGCTATCAAGCTGAACTCCTGTGAAGAATTAATTTCAAACATTTTATTTTATGTAGCAGGAGCATACTTTGTGCTGTTTTACATACGCTACCAGTGACACTACAGCAAGTAACTAAAATCTCAGAACGGAGTCATGAATTGATAACCTATGTGTATTGCATAATAAATGTCAAATTGATACGAGACATCGAAAGGACTTATCGACACCAAAAAATAATTTCGTAGTTAGCGACGTTTAGACCTTGGAATTACATAAGCCGCATACTGACGTCTTCCTTCCAGCCTGGTTTCAAGATGCTAAGATGACCAAGTAAAGTTGATAAGAGAGGGCCGATTCCACATATGCATCCAACGCTAGCTATACATTATTCGGAAATGTTATGAAACAGGATTGTCAAATGAGAATTACTAATACGCTGAAGGTTCTGTTCACAGATTCTTAATTACCAAATAAAAAAAGTAAATTAGTAAAAATTAAATACTGAATAAAATTATTATTAAATTGAATTAGATATTAGTTTTGAGAAATTATCTTTCAAATGGTATTTATGTTAGGCTCAAAGACCAAAAACGGCTATTGAGCGAAAAAAATTTACCAGTCCGCGTTTGGTTTCAAGAAAACGGCCACAACACGTTATTCGGCTTATGGCACTTACAAAAAACAGCCGGAACGCGTTGTGGCTAACTCAAAGCGGACACGACACAAAAATCGCGTTTGGTCCAGGTCGCATTCTCCACACATGACTACTCACTTTTTTTTTTCCCTTGAGCCTTGTAACGCGACAGGTAAGAAGAAACATATCTCTCAAATGCAGCCTGGACCGATTCGTCGTGAACGCAAAGGATTAGATACTGATAAGCTGCAACGTGTTGTGGCAGTTTTCAAGAAACCACAACGCTTTGTGGTCGTTTTATTCGCTCAATGACAGTTTTCCGTCTTTGAGCATATATATTTGGAAAAAATCTGAGTCTTTGAAATATATTGGTGAAGATATTGGTGATGAAGCGTGGAAAGCTATTGATGCAAGAACAGTGGCGTAGCTAGGTTAACAAGGGCCCCGGTGCAAAAAATTTATTTTGGGCCCTCAGGCCAGATGGGCGACCTTTTTTTTTGCTTTGTGTTGCTTGTTGATGCCCCCTGAGCTGAGGCTGGGGCTCCCGAGGAGTGGTTGGGGGCCCTCTGAGCAGTGAGGGCCCTTTGTGAGGGGTTCCCTGTGTGTCAGGAGCCCTTTGGACGACGACGGTAGCGCTATATATATATATATATATATTAAAAAAAGTCGCCAGTTTGTCGTGAAGTCCCGTTGGGCCCTCTGAAGTGCGCTGGGGGCCCCTAGAGGTGCGCTTTGGGAGCCCTGAGGTATGCTTAGGGGCCCCGGTGCCCTGCCCGCCTAGCCCCATAGTAGCTACGCCCCTGTGCAAGAATTATTAGTAGTGCATGTAAGGGGAAAGACTAAGCCCACAAGCTGACCCTTGATTTCAGTCACAAATATGTGGGAAGATTTACTTGTCTAAGTAAGGGGGTCAGGGGTTTGAATAAATTAACAAAAAACTGAAAGAATTTAAAGTTGAAATTTGTAGAGGGTAAAAGAAGGCGGGTACGGGAAAGGGAAAGAATGGGGGGGTAGGGAAATTGCATCCGTATCAGGCGTTCCATCGCATTTAAATTAAATATTCGAGTTAAATTCTCCAAACAAATTACTTTACGTCGAAAAAATGTATCCGATTCAACATTGTACATAACGAGAACGGTATCCATTTTATGAGAACAATTTTTGTTTAGTTATTTTACTTCTGGCTTTACGTCTCATCGATGTAGAGGTCATAGGCGGGAAAGGATTGTTGCATGGAACGGGAAGAAATTCGGCCATGGCCTTCCGAAGGAACTATGCCGGCATACGCCTAGAGTGATTTGGGGAAACCATGGAAAACCCAAAGCTGGATGCCCGGACGGGGATTCGAAGCGGCGTCCTCCCGAATACGAGGCCAGGGCGTTAACCGCTCATCCACCACGCTCGGTCAATTATTAATATATTTCTTGTTCTGATATCTTTAATTCGCTTGAGATAAAGTTTATTAAAGAATTCTGCCTGCGGCCTACCCGTCCCATCTTCAAGGACCAAAGGTTTTGAAACGGTACCCAACTAAAAACATAACTGCCGGATTAACTCCTTACCTCCATTAAAATATTGATATTTTCAGAGTGCAGGAAGATTACCGATTTAAAATCAATACGGAAGGCCTCCTACTTCAGCATTGTCGAGTATTATAATACTTACTAAGTTACTGCTCGTGAACATTGCCGCAAGTGTTCTATGTGAATACTTTTTATCTCGCCACGCGTTGTTTAAGACCTACCCAGGCACGCATTCTTTCCGCTGGAATCTATGAGGTTCATTTGGATTAGGAAAGACTTATTCTATTAAAAAGTATTATTCATATTGATATTGATGAGCCGCGACAGGAATACTCTAGCTATGATTGACGTTGCCTATTAACACGCAGATATGGGGCCACATGAGGTATCACTGGGTTATTAGTAGAGACCGGATTATATGTATTTGCATGTTTGCGTATGCATTTACCTATTAAGCGCATTTTCACCTGTTATTGCATATGTTACCTAAAACCTAGTAATGCCGCATATTTTCGCTATATTTACAACATTTTTCGGTAGTGTTCCCAGTTAATAAATAAAATCTTACGTTGTAGCCGGCAGAAGCTACTAAAAGCACAGCTCTTGGCCTACGACTACTCGATGAAGAACTACGATCTACGTTTGGGAATGTAAATAAACTGTAGGAAGCGCTTCTTAAGGCACGTTCTCGTAATAATGTGTGTATATATATATATATATATATAACAAATGTGCCTTTACCACCGGAATTAGTGGTAACTGGATAGGCGACGTGGGTTGAAGCTGTGGGCCCTACTGATTTACAATGAACATTTCGAGGCCATTAAAGGTATAGTAAACGACTTTGATAGTGGATGGGCTATGACAGTTTGTCAGTACAAGGAAGCATTCAACAATTCTAGTATTAAAATCATAGCTGTGATTAGCGTTACTTCCCCCCCTCCCCTCACCGATACAATTCTCAGCATCTATCCCGACCTTCAATTTTTGCAAAGATATAAATTGCGCTCAGAACGATCAGTTTTTCAGATTAACAATATATCCAGAGAAATATTGTCCTTTCTCAGACAGTTTGGCTAAGTATGACTCGTCCGTTTGATCATATAAATTTCGATCAAGAATTTTATATGATCAAACGGACTCCTACCGAGCGTGACGGATGAGCGGTAAGGGGTCGTCCATTAATTACGCAAAGTGTTATAGGGGGTGGGGGGGTCGATAGTGGCTATAGGGGGGGGGGGGGTTGGGATATGACTAGGAAGCAGAGAGAGAGAGAGAGGTCTCCCCTAAGGGGGCATCCATAAATTACGCGAGGTGTTTTTCCGGATTACATTTCCGGAACGCCCCCCCTCCCCCCCCCTCTGGTGAGATTTCAAGAGATCTGGCCGGACCCCCCCCCCTAAGGTGAGATCTGGTCCGTGAGAAACCCCCCCCCCTCAAGAAATCGACCTCGAAACTTTTGGAGACCTCACCTTTCAAAATCCGGTTACATCCCCTCTTTTCGACTTTTTTTTTAGCTCTACAATCCAAACATTTTTTCACAAAACCTCATGTGAGATTTCGCCGGACCCCCCTCCCCCCCATTTCACCTCACGTAATTTATGGATGCCCCCTAACGCTCTGGTTACGAGAGTAAGGGCGAAGCGAGAATTACCTTCAGGGTGTGGCAAAACCAAGGAAACTGAATAAAAACTGAAACTCAACTTGTTGAAAATGGTTTTATTTAAATATATATCATACATTCAATCAACTTATTTAAGTATACGAACGTTCTGGCAAAATTACTTTTTTCGAATATTAAAAGTGCGAATTTTCATTTATATTCTCTCGAGAATAGAAGGAGCCAGGGTGAGGTAAGCACCCAATCCTTGCTACGCCCATGCCCGGGAGGACGCAGTTTTTGTATCCACGTCCGGCTATCCAGATTTCGGTCTTCCATGGTTTTGCGGAATCACTGCAGGCGAATAACGGGATAGCTTCCTCAAAATGCCATGGCCGAATTCCTTCCCTTTATTTGCCCCCTGTCCTGTCCCACGTCTGATAACTTCGATGTTGACGGGGCGAAAAGTAACGAGGCAAGGAGAGAACCGATTTCTGCAATCATTTCCAACTGTAATACTATCCTGAGATATAGTTCTTTTGGACGAACTAAGGAACTTACCAACTAATCTGCTGAAGAACAGGTTGGTCTGTGAAGACTATTAGAATGTGGCCTACGTCAGTCACATATTTTCAACAGTACTTATTATCTTTTGGACCCTTCCTTACCGTCTTAAAAAATAAAGGACATTTAGTAAATCCTTATTAAGTTATTATCATTCGTATTTATCTCCAAAAGAAAAGAAAGTTCTTACAAATTTATGGATTTTACGTCAGGAACTAACTAGCACTCATTCGAGTATGATCTTAATAATACTGGCGATAAGGCATGGAAAGATATTGAAGTAGGTATGAAAAGTAGTGCATGGAAGGGAAAAGATGACCATGACCACAATCTGGCACTCGATTTCAGGCACAAGGGTGTGAGAAGATTCTCTGTTTTAGGTAAGTGTGTCAGGGATTGGAATAAGTTACCAAGTGAAATGATGAATAATTTACCGAAAACGTTGAAAGAATTTAAAGATAAAATTTGTAGAGCGCAAATGTAGGTGGGTGCAGGATAGGGGGTAGATGGGGGTGTAGGGAAATTGCCACCGGAGCCTGTGCTCCATTGCAATTAAATTAATCTTTTACAGTTATAAAGTTGCGTGTATAATCATAAACTTGCCGTTTAGAGTTTATTACTTTACAAATATAGCTAGGATATAAAAGCAGACTTTCCCATCGTATGCACACGAAAAGACGGCGGAGCTGGTAGTTGTAATGTCGCGTGTTTCCAACACAACAGTGGTGGAACTATGAATTTGAGATTGCCTCCATCACTGGAAGTACACCCATGAAGACTTCATTGCAATAGTTAGGATATTTACTCTTGGGTGATGGTAAAGACTACCACTCGTACAAAACCTGTTCCCAAGTCAAAACTGGATAACATGTACGATGATCCATCATCTTCATAATGAAGCAAACATTTACTTTATCCGCTGTTGCGGAGAGAAACACAATTTAATAAAGGGTACATACCTTCAAAGATTTTTTATAATTAACGAGTTGGTCAGAAGCGGGATCTCGAGACATTCTTCAGTTCAGACTTTGACTGTCACTAAATATACCCAACAACGTCCTCGGCAGCTCTACTGCATTATGAACTTATGAAGCATTACGTTCTTATATAGGCTACTTGACTGTGCATGCAGGTGGTGACCAATGACTGTAGCATATGAAAGATAGGCCTACTGCTGTACCGAAATTGGGTTATGTAACGACTATTTGTATTGTATCTGACAACTATGGTCAAAGTTCAAAATAATTCGGTGGATGTCGCAATATTTCGCAATTGGTAAAAAAAAAATAATTCTTGTATATAAAAAAAAAAAAACAGAATTTTTAAGAAAAGAGTTTTTTTTTCGCCGTACCTCATACATAATCTTTACAACTTTCTTGAATCACAAAAAATTTTCTTCAACGTGGGCATTAACAGATTTATTGATACGTAATACATAGAAATATTGTAAAACATAATTTGCATCAATTTTGAAAGTTCTCATATCAAAAGAATCTCTGGTGTCTGTACATGTATATCACCTCTGTATAGCGAGAACTTGACATTTAGTGTATTGCATGTGATTGACAATATTAATTTGAAGTTGAAATGTGTAGATGTCATTCGTGATACAAAATATGATTCTAAGGTTAATAGTATTTGTTTTGCTTGTGCGCTGGGGCTCTGCGAGGATTCATAAACTAGAGATTAAGGTATATATGAGTGGTAATGGCATCTTATTATTATTGTTATGATTAATTGTTGTGGAGTTCATGCCTCTGGAAATTTCTCTACATATGTAGATTCATAGATATTTATTTTAATCATAAAATCCTTCAACCTGGATATATTGTTTATTACCACATCTGTTAAAGCTCATAACTTGCCAACACATAAATGAAAACATTCCACTTCCCTTATGTCTGAAATAAAATGCTGGTTAACTGCTGAAGGATATTCCGCTGTAACTACATTCGGGATTACTGGAGATCGCGATTCCGCCAGGAATTGTCATCATAATACTGCAGTGGTCAAACGCAAGACTCCACTATAAATTCTTCCCTAAGTACATTTAACGGTTTCATACTGGTCCAGGCTGTATTACAACCTAATTTGTGCTTGAAAATAATGGTCCAGGCTGTATTACAACGGAATTACTGCTTGATAATAATACGTCTTGCGACTGACTACATCAGTATTCCAACGATATTACTATATGTTGTTGTAGCGGAATCGCGATCTCCAGTAGACCCCTACATTCTTCTGCGCGGGCTAATACTGTAGTAGTCAATAGCAAGATCCTAATCTTCAGGCAGTAATAAAGTTATAGTCCACCGTGGACCGTTCTGTTGTTAATTTTGTCATCATAGTCCTCTCTTCCCTTCCACATGCTATTTAATTTAATTGCGATGGAGCGCAAGTTTCGGTGTCAATTTCCTACACACCCATTTTCCCTCTTTCCTGTACCCACCTATTTTTGCCCTCAACAAAATTAAACTTTAAATAGGTTCAACTTTTTTGTAAATTATTCATCAATTTTCCCTTACGTATGAAAGAAAATATTCCCATACCCTTGTGCCTGAAATCGACTACCAGCTTGTGGTCATCTTTTTCCCTTCCATGAATTATCTTTAATTCTTACACCAATATCTTTCCATGCCTTTGTATACACCTATGATTCTCTTCACCCTTCTCCTGTCTTCCAATGAATCCCATTTCAACTCTTTTATCATATTGGTTACTGATTGTTTCCTGCAGTAATTTCCAGAGACAAATCTAGCAGCCTTTCTTTCACCACCTCCAACTGTTGTATTTGATACCCAAAATGTTGGTCCCATACTACACCACCATATTCAAGCAATAGATTGACCAAAGTTTTGTAACCCATTTCCTTTACGGTACTTCTCTCGCACATCCCCCTCATCACTCTCTCCAACAAGTGAAGCATTTTGAAACCTATTCCTACTACCTGTACCAATGTGTGCTGTCCAGTTGAGCTTGTTATCAAATGTGGGATTACTGGAGATTGCAATTCCACCAGGAGTTGTCGTCATAATACTGCAGCGGTCAAACACAAGACTCCACTAGAAATTCTTACCGAGCGTGGTGGGTAAACGGTTAACGTTCTGGCCTCACATTCGGGAGGACGCGTGTTCGAATCCCTGTCCGGGTATACAGATTTGGGTTTTCCATGGTTTCCCCAAATCACTCCATGCGAATGCCAGGATGCTTCCTTCAAAAAGGCCATGGCCAAATTCCTTCCCAGTTCCTTGTCTCCAGTCCCATCCTGCCTCTAATGACCTTAGCCGTCGACGAGGCGTAAAGCCATAAGTTAAAGATGATTCTTTCTGAAGTACGTTTAATGGTTTCATGCTGGTCCAGCATGAATTACTGCTTGAAAACAATACGTCTTGCGATTGACTACAGCGGTATTCCAACTATATTACTGAATGTTGTAGCGGAATCGCGATCTCCGGTCGACCCTCAAATGTTATGTGAAGATGTTTACATTTCAAGTCTTCTACAAGCAATTCTTTTCCCACCTTATAATCATAATAAACCTTTAGTTTTTTATCTTTGTATCTAACAAGCTGACTCTTCTATGCATTTAACGGATCTATTGGAGATCAAGATTCCGCTACAATAAAATTTTGACAGAATACTGCTGTTGTCAGTTGCAAGACATATTATTTTCAAGTAGTAATTCCATTGTAATACAGCCTGGACCATTATTTTCTAGCAGAAGTCGGGTTGTAATGCAGCCTGGACCAGCAAGAAACTGCTATATGTACTACGTCCAAATGTGTTTCAGTGGTGTCTTGCTTTTGGCCACTGGCGGAATCGCGGTCTCCAGTAATCCCCATTATCTTCATCCCATGTTTACCAACCTATCTAGATATCCAGTACAGGTCACCCTGCAACTGTTCAGTCCTCCGTTTCGATCCTTTTATGTAGCATTATGTGATCTGCAAACAACCTAACTTCTGATAGTAATCCATCAACACAATCATTCATTAGAATAATGACTAGCAATGGTCCCAATATGCTACCCTATGGCACTCCCATTTTAACGTCCACTGTTGATACTGCATTTCCTACCGTATAGTTTTGCTTTCTACCTTTTAAAAAATTCTTCTACCCGGCAAATCATTTGCTCATCCATTCCAATAGTTTTTACCTTATTTACCACCGTTTTATTGCTCACTCTGTCAAAGACCTTTGAAAGGTCTAGTAACACTATCAGTTTGAACTCCCTTGTCCACTTCATCCAAAATATCTTGCATATATTCTACTAACTGAGATTCACCTGAATATCCTTGCCTAAAGCCATCTTTCTGACTTGAAAACCACTTACTGCTCTGCACCTGTATTTCTGATGTGGTTTATAAAAATTCAGGTAATATCAAGATGGGGATACCACTGCAGCCTCTTGTAGTAAATACATAGATCACGTGGTATATATGACATCATTGTGACGTGTGGTCGAGGCTGCGTTACAACATAAACTCAAATGATGATTAACGAAAACATATTTTATAAATATGCGTTTCGGTCGTAATGCAGCCTGGACCAAAGTGAAACGTAACCACAATGCATGATATTGCAGATATCCAATTTTCAGATCATAGCGATAGCTGTTACTGTGTAGATACGTGCAGACTCAATACGTCACAATGATGTCATATCTACCATGTGATCTGGTATGTTTACAACGCGAGGCCGCAGCGGTATCCCCCATCTTGATATTACCCAAAAATTCCACCAATATTTATCCAGGCTTTATTGCTAATATATGTTTTATACATGCTCAGAACTCTCTTCACCCATCTTCCATTCTGCACTAACTCCCAACCCAAATCTTTTGTTATTTTGGTTACTGAGTGCATCCTTTGACAATTTCCTCAGACAAATCTGATTACCCTCCTTCATCCTCTCCAACTCGAGTAATTTACAACCGTAATGTGAATCCCATATTATCCCCTCAGGGCTCTAGCAAAGAGACCACTGAGGTTTAATAGTTCTCTTGGTACATCCTCTCATTGGTGGTGTGATAACTGGGGCTCAAAAATGACTTGTTGTTTTAGTCTGAAAATTGTTACACACATTCATTGCATGATATTATTTAATTTAATTAATACATGTTGCACTTACAGCTGTAAAATATGTACCTACTGTACAAACTTAATAACAGAACTGCTTTAATCTTAAAAAGGTAAGTATCCTGGAACAGGCCTAATGTATGATAATGTACATGTTCTTTAAAAAGTGTTTTTATTAGTCATTTAGTATGTACATTACTACACAAAAAAGAAAATGCTATAGTCTATGCTATTGTAGGACACCATTTGTAATCCTATGTGTTCTTGAATGATATTATCATGTGTAATACAATGCATCAATGATGAGCAATGTTGAAAACATTACATATGCACAACAAAAACGCTATCCACAGGCACCGCTAATAATGCTGCTCAAAAATCAAGGTACTAACTAAGATTTTTTGAAGTAGTTTACATCATGATACATTTTGTCGCTAACATGGTGCTCAAGACATTAGCAGTAGGCACTATTAATTTCTAATAATACATTCCTTCTGATGTATGCTATAACAAGAACGTTCTGGTCCTGGTTGCATTTCAACAAACCACATTCTAAACTAATATTGCTGCAAATTATGTAGTCACATTTAAACACATGAAATGCACCACTCTACATTTTGGGTACTAACAACATTACCTACATCAGAATTCCTTGGCTAATTACTTACTTTTAGTGTCCAGAAAAAAAAAAAATGAAAAAAAAAACACTACCTCAGATTCTCTTCTTCCAAAATTCAGCGGCTTTAATCGCCTTGTCATTTGCTTCAATCAGATCTTCGTTTTTGCAGAATGATCCCATGAGGTTGCATCTGAGCAGGTGTTTGTGATCCTGAACCTCCCAGCAGCGACATCTGTCATTGTCCTCGTATCCCCATTTCACCTTATTAGATCTCAGATCTCAATTGGTTCAATGTCTGCCAAGTGGTAGGTATATTTTAATTTGTCGCCTGCTGGTAGTTCTTCTTTGGGGCAATTATTCTGATAGTCAAGATTGGCCCTCCACAATTCCATACGGCGAGTCCCGAGTTGGTTCTCCAAAGACGCTGTTCTTTTTAGGAACTTGTTCCTAGGTTTTAGGCAACGTACAGGAAATTTTTGGCCATGTGTCTGGTGTCGGACAGTTGTTTTGCTTTTTCTTTCTCTCCTTTACCTGCCTGGTGTACGCAGATGCTTCCCAAACTGGTGCCGCATACTCTCCTGCCAAGAAACAAAGTGCTAGGGCTGCTTAACGCAGCGCTTCAGGGTGCGCTCACCAAGTTGTTCCTGTGAGTTTACAAATGATGTTATTCCTTGCGCTTACCTTCTCTTTTAGCTTTTGACATTGATTCCTAGGTTCATATTGCATAAATTATTATAATTAATTTTATCATACACTTTCAGTATAAACTGTAACTAAACTAACTGATCCAAAATAATACATTCACTGTATTTCCATGCAAGTTTGACATACTTTATTAGCAAAATCCAAATTATGGTCCAGGTTCCATTTTGTCCTATCCATAGGTGCCACTAATAATGCTACTTAAAAATCAAGATAACTTAAATTTTTAATATAATGCAAATTTCTAACGAATTATGTTTAACAATACTCAATTATCATTTTGGTAAAGGCTGTATTTCAGTCTCAGCTTAAATTATTTGCAAAGACTAATTTCCCTATGTCTTATGCTGAACCAAGAATTTTGCCACACTTTCAGCCCAATGACAACTTACATTAATATTGCCGCAACCACCTTTGATAAACACTGTAGAATATTAACAACTCTGACATAACATGTGGATTTATTTCAAAGTAAATAGCACGTAAATAATACCTATTATCATTGGGGATTGCATATGTGTACATAATTATGGCATGCTTTATTTGCATTCTGTTTAACAGTAATAGTTCCAATATACTGTTCTGTGGCACACCTATTCTCATTTCCATCTCCCTTGGCATTGTATTAATCATTTTGACTCTTTGCTTCATACCTTCCAGAAAGCTGCATCTTGGTTTATTCCAATGGTCTTTATACACAGCCTTTTTTTGGCTAATTCGGACAAATACCTTAGAATGATTTGGCCTCCCTTGAACATTTCATCTGTAATATCTTGTACATAATATACCAACAGAGATTTTCATGAATAACTTTTTTCTAAAACCATGCTACTTGCTTACAAACCACTTCCTTTCCTCACAGATTTTCTAACGAAGCTGGATATATAATACTGCATAAACTTTCATACCACTGAAGCCAAACTACTGAGACTTTGTTCTCCACCCTATTTGTCTTTCCTTCCTTGTGAATTGCTATTAACAATGCCACATTTCCAGTCCTCTCAAATACAGCATATCTCTTGACTTAAACTGAATAATACTTCCAGGTATGATACAATGTTTTCGCTAATGACCCCGCTGTCGACGTGCCCTAAAGCAACAATACAATGTTTTTGCCACCTACCTTAAACACATCTATTTCAGATGCTTTTCATTCTTCTTATTATTATTATTTTTAAACTATGCATCTTACTCATATCTTGTGATTTCCCCTCCCCCCCCCCCCCCCATTTTCCCAGTGTGCTCATTTTTGCTAATGTGGATATGATTCTTCTCGGTTAATTCTCCATCTGTCCCTGTGTGTCACTCCACATTTGGCTCATCAAACCAGTATTTCTGCCATTTTCACATTCACTACATCTTCTTATACATCTTTGTACATAATGGTCTGATACCTTTCTTCCCTGTTATATTTCTAACATAGCAAGATCCAATAGAAATTTTTATTTGCCGCATTCAGTGCTCCCTGCCCAATGGTGATATTTTTCCTGAATTTATCCTGAACTACCCCCTTTGCTGCTATTAATTCCTTGATTTGTTGTTTCTTATATTCTCTGTTAATCTAACTTTTTAAACTTTTTTTCACCAATTTCTTTGGCCCTCTCATATCTTTAAAGCTGTATCTTTATTTTGCTTTTTTTACTAACATTTCTTCCCGTTTTTACTACTTTTTTTACTTTCTCCCATACTGGGTCCTTATTTCCACACTTTGAACTTCTCTCTAATATGCTTCCTCAGTTTTGAAACCCTTGCCTTGTTGTAATTGTGCATATAACCACCATCTTTTTTGTTTCTGATTTCCTGAATCGTCCCCTACCCCCTTATGTCCATCACAACTGCCTTAAGATAACTTATTCTCTTAGTCATGTGAGACCAAACGTAATTTTCATCGTTTTTTTTAAAGAAAACATTCAGTGTACTGTGTCCCTTGGTGTTTTGTTTGACTCTTATCTAAACTACCCTCCCATCACTAAAGTGTTTGCAAATCTCTGCCACCTTCTGTTGCTGATTCCACTCCCTTTCCAGTTAACTCTGACATATTTAGATCTCCACCTATTATGACCACTTTATTGCCATTTCTGAACTTTGCATGTATAATCATCTTTTATCACATGGTCTCGTTTCATTCATTCATTTTCACACATTGGTAAACATTTATGACTCTTATCTTTTCACTTCCATCCCCTAAAAACTTTTCTCCAGCAATTTCATGTTCATTGTCTGTGAATATACATGATATTTAATAATCACTAACCTGTTCTCCACCAGTTCATCCTCTATCTCCTGTAGTATACTCTGTAACCCAGAAAAAATCTCATTGTCCAGAATTCATTCCTTTAACCAAGATTCTTATAAATGTCCGTGGTTGATGTATCTCCAATAAGCTATCAATTTCTAGAACTTTATTAATTTTACCCCTGCTATTTACTATTAAAAGGCTGTTTTCTAGTTTTTGAATGCTTTCTTTTCCTCCATTATCCTTCCTTATACCACCACTCCTTCCCATTGCGAGTTGTTATGGGCAGATCGTGTAATCTTGAGGTCTGCTCACATTATCCTCTTTTTGCACTTGTAAGCCGTCAGCGCGGAATTCAAAGTATGTATACAGTATGTAAATAAAATTAACTTTCTGCTTTATATATTGTTGCTTTTAATTTGACACCATTTTCATACAAGCTGCTTCAGCTTGTGTTCAGTTAGACTGCCCTGACAACATACAGCCGCCTCTTAGCGAGACCATTGGCCAACTTTAACTGACCCAACCCCTGCGCCTTTATAAAAAACAGCCGACCAAACCAACAACTGCTGTCTTAACAGATGGCTCGTCAGGGTCATGGATTTATACTACTGCAAAAAACACTATGCTACCCATGGTTACTGCACATAATACACACTGTGGAAACCCAGCAATAACATAACTAAGATTACAAACATTAATACAATTATTTATCACACTTATATCTAGTAAATAATACATAATTTAATATTAATAACAATAACAAAATGATTAGGGGGTTAGTGATAATGTCACACCATTTTAGCCTTAATCAACTATATTTTTAAATTCTACACCACTATTTTTAACAAGTTAACAGTATAATCCTTAATGAAATTTTGGAATTACTGAAGATCGCGATTCTGCTTGGAATTGGTGTCATAATACTGCAGTAGTCAAACACAAGACACTGCTAGAAATACGCTTTGAAGTACATTTAATGGTGTGCTGGTCCAGGGTGAATTACAAACTGCTTTCTGCTTGAAAATAATGATCCAGACTATTACAATGGGATTACTGCTTGAAAATAATACATGTTGTGATTGACTGCATCAGTTGTATGACATCAATTAGTTAATGTTGTAGCGGAATCACGATCTTCAGTAGAACCAAAATTTTTGAGTTGCGGTGACTTTTTGTAATGTGGACTACTTGTAAACAGATTCTAAAATGTAAAATGAATCAATTTGCATTATCTTTTTGAAGGTTTTTATTGCAAAACTTTTTTTATATATATTAACTCTTATTTCTGTCAATTTTACATTCTGAATATGATACAGCATGGACACTAGTGGTAACAGGGATCAAGTCTTGATATTTGGCGTAACCTGTAATTTTTCTACTATATCTTGAAAGAACTTAGCCTTTCCCTTCATTTTGAGGGGATGTCCTTGCCTAGTAATACCCTCTCTGGCAACTGTATTAAGGGGGCCTGTTCACATATGAGATTTTGAGGCTGTCAGTAGCAGTGCTTCCAGATCCATGTTTACATGGGTCAGACCTATGTTTACCGTGGGCTGATTGTGGTACTGAAACACTTCCATAAAACCCACAGTTATATGTTCAGGCAATAAACCTATCCTCCTCAAATCACTTTCTACTCTCAATCACTCATGGCTGTTCCTTGCTCCAGTTACTATAACCACATGAGCCACTGAGCTTGTGGGTGAACGGTTAACGTTCTGGCCTTGCATTCGGGAGAATGCGGGTTCGAATCCCCGTCCGGGCATTCAGATTTGGGTTTTCCATGGTTTCCCCAAATCACTCCAGGCAAATGCTTGGATGCTTCCTTCAAAAGGCCATGGCCAAATTCCTTCCTGTTCCTTGTTTCCAATCCCATCCCGCCTCTAATGATCTCGACGTTGATGAGGCGTAAAGCCATAGTAAAAAATAAAAAGGTAAAGTCCCTATAGAGTAACCCTATATTCTTTACAAACTGGCCTAACACTTGGCTTGAATATGTTTGTGATCTGGTATCCTTTCCCTAGTTTGTCTTGCAACTGCTGGCCCAAACCTCTCCTATGACTGCTACCTAACAGCAAGACCTTGCCTCTAATGACCTTGACAAGGCATAAAGCCATAAGAAATTTTTTTTTAGCTGTAATTGTGTACTGCTTAACCTTATTTGCTACAACTGCATGTTGCTTCTCCTCACCTAACTCAGGTAACAAGCTGTATCTGTTCTTGGTCTTTATTGTGGAGCTATTTTTCCTCCACAACAAACACTCATTTTTCACCCATTGCCTGTTTACCTTCTCTCAGCTTAGGTCATTCAGTTCCTCCCTAAAACTAGCTGACAATAGTGGAAGAGCCACATCCAATTTTCCACTTTGTTTCTCACATCTTCCCTAGAGCAACCAACAACTACACTCCTCACAAAATGCTCCCTGATTAGCTACTCTGTGACAACATACACATTTTCCACTGTTGACTGCTATTTAAATTTCCACAAATTGTGGAACAAGGATTAAGTCTACAAACAACAGTAATAATTTTTGACGCAAGCTTGAAACACTTCGAAAAAAAAACTTGATCCTAGATTAGGTGACAGTATATTTTTGTTTTTTTTGAAAATACAAGTAAAAGTAATTTCTCTAACAGAAAGAAAAAAACTTTCTAATTTTACAGTCGTGAAGTTGCTGTCAGATATATAACGTTTAACTAATGTAAATAAAGACCTTCTTTACTAGTCACACCATGCCTACAGGGACTTTAATGAATCATTTAAGGTTTTTTAAAATAGTAATCAACATAAGCTACTGGACAAAACAAAATCATATTAAAAGTACTTTTTTTTTTAGAAAGATTGCACTGAACTCGTAGGGCAAGCGGTAACGCTCTAACATCATATTCTGGAGGATGGAGTTCAAATCGCTGTCCAGCCATCCATATTTCAGTTTTCCATAGTTTTCCAAAATCATTTCAAAATGTAATGATCAAATTCCTTCCTGTTATTTGCCCCAAGTCCTTTCCCACTCAAAATGTAAATAAGTATTCCTGTAGCACTAAAATCACAATTTATAGATTTAGATAAAGTAAAATACTTCATCAACAAACACTGTTCTGAAATATGTTATATTCCAATGTTTTATGGCTATACGAATGTCATATATATATATTATTTCTATAAGGTGTTTTTATGTTACAAGTCCTTATCTCCCTTCACACTTGACTGAAATCATTGAATGAGGTGTAATTTTAGACCTTATGGTCTCCACTTTGTTCATATCATATTTGAAGACAGGAATTTTTCGGAATTTAACCCATAAAGGGCAAACAAGTCAATATTTCTAAAAAACTGTTTTTTGTATTCCTTATCTCCCTGGATACCTATCTGAGATTGTTTACTGAAGTATCATTTTAAAGATTAAGATCTCCGCTTTGGTGACTTCATATATTAAGTCATGAATTATTCGGAATTCGACCCTTAAATGGCAAATGTATCAATATTTCTGCAATGCGTTTTTGTGTTACGAGCCATTTATCTCCCTTCATATCTAACCAATATAGGTAAATGAGGTATCATTTTAAAGATTAAGGTCTCCTCCGTGGTCACATTATATTTTAAGAAAGGAATTTTTCGTAATTCAACCCTTCAAGAGAAAAATTACCATTATTTCCATAACATATTTTTTTTTTTGTCTCGAGCTATTTATTTGCCTTGATATCTAACCAAAATTGAGAAATCGGGAATTATTTTAAACTAAGTTCTCCGCATTGGTCTAATCATATTTTTAAAAAGGAAATTTTCGGAATTCGACCCTCAAAGGACAAAAGTATTAATATTTCTACAACGCGTTTTCGTGTCACGACCCATTTATCTCCCTTGATATCTACCTGATATACTGTAGATAAATGAGATATCATATTAAAGACTAAGGTCTCTGCCTAAAGGGCAAAACTGTCTATTTCCAAAATGTGTTTTTGATGTCTTGATCCTTTTATCTTTATGTATATCTAACTGAAACTGATAAATGAAGTAGGATTATGAAGAGTAATGTTTCAACTTTGGTGACATCATATACAAAGAAAGAATTTTTTTGAAATTCAACCCTTAAAGGGGAAAACTATCAATGGTTCTACAACGCATTTTTGTGTCACGAGCCATTTATATCTACATAAAATAGAAAAATGATGTATCATTCAATAGATTAAGGTCTCCGCTATGGCCACATCATATTTTAAGATTTTTTTTTTTTTTTTTTCAGAATTAAACCCTTAACCTGCAAAAAAATCAGTATTTCTAAAATGTGTTTTTTGTATCTCGAATCATTTATCTCCCTTGATAATTAAACAAAATTGATAAATGATGTATCATTTTAAAGACTGGGGACTTAGTTTTTGTTACAACATATTTTAAGAAAGGATTTTTTCAAAATCCCACCCTTAAAGGGCAAAAGTATTCATATTACTACAACGCATTTTTTACAATACTAGCTGACCCGGCAATGCTTCACTATTGCTGAACTTGAGTAGGCACATAGATTAAATGAAAAAATATTTACATATAAATTTTAAACTGCTGTTTCATTCATTTTCAGTTGGAAAGGGTGAGAGAGGATGCGCTTTGGAAAACATATGTAGGCAGTATTTTTCTGTTTGTTTTAAAGTATAAGCCTACAAATTCTTATCTAAATCGGATAAAAAATGTGCTTTGCCTAAATTATGGGGTGAAAACATAATGGGGTTGGAAAGGGGGAGAGGGGATGAATATTTGGAAACCATACGTACGCAATATTTTTCTGATTGTTTCAAAGTATAAGTGTACAAATTGTTATCTAAATCGGATAAAAAATTTGGTTTGCCTAAATTATGGGGTAAAAACGTAATGGGGATGGAAAGGGGGAGAGGAGATGAATATTCGGAAACCATACTTAGGCAGTATTTTTCTGTTTGTTTTAAAGTATAAGTGTACAAATTGTTATCTAAATCGGATAAAAAATGTGATATTGCCTAAATTATGGGGGTGGAAAGGGGGCGAGGGGATTAATATTCGGAAACCGTATGTAGGCAGTATTTTTATGTTTGTTTTAAAGTATAAGTGTACAAATTCCTATCTAAATCGGATAAAAAATGTGGTATTTGTAAAAATTATGGGGGTGGAAAGGGGGCGAGGGGATTAATATTTGGAAACCGTATGTAGGCAGTAGTTTTATGTTTGTTTTAAAGTATAAGTGTACAAATTCCTATCTAAATCGGATAAAAAATGTGGTTTTGCCTAAATTATGGGGTGTTATGGGGAATAGGGGGTGACTTTTTGAAATTTTTTTTCACAGGAACCTTCGCAGACGCACACTCGAAAACTCTCCAAAGTTTCATTGCAATCTGATAAATGGTATAGGAATGCATAGAAGACGAACAAACAAACATTGATTTTTATATATAAGAAGTAGCTTTTAGGATATTTTTTTCTGTCATGGAAACATTTTTGTTTTGCTATACAATTCCAATGTAAACATTTTATTTCCACAGCAACACAAATCACAGAGATGTTGATTTGCTGTCTGCATTTTGTTCAGGTTGGTTGTATTCTGTTAACGTCAGCAACAGTTTTTGACATACAGTGTGTTTTAAATTTTCCTATCTGTTTCGTAATATGTTGTAAGTATTTTGATGCGTAACTATTACACTAAACAAATAAATGTTTGCTATAAAAGTGTGGTTCTACTTTTCACTATATTAAAAGCATTCAACCATTTATTTGCGAAATTTTCACACGGGTCAGCTAGTTAAAATTTAACTTCTATCAATAATTAACTACAAATTAAAAGTGCAAGCTAATTCCAGTACAGGATAGAAATTTTACATTGATGGTGAAGTATGTAGTCACATTAGTGTTATTTGTGTTTAGCACTGATATTCTTGACTGAAACAAACATCATTGTGGCACCAGAAGTAAAAATTAACTTCACAAGGACTACAAGTTGTAAGACCCTTGAGCTGATACCGGGGTGGTAGTATTGCTTTAGTGCCTTAGCTAGCAGTTCTCTTAAAAATGAAAAGTTCTCTGACAAAAATGTTCTGACTGAATTTTATAATTTTAAAGACCATGTTGCTAATTAGAAACTCAACTGAAATGCTAAACGGCCGCCACAAAGCTTTATAACCCATAGCTGAGGAAAGGTTTTACTACTAAATCACAACAGTTCACTTCAAGAAAATTCCAAGTTTATTTCAAAAGTCACAATTACTAAAATAATGCATTAAACATTTGAGCAGGCTATCGAACACTCATTTCCAGAAGATTGTTGGTTGTGGAGAGAAATTAACGAACAAAACCCCTTTTGTAAATTTATCAGTTCATGTAAACCGTCGCTGCTACACTATTGTACCGAAATTTCATCATGGCCGACACGTTCCCAGGCAAGCGCGGTAAAAACCGACCCGCAACAAATCACTTGACTCAGAGTTACCTTACATATTGCTCCCGGAGTAAAGACACAACTTAAAAAATTTAATGGATAAGAATTAGAAACTGTGATTAGCAAATGCTCGATTCAATAGTTAATTATTTTAGAAAATAGTAAAATGAAATTTAAGCAGAATGTACGGATGACATAAAGAAATTAACCTTTTTGCATTGTTGGTAAGTGGTTGAATCCAAAACTGGATATATTTTTTTTTTTAAATTCCATTCCATGCTTGATTGAAAGAATAAAAGCACTGACACATTGTTTCAGATAAGTATGTAAAGAGAAGAAACTTATGTTAGACTTGACAATCAGAGACAATGGACATTCAACCAGAACACACTGGACTATAGTAAAACGAGATATATGTCCCACAGATGGATAGAAATAAAGTTCAGACCTTTTCAATAAATGTGATCAACCCACTTTGATATCAGCATTTCTCAGACCAGTAACTAGTCTTGGGGGTGCTGAAAATCTACTGTATAATTTCTTAAGCTCATTCACTCACTCACTTCAATAGCTATTCGCAGGAGATTGTTGACGTCATGTTCCAAACTTTGCTTGCAAATTAACGGTGACCAAAGATTATTGGAAATTAGAGGTTGTGTACACGATTTAATAGCGAAGAAACTGCTATGAAATTAATTTCCATCTTACATTAATTAAGATTGCTTTTTGTAGCATTTCATTTTTAATAAATATGCAAAAACTCTACAGCTGAACATGGAATAATTTTTAGTAACTGGACATTAATGAAAGCATCTTAAATTACATAGTCTCTGCTATAACAATGAATGCTTATTCTCATTATGGCCTCTGTTGTAACAATGAATCCATATTATCATTGCGGTACAGGTTAAATTTCAGTTCAATCAAAACTTCTGCTAATATTGGAGTTTGACCAAAGTTTATGCATTATAGTTTATTTGCTTTTTTTGTTTTTTACTAACCACTTTCGTTAATCATCATATATATTATTTCTATAAGGTTTTTTTTTTGTCACAAGCCTGTATCTTCCTTCATACTTAACCGAAATAAATGAATGAGGTGTCATTTTAAAGCATATGATCTCCACATCATATTTTAAGAAATGAAGTTTTCGCAATTCGACCCTTAAAGGGCAAAAAATGTTAATATTTCTAAAATGCCTTTTTCTGTGTTACCAGTCATGTATCTCCCTGGAAACCTATCTGAAATCGTTTAATGAAGTATCATTTTAAAGATTAAGATTTTCGCTTTAGTGACGTCATATATTAAGACAGAAATTTTTCGGTATTCGAACTATAAAGTGCAAAAGTATCAATATTTTTTCAATGCGTTTTTGTGTCACGAGCGATTTATCTCCCTTAATATCTAACCGATATAGATAAATTAGGTATCATATTAAAGACTGAGGTCTCCGCCATGGTAACATTATATTTTAAGAAAGGAATTTTTCGTAATTCGACCCTTAAAGGTGAAAAATGTCAATTTTTCTAAAATACGTTTTTTGGATCTCAAGCCATTTATCTCCCTGGATATCTAACCAAAATCGATAAATTAAGTAGGATTATGAGGAGTAATGTCTCAGCTTTGTAACATCATATTTTAAGAAATAATGTTTTCGGAATTCAACCCTTAAATGGAAAAAGTATAAATTTTTCTAAAACGCATTGTTGTGTCACGAGCGATTTATTGCCCTTGATATCTAACCGATATAGATAAATGACGTATCATATTAAAGTATAAGGTCTCCGCCGTGGTAACATTATATTTTAAGAAAAGCATTTTTCGTAATTCGACCCTTAAAGCGCAAAAATGTCAATTTTTCTAAAATGCGTTTTTTTGTGTCTCGAGCCACTTATTTCCCTAGATATCTATCCAAAATCGATAAATCAAGTAAGATTATGAGGAATATTGTCTCAGCTTTGGTGACAGCATATTTTAGGAAGGATGTTTTTGGAATTCAACCCTTAAAGGGAAAAGGTATAAATGGTTCTACAACGCATTTTTGTGTCACGAGTTATTTATCTCCCTTGATATCTAATCGATATAGATAAATGAGGTATCATATTAAAGCATAAGGTCTCCGCCGTGGTAACATTATATTTTAACACAGGAAATTTTCGTAATTCGACCCTTAAAGGGCAAAAATATCAATTTTTCTAAAATACGGTTTTGGGATCTCAAGCTATTTATCTCCCTGGATATCTAACCAAAATCGATAAATGAAGTAGGATTATGAGGAATATTGTCTCGGCTTTGGTGACATCATATTTTAGGAAAGAAGTTTTTGGAATTCAACCCTTAAAGGGAAAAGGTATAAATGGTTCTACAACGCATTTTTGTGTCACGAGCTATTTATCTCCCTTGATATCTAACATATATAGATAAATGAGATATTATATTAAGAACTAAGGTCTCCGCCGTGATAACATTATATTTTAAGAAAGGAATTTTTCGGAATTCGGCCCTTAAAGGGCAAAAATGTCAATTTTTCTAAAATGAATTTTTTTGTATCTCCAGCCACTTATCTCCCTGGATATCTATCCAAAATTGATAAATGAAGTAGGATTATGAGGAATATTGTCTCGGCTTTGGTGACATCATATTTTAGGAAAGAAGTTTTTGGAATTCAACCCTTAAAGGGAAAAGGTATAAATGATTCTACAACGCATTTTTGTGTCACGAGCTATTTATCTCCCTTGTTATCTAACATATATAGATAAATGAGATATCATATTAAAGACTAAGGTCTCCGCCGTGGTAACATTATATTTTAAGAAAGGAATTTTTCGTACTTCGAACCTTAAGGGACAAAAATATCAATTTTTCTAAAATGCGTTTTTTGTATCTCGAGCCATTTATCTCCCTTGACAATTAAAAAAAAAAAGATAAACGAGGTACCATTTAAAAGATTGAGGTCTTCGTAATGTCTTCGGTTCCGTTACCACATCTCAAAAAGAAGTTTTTAAAAATTCTAACAATTGGGTGCAAAAGAATTAATATTTTTACAACGCATTTTTCTGTCACCAGCTATTTATTTTCCTTCAAACCTAACCGAAATCAATAAATGAGGTATCGATTTAAATATTAAATTATCCGCTATGGTCACATCATATTTTAAGAAAAAACTTTCTCCAAACTCAATCCTTAAGGGGCAAAAATATTATCATTTCTCAATACTTTTTTTTTTTTTTTTTACCTCGCTTTATAACTAACCGAAATCGTTAAATAAGGTATCATTTTAAATACCAAGGTGGCTGCTTTGGTCACACCATATTTTATAAAAGGAATTTTTTTGGAATTCGACCGTTAAAGGGCCAAAGTATCAATATTATTTATACAACGTGTTTTTTTTATTATTATTATTATTACAAGCCATTTAACTTCTTCAATACCTAGCCGAAATCGATAAATGACATATCGTTTTAAAAATGATCACCAGCTAGGTAAAATCATAAATTAAGAAAGTATTTTTAGGAATTTGGTGCTTAAAGTGGTAGCGCGTATGAGACTGTTCAGAGCCAAGTCCCTAGATTGCAGCAGCGGATATCACAGACATGTCAACAAACTTTTTTTATTCAATAAGTAGCTTTTCGGATAATTTCTTTTCTGTTACGGAAACACTGTCGTTTTGCTATACAATTCCAATGTAATCATTTTATTCGTACAGCAACAAATATTTCAGAGATGTTGATATGTTGTGTGCATTTTGTTCAGGTTGGTTTTATTCTGTTAAAGTCAGTGACAGTTTTTTTATAAGTACAGAGTGTTTTAAATTTTCCTAACTGTTTCGTAATATTTTGCGAGTATTTTGGTACGTACCTATTACACTAAAAAAAATTAAAAATATTTGCTACAAAGGTACGGTTCTACTTTTCATTATATTACAAGCATTCAACATCACTATTCATCGCATTTTATTCACGGAATTTTCGCACGGGTCGTCTAGTATATATTATTTCTATAAGGTATTTTTTTGTCACAGGCATGTATCTTCTTTCATACTTAACCGAAATCATTGAATGAGGTGTCATTTTAAAGCTTATGGTCTCCACTTTGGTCACATCATATTTTAAGAAATGAAGTTTTCGGAATTCGACCCTTAAAGGGCAAAAATGTCAATCTTTCTAAAATGCTGATTTCTGTGTTACGAGTCATTTATCTCCCTGGATACATATATGAAATCGTTTAATGTAGTATCAATTTAAAGCTTAAGATCTCCGCTTTAGTGACGTCACATATTAAGACAGATATTTTTCGGAATTCGACCCTTAAAGGGCAAAAGTATCAATATTTTTGCAATGCGTAATTGTGTCACGAGCGATTTATCTCTCTTAATATCTAACCGATATAGATAAATGAGGTATCATATTAAAGATCGTGGTCTCCGCCGTGGTAACTTTATATTTCAAGAAAAGAATTTTTCGTTTTTCGACCCTTAAGGGGCAAAAATGTCGATTTTTCTAAAATGCGTTTTTTGTATCTCGAGCCATTTATCTCCCTGGATATCTAACCAAAATCGATAAATGAAGTAGGAATATGAAGAGTAATGTCTCAGCTTTGTGACATGATATATTAAGAAAGAATGTTTTTGGAATTCAACCCTTAAAGGGAAAAAGTTTAAATTTTTCAATAACGCATTTTTTGTGTCGCAAGCGATTTATCTCCCTTAATATCTAACCGATATAGATAAATGTGGTATCATATTAACGAATAAGGTTTCCGCCGTGGTAACTTTATATTTCAAGAAAAGAATTGTTCGTAATTGGGCCCTTAAAGGGCAAAAATGTCAATTTTTCTAAAATTTGTTTTTTATGTCTTGAGCTATTTATCTCCCTGGATATCTAACCAAAATCCATAAATCAAGTAGGGGTATGAGGATTAATGTCTCAGCTTTGTGACATCATATTTTAAGTAAGAATGTTTTTGGAATTCAACCATTAAAGGGAAAAGTATAAATTTTTCTATAATGCATTTTGTGTCACGAGCCATTTATCTCCCTTGATATATAACCGATATAGATAAATGAGGTATCATAGTAAAGATTAAGGTCTCCGCCATAGTCACATTATATTATAAGAAAGAATTTTTCGTTATTTGACCCTTAAAGGACATATATATCAGTATTTCTAAAATGCGTTTTTTGTGTCTCAAGTCATTTACCTCCATTGACAATTAAACAAAATTGATAAACGAGGTATCATTTAAAAGATTAAGGTCTTCGTAATGTCTTCGGTTCCGTTACCACATTTTAAGGAAGAAATTTTTAGAAATTCTAATCTTAGAGGGCAAAAGTATTAATATTTTTACAACGCATTTTTCTGTCATGAGCTATTTATTTCCCTTGATATCTAATCGAAATCAATAAATGACGTATCGATTTAAATATTAAATTATCCACTATCGTCACATCGTATTTTAAGAAAAAACTTTCTCCAAATTACACCCTTAAGGGGCAAAAATAACATCATTTCTCAAAACTTTTTTTTTTACCTTGCTTGATAACTAACCGAAATCGATAAATGAGGTATCATTTTAAAGACCAAGGCGGCTGCTTTGGTCTCACCTTATTTTATAAAAGAATTTTTTTGTAATTCGACCCTTAAAGGGCAAAAGTATCAATATTAGTTATAGAACATGTTGATTTTTTAAATTTTTGTTTTTATTATAAGCCATTTATCTTCTTCGATACCTAGCTGAAATCGATAAATGACATATCGTTTTAAAAATTAAGGTCTCCAGCTAGGTAAAATCATAAATTAAGAAAAAAATGTTAAGAATTTGGTGCTAAAAGTGGTAGCGCGTATGAGACTGTTCAGAGCCAAGTCCCCAGATTTCAGCAGCGGATATCGCAGAGAAGCCAAAAAACTTTTTATTCAATAAGTAGTTTTTCGTATATATTTTTTTTTCTCTTACGGAAACACTGTCGTTTTGCTATACAATTCCAATGTAATAATTTTATTCGCTCAGCAACAAATACGAGGGTTGTTTTTTAAGTAAGGGCCGTTCGCGCGTATAGTCCCGTAGTTCGCACGGACGCCACAACAATCCACCGCGCCACTTGCCGGCATCCTTCCCGTTCACACTGATGCCAGTTGCAGCTCTGTAGCTGATGTGTACGCATCGCTGTGCTACTTTATAATGTTTATGATTATTGAATCGCCTTCCGCGTGTGAGATACGGTCAGTGATACGTTTTTTGACCGCGAGAAGCCTATCAGCTGCAGAAATTCATCATCAGTTAACAGAAGTTTATGGCTTGAATGCAATGAGTGAAGGTAAAGTGCGTCAATGGGTTAGAGAGTTTAAAAATGGCCATCAAAACGCATGACGAAGAACGCTCAGGCTGGCCCTCTGTGATCACTGATGATTTGGTGGCTGCAGTCGAAACAAAGATTCGTGAGGACAGAAGATTCACAATTTCCACTCTTTCTTTGGAATTTCCACAAGTTTCAAGATCGGTTTTGTACAAAATTGTGTCTGAAAACCTAAAGTTTAAGAAACTGTGTTCTCGGTGGGTACCCACACTCCTCACAGAGGACCACAAAGGGAAGAGATTTGCCACTTCATTGGACTTTTTGATTTGTTACGAGGAAGAAGGGGATGACATGTTGAGTCAAATTGTCACTGGAGATGAAACATGGGTATCCCATATCACTCCCGAAAGCAAGCGAAAATCGATGGAATGGCGACACACAACCTCACCGGTCAAGGTCAAAGCCAAACAGTCGCTGTCAAAGCGCAAGATTATGGCAACTGTGTTCTGGGACCGGCGCGGTGTTTTGCTAGTGGACTTTATGCCACGTGGAGCGACAATCAACTCAGATGCCTACTGTGCAACTCTAAAGAAGCTCCGCAGAGCAATTCAAAACAAAAGGCGTGGCATGCTGACAAAAGGAGTTTTGCTTCTGCACGATAACGCTAGGCCTCACACCTCTCAAAAACTCGGGATTTGATTGATTCTTTTAGCTGGGAAGTTTTGGACCATCCACTATACAGCCCGGACCTTGCTCCTAGCAATTTTCATCTTTTCCGGTACCTGAAACACCATCTTGACGGGCAGCGCTTCAGTGACGACGATGAAGTGAAAGCAGCCGTGAACTCTTGGCTGTCGGAGCAGGCGGCCGAATTCTTTGAAGAGGGAATTAAAAACTTAGTTTTACGGTATGACAAGTGCTTAAATAAACAAGGCAACTATGTAGAAAAATAGGTAAAAGTGTGTAGAATCAGAAAATAAAAGTTTTTTTTTTACAAAAGTATTTGTATCTTTTTTTAAAAATAAAAACGGCCCTTAATTAACAAACAACCCTCATATCACAGAGATGTTGATATGTTGTGTGCAGTTTGTTAAGGTTGGTTTTTATTCTACCAAGGTCAGTGACAGTTTGTCATAAATAAATTGTGTTTTAAATTTTCCTAACTGTTTCATAATATGTTGTGAGTATTTTGCTGTGTAGCTATTACACTAAAAAAAAATATTTGCTACAAAACTACGGTTCTACTGTTCATTATATTACAAGCATTCAACCTCGCTATTCGTCGTGTTTTATTCGCGAAATTTTCGCACGGGTCGTCTAGTGATCTTTATTTGTGTTTACTGTACGTGGGTTATTACATTCTTTATAGTTGACATCAGACTTCAGATATGTTACCTAAACATGTGTTCTGCCAAATCATTTCTTCTGAGTTGCTTGACTATTAAATGAAGCTCATAATCGGAGATTTGCAGTAATATCTCTGGCGGCAACGAGCACAATGACCAAGGATTTTGAATATTTGGCCAGCCTCAATCATAGCACAAAGAGATTCTTTCGAAGCAATTTGTGCTATGATTGATAATTACCGTCCCTTCAAACAAAATTAGAAAGTCTTCAGATTTTGCAGAATGGACCTTTAGGGTCAAATTCAAGTCAAGTTTGTATTTCAGCTACTTCGAGTCAAGCAACCATGAACTTATACAACAGTGGGATTGTCTCTGTCCACGTTTAATTCTTCTAACATTGTACTGCAATGTGGACCATTTTTCTGCAAGTTCTGCCTTCAGCTTGTCAAGTAATGATGTGTAGTATGCTCCAGTAATGGTTTTTTCCTTTTTGAAGATAATCGATTAAAATAACTCCATGATTATCCCAAAAAAAAAAAAAAAAAAAAAAAAAAAAAAAAAAAAAAAAAAAAAAAAAAAAAAAAAAAAAAAAAAAACAGTCGCCTGCACTTTCCCAACCGAAAAAAACAGTTTTTGCTTTTCTTTTGGAGCCGGTTCCCCCTTTGCAGTTCACTGTTTGGGACTGTATTTTTGTTTCGGGCGTTTAATGGTGTTATACAAGTTTCATCTACAGTAATTAATCGGGCCTAAAACTTGGATTTATTGCACCTAAACTGCGGCAACAGAGCGTTGGAAATGTTCATCTGAACACGTTTTTGGTCTAATGTGATCAAACGCGGCACCCAACACGCCGCGTACAGCTTTCTCATACCTAAATGTTGATTTAATATGTAACAAACATGTTTCTTTTGAAATGTTCCTATACCTCGGCTATCTCTTTCACTTTAATTCGGCGGTTGTCTAGCACCCAATTGGTGAACTTTGGCGATTCTTTTCGTCGGTAGTTGCAGTTTTTGACATCCCGAACGTTCATCGTCTCCCAAGCTCTACGGCCACGTTTTAATTCAGCTGCCCAAAATTTCACTGTGGTAAGTGATGGTGCAGCAATCCCCATACACAGAATCCAAACTCATCTTTGATTTGCGTGGGCATATTTCCTTTCAAAAACAAATATTTAACAGGCTTGCAATGAATATTCAGCAACTATTCGGTATTCGGCCTGTTCGGCCACTTTTTTACTATTCAGCCGAATACCGAATATCTAGGTACTATTCGGTCCGAATACCGAATACTTAGGATTTTTTTTTAGGTTAGATAATTGCATAAAATAAAACGATTGATTGATTGGATGGTAATGTATTTAACTTACAATTACAAAATATAATCGTGCATGGTCAACTTACACGATGTCAAAGCAAAACAAAAATATTAAATACCTATTCAATGGAATCATCATAATTGAAATTTAGGAGTGGAAGATTGTGATACAGAAATACTAATTTTTCTGCATTGTAGGTAGTAGTTTACTTCTTTCTTCTCGTAGACATTTCCAGGTTCAGAGAAAAGCCGCTTCGAATAAACACTACTTCCTGGCACGGACAAGTATTTTGCTGCAAACTTTGTCAATCACGGAAATTTCTCTTTTTTGCTTGCCACCAAATGTACGCATTATCATGCCATGATATACTATTAATATTTAAATAAACATCAATTTCAGTTTAAAATGCATTTTTTCTTGTGATGTCCCTGCATTGATCGTACTTTTCTCTGTAACAATCTCTTCAAAACATCCATAAAAGATGAGTGTGTACTCTGACTGTGACCCGACTCTTCCGTCATCCTCTTGGACTGAATAGGGGACGAATTCGCGCTGCCGTCGCTGCTTGTTTCACAGTACGTCTTTAGACCATCAATTAAAATATACTGCCTTGCTTTTTCTCTTTGCAGTTGATGGTGAAAATAATCATTTTGAAGCGAGGCTCAAAGCGGTTGCCGACAAATAATTTTTATTTGTGGCAATGCCTTCAAATCATTCGTTCAACCCTTGTTGCATGTCAAGTCACACTTGGTTTAAGTTGGCTGTTAGCTCTGATGTGCTAGTTTTATCGCAATATCGCGTTAGAGTAACAACATACGGAATAATTTCAGAAATGCATGCATATCCGGAACAGGTGAATTTTGTTAGTTCTTCAAATGGTTGTGTAATCTCAAAAGTTGCTCTAAAAGCTCCCATTGAGCAGCAGTCAAGTTGGCAATATTGCAGTCCGTGAGATACACTGAAATTGCCCGTTTTTGTTCCATTAGCCTTTCAAGCATATAATATGTGGAATTCTACCGCGTACTGACATCTTGCACCAATTCATGCTGGGGAGACCCAATTGCTTTTGGATTGCAAGCAGTTTTTCTTGCGCAATACCGGAATGATTGAAATGAGTCACGATCCTCCTTCCTGCAGCTATCATTTCCATCACTTCTGACTGAACTTTCAGACAAAAGACAACAATTAATTGGAGAGTATGAATGAAACAACGAACTGAGGCCAACCCTGCATTACTGACGGCTTTTACTATGTTTAGACCGTTATTATGAATGACGACATGAATCTTTGTCAGCAGGTTGTCCAAAAAACTTTCTATTTTTTGTATAGCAACTGCAATATTTTGTGCAGTGTGCTGCCCCTCAAAATTCTTGATGCTCAGAACGACATTTTTGACATTGAATTCACGATAAATAAAATGCGCAGTAAAACTTAGAAAAAACTAATGTGATTATGCAAGCACGTCCACATGTCACATGTGACGGAAATAAAATCAATCTCTGAAAGCATTTTTTAAATTGTTTTTACTACCTTTTGGTATATTTCTGGAATTATTTTCTTTGAAAAGTAAGGGCATCATGGTATGTAATACCGAGGCAAAGCGCTATTTAACAGTCTTCTAAAACCAGCCCTTCCTACCATATTTACTACCTCATTGTCAAGTGCTATCATTTCGCCAATTAAGCGAAATATTTTTTAGTCTTGGGATCATTAATATCCCATTGTTTAGGCATTTCAGTATATTCTTCAAGACTCAATTGTCTTTTTGATGTCTTAGGTTTATTTGCACCCATATTTTGATCCGTAAATACTTGCCCCTTAGGAAGCGCATGCTGCAACTTAAGGTATTCTTCATTGTGTTTATTTCTCAGATGGTTTACCATTTTTGATGTAATTGCTTTCTTGCCAACTCCACCTCCAGAAATTTTTGTTTGACACAAATTACACATGACAGTTTTTGTATCATTTTTATCGTCCTCAAAGTATGTCCATATACATAGGCGACTTCTTTTTAGAAGCCATGATTGCCACACTACTTCACTTTTAAAGTAATCAAATCAATACGAAGTAAACTGACTGCTTAACGCTGCACAATCAAACTAAAAGTCGAGTGCATCGCCACCACGCCAACTGTTTTTCTACAGGGACTTCCATTTGACTAACACGGAAATTTGGGAATCCACGAAATGAAAACGGGGGGGGGGGTCCACCCACTTTCAACAGTTCAGGCATTTAGTAAAGTAATTTCAAGCTTTTAGTATAGATGAAATGAAAACCATACACGGCTTATTTAAGAGATGTATTTGCTAATTTTAATTGTGTTGACTTGGGGTTACAAAGTGATGGTCCGAATTTAATAAAACTAAGGCCATAATTTTAGGTTTTCTTGTCAGAATTAATATATTCAAATAAAACGGAAGCCACGAATCTTCCCAGTTCTCCAACATGTAACTGGTAAATGTTGAGGATGACGACGTTTCGGCCTATATTCAACATTTAGTCTAAATGCCCTTCTCACAGACTTAAAAACCAGGTATGAGGATATTGTGACTACGGACATACTGGACTCTGTTATCTATCCATATAGTAAAGAATGGCATATCATTGATATTATGAGATTATTGATCGAAGTAATCACTATCTTACTATGTAGGGGGCAGTTCAGAAAGTGGTATCAGCAATTCGGTCTTAAGAAGGTTATACCAATTGCTTATCCCATATTATGAACTATCGTAAGAAAGCTTTTCCATCTTCACACCTCATTGGATGTTATTCTTAAGATAAAAAAAGAAATGTCATAAATAATCCAACGTAGATACTTGAGGCCATACTTCAAGCTTGTTAAAACAGGCACAGAGTGGTGGGAGGTAACTCTGCTTCAACAGGGGGGCGAGAGACAAGCACAGCAATACAGATTTTGGCTCACTCCGGCCGAATACTTTTGCCGAATATTCGGCTATTCGGCCAGGAAGTCTGCCGAATATTCGGTATTCGGCGTATGGCCGAATATACTATTCGTTGTAAGTCTAATATTTAAAGAACACTCGATTCCCGATTTTGTCTATTTTCACAAAAACACTCACATGAACTCACTCAAATGACTTACATAACAACTGCGCATCCAAAATGGCTGAAACTTTGGTGAGTAACTGTCAACAGATAAACAATGAAGTTCACTAGCTTTTATTTACGAGTGCTGCCATGTTGAGGTCGGAAACTTTTCAGATCACAGTCGTATTTAGCATATGAAGTACCTGTATGTTTGTCTACGCAGACATTCACTTATAGAGGAGCTTTAAATTGAAAAACCTTATATGTCAGATTAACTGCATTTATTTTGTATCTGGAGTTTCAAAACGCAAAGAAACAGCCTCAGGCTGTCATACACAACACCCCAGAAATATTCAGCACAGAGCAGTCCGGGCCGCGTGCCGAACTCAGCAGCGCAGGTATCGGCTGACCGCGGCCACTCAGCACAGATAGACAGCTTAGTCGACAACAAAGGAGCATGCAGCGAGGGCTCTGCTGAGCAATACCTAGCAGTTAAAAGGGTTAAATTAAAACCTGGCAGATGTCGGGTGCCCAATTTATACTTATTAGCCAGTTCCAAACTACCAAGTTCAGAGATGCTACATTTGTCTGAGGGGAATTTGACGGCACAGACAGTGATGCAAGGATTGAAATTGTTGGTATCAAGAGTGGTGGCATGATAAGATATTGAGAGATCAGTGTTCTGGGTAAATTCAGTTTGTGTCCGTTCATTTTGATGGTTAGGGAATTGATTGTGTAACCTGTGTTTGAGTCTGGTCAGTGGTTGCAGGTGAATTGCTATATTAGGTGGAGCATGCACAAGTGGCAAGTCCTATTATTGGGAAGCTTTCCCCAGTTACTGGATTGGTGGAGGTGGTGGAGGCAGGGTGCTTGTTGCACAATTTGCAGCAGTATCTGTTACAAGGAAAGGTGCCTTGGAGCTCTATTGTTAGATGGAGAGACTCATGTTTATGGACCAGAAGATGACGGAGGTTCGAAGGTCTATTGGAACAGGTTCTATCCAGCTAGGGGAGGGTTTTTGGGAGGAGGGTTCTCATCTCGGGACTGGTTCGAAGAAAATTGTAACCTTGTCGAAGTACATGGTTGATTGATTCCAAACATAGAAAGTACTGAGTGACCAAAACTGGGCTGTGGTTGGGTTTAAGAGGGCTTTGGATCATTATATATAGTTGGCTGCCAGCCTCCAACATGTAGCCATCTCACTACTACTGAAGAAGGGCCACAGGCTCGAAAGTTTATTACTCTATGTGTGTGTGTGTGTGTTTTTGTGTGTGTGTGTGTGTTTTTGTATCGACGCCGCAGGAATCCTCATCTATGGTAAGAGGTGGTTTTTCTCCTATCAAAATGTACAAAATATATGAAATTAGGATAGGGAAATGAGCCACCACTTACCTTGAGATATGGATGTCCCATCTTAAGGTAAGGTAAAAACAGATACCTGTCACTTACCACAGATGAAGGCAGAAGGGTGACCCCAACATGTAAAACACACACAAAAAAATAAATTACACAGTATTTCGACATGAGTCTTAATCATGTGAGATGTGAGACATATGGCAGAGAGTGAGGGTGGGGGTAGAATCCAATAAGCTAGAAAACACTAATAGATAATAAACTTGTCCTTAGGGACCCATCGGGAAGCACAGTCGACAGCTGATGGTCCTAAATTGCCTATTAAGTAATAATGTATGTGCAAAAAAGAAAACTGAGACCTATGTGAAATAAAAATTGAAATTTATTAAATGTTAAATTTAAGCAAAATTCAGAGTTAAACTGAAAAAGATAGGCTCTGGTGAGCGATGGTTCTTTGGGAAAAGGTAGGAGGTGAGGGGGATAGGTGGGTGGGAAATTGGTGCTATTTTAAATTTAGTTGTGGTGATTGTCTGGTGCCTAGTTGGTACTGGTAAGCCAATTCCCACCTTCTGAGTTCCAAAATGCTGCTTTTGTCAGAGAGGACTCTGATGCCGTAGACAATATGTATAATAAATACACACATTGTGATCACATCTGGCCACCTTGATAACTGTCTACTTGCAAAAATAAAGTTCAGTACCAATATGTTGTGTTACATGTGTTTGTTATCCCAGCTGCTATCATGTATGGTAAGTGTTCAACTGAATTTGCCTATACCTCTTTAGTTATATTCAGGGTCTTTAAAAAAGATTTATCCAGTTTCAAATCTTTATTGTGCAGTATGCAAGTAACTAATTGGAATGAATTACTTGCCATTGGAAATAGAGTATTTTCAAGTTTCAAATTGTTTCTGGTAGAACGTTCTGTCGTGTCACCTTCCTTCCTAACATGACCTGTTGTTTACAGCAGGGCACTAGACTAGAATGGCATCACATCAGCAGAAGGTGTTATGTGTTTTAGAGTTTGCAAGAACCAGTTCTGTAGTTGTAATGCAATATGCTTTCCATAGTAGATTTAACAATGCGTAGTACTGACCCCCTCGAAAGAACATCAGATGGTAGTTCCAACAGATCATGTAAACTGGATGTTTGTGTATGGGGAAAAAACAATGTCTGATCATGACCTTTAGAAGAAAAAGTGAGGAGAATCCAAGAGGTGTTTGAGCAGAGCCTATGAAAGTCCATATCTAGCTAACCATGAGCTTCAGATGAGCAGTGCCACAGTCCAGCATGTTCTCAGTACACATCTACACATGAAGGCTTACAGATAGCAGCTGCTCCAGGCAATGAAACATGTTTACAAGTGAAAAGTGATGGAATTCTGTGCTGCACTTGGAAAGTGATGATGGCACAGTTTCATGTATCCTTTTAGTGACAGAGCCACTATCTACATCAACGGCCTTTTAAACTGTCACAGTGATCGGACTTGGGGAACCAAGAATCTGCGTGAAACTGTAGAGCATGAACAAGAGTCCCCTAAAGTGAATGTTTTCTGTGCGTTTAGTGTCTTCGGAGTTTTTAGTCCTTTCTTCTTAAAGAACAGCACTGGCAAGAGACAGAGCAATCTCGAAATGTTAAGAACTTGACCCTTCTCTTTACAAACAAGCTCATGTGACACTGTAAAAAAAAAAAAAATAAGCACCATCCATTGAAGCTTGCCAGTGTAAGTATTTTTGAATGAAACTGTGCCTCAGTGATGGATTGGTTGCAAGAGTGGTCTGTATCGTGCTCTCTTTACAGGAGCTCCAACATTACCAGATGTCACTCCTTCCAACTTCTCCTTTTAGGGATATGTCAAAGATTGTGATTATATTCCTTCTCTACCCACTACAGTGCATGACCTTATAGAGCGGATAACAAGTACAATCATTCAATGGATCGTGAAATGGTTTCAGAGGACCCAGCTGTAATACTTGCAGTACACACCCAGCCAACACCACCTTCACCAGTCATGTCACTGGAAAGGTCTTTCCTATTTTAGAACATACCACTTATAAAAGCTATGATGTTGTTTAACTGCTTGCTTGCAACAAATGTTTCATACATTGGTCTGAATACCAACTAATTATACATCAGGATGAACAGTATCAGGTAGGCAATGTTTACTCAAAACCCTGGCCATCATATTGTGCCAGGTGCCATCCATACAACAGTAACAACTTTAGCACTTGTATCAGAGTTTGTGCTGGAAAAATCCTCCCTGCTAGTAGCCGTTCCTTTGAACTTAACCAGTGGAAGCTAGCCAACCAGTATATACTGGTAAGTAAATGTTCAAGAGGTCTAGTTTTCATATAAAGCTCTTTCTTCCTTGAATTGCCTCACCTTCCTTCCTTTGCAATCACTCCTTATGGCCCACTGCCTTTTGCCTGCTTTGAACCACCACTACTACTACTTTAAT
>JARYHS010013630.1:245636781-245695452 GCA_031002005.1 Vandiemenella viatica
CCTTCATTGAAAATATGTATATGAATTATTTCTGGTTCTAAAATAACGATTAAAGGAAGAAGATAACAGCGAAGCGCGTTTCACAACCCAACTAGATATCCTCTCCAGATCATCCTGCAATTGTTTACAATCCTCTATCATTTTGATTCTTTTATATAGCATTATGTTATCTGCAAACAATCTAATTTCAGATAGTAAACAATCAACACAATTATTCATTAGAATAATGAATAGCAATGGTCCCAATACACAGCCCTGCGGCACTCCAATTTATACCAAAAAACCAATAACTTAATAACATTATTTAGCGTTCAATAAAGTTCAATGAAAGATCAAAATTCCATGGAGAATATTAAATATACGTTCTTTGAATTTCCCATTTCAACTCGCTGGTAACTATCAACAAAACAGATGAACTCAAAACTTCATGAAAAGTAGACGTCGCTTCGTGAGATCAGATTACCAATTCATGAACCCGCAATTTTTCGGAAAGGAAGTTTTAAACAACAACCCAAGTGTTGGTTTAGCTTAGTTATCGTTGATATTAAAATGGAATTATGATAAACTAAGCCTTCCTTCATTGAAAATATGTATATGAATTATTTCTGGTTCTAAAATAACGATTAAAGGAAGAAGATAACAGCGAAGCACGTTTCACAACCCAACTAGATATCCTCTCCAGATCATCCTGCAATTGTTTACAATCCTCTATCATTTTGATTCTTTTATATAGCATTATGTTATCTGCAAACAATCTAATTTCAGATAGTAAACAATCAACACAATTATTCATTAGAATAATGAATAGCAATGGTCCCAATACACTACCCTGCGGCACTCCCATTTTTACTTCCACTTTTTTTGTTACCTCATTTCCTACCCTAACTTTCCGTTTTCTACCTTTTAAAAATTCTTCTACCCAGCAAATCACTTTCTCATCCACTCCAATAGTTTTTACCTTATTTACTACCATTTTATGGCTCACTCTGTCAAACACCTTTGACAGATCTAGTGACACACTATCAATTTGGCCTCCCTTGTCCAATTCATCTGAAATTTCTTGCATATATCCCACCAACTGAGATTCACATGAATATCCTTGCCTGAACCCATGTTACCTGCTTGAAAACCACTTACGTTCCTCACATGTATTTCTGATGTGGTTGCATATCAATCTTTCCATTAATTTACCTACCACTGATGTCAAACTGATTGACCTGTAATTCTCAACTCTATTTCTCACCCCTCCTTTGTGTACCGGTACTACTATTGCACTTTTCCAGTCCTGTGGTAAGCAGCAAGTATCCAGACTCAATTTAAATAATATTTCAAGATAAGGTACAATTTCTGTTGGTTTTTTTGTAATAGACATTTGGTCTGTCTTTATGAAACAGACAGAGTTTAAACTTTTCAGAATATTTACCTTCTTTCTATTTTGAGTTACTTTTACTCCATCTTGTCCACTTAATAGAAGAAAGTGGTCTATTGTTATGTCACTACCTGTTCCATGATTTTGTTCTTTTGAAATGAAATGAGAATCTCAGTAGTCTGGCACTCCTAGTATGTTTATGAATCAACATTTTTTTATATCGAACAAAGTGTCCATAATATGGAATTTATTGTAGCTGCAAAATTCCTTAATCCCATTCTTGTTAAGTCGATCCTCTCCAAAACTTCCAACCACATTTTCAATTTCCTGATTGCCTACTCTGGCATCAAGATCTCATACTAAAATTAGATAGCCCAATTTATTAGTCGGGTCAATCTCCATCTATAGGGTATGGTAAAATTCTTCTGTGACACTGTCTTCCATCTTCCGATGCTTATAGGTCTATTAATGTAAGATATCCTCTCGAGATCTTAAATTTTGCACTAACTGGCTCAAAATCACCAAGGTGGCTAATTTCAAGTTTGGTTTTGTGATGAAAATATTTTTAAGCTATGAATATAAAATTTAGCCTAATTTTTTACTAAACATGTTTAGAATCAGTAGTAAGTAGGGCAAGCACAGAACTAATTACTTTTTTTATAATATCATTTTTAATGAGAGACATCCCCAAAATCGGTCATTTCGGGAACGTTTTTGTAAAGTCAATGAAGTATTAAAAAAAAAAAACTTAAACATATATTTTTGCATTGGACAATAGCTTAGGTACATAGATAATAATAATAAATAAAAAAACATGTAAAATATTGCATACAAAATCATTTTAAAACAAAATACCACCACCAATAAGAAAAAGTTACTATTTGTATGTGTAAAATTTTCCAGACATAAAAATATCAGCAATTGTCACAATAAAATCAACTTTAGGTACACAGAACTAAACATTTTTTATGTAACTGTGATTTTCTTTTTTTAAAAAAAATCTAAAATTGTCTGTTTTTCGTAATTTTAGTAACGTTCCCAGAAATGATCAGATGTTCACGGAATGACACATGTGTTTCCTAAATGACAATATAGCTACAATATTGAAATCATAAACAACAATTAAATTAAAAAGCTATGCATATTTATTTATTTGACATAAGGCTTGTAGGTACTTAACATAAAATTGACTTTACATAGTCTTAATCAGTTTAAGGAGTACCTACAGTAATGCAATGAAATCTAAACCCTTTTTTGTAGCAAAAATGTTTCTTTACAGACTTAAGATTAATTAAGAAATAGTTACAAAAAAATTATATTTTTTTCGAAAATATCAACATCAGTATCAAAGTAATAATACTCTTTATTCTGTTCTTTTTTCAACAATGGAGTAGGAATAATATTAATTATTTGATCAAAGCTAATATATGACATATCATTAGTTTGTAGTTTGAATTTTCTGGCACTATTACGCACAGATTTTAAGAAAGTTACAAGAATTTCCCCGTCATCTTTATCAACATAATCTGACAAGTGGCGACATATTTGAAACAGATATTTGTTTTTTTGAGTTGGTACTTTAATTAATAAAAATGTCCCAGGGGATATTAAATTTGGATGTAAGATTTCTGTGCCTTGGCCGTAAGATGTAACAGCTTTGTAAACACTATTGGACTGTTCCTCAGTTTGCTGACGAGCAGAAATTGCCATTAAATCTTCTTCGTCTGATGAAGATGAGTTATAAATAGTTTTATAACTGCTGTGTCCCTTTTTGAATGTCATCAGGTCTCCAAAGTTATTTTTATCCATGGGCTCTTCTGATTTAGAAGACTCTGTCGAAGTTTTACAATGATCCATGGGTTCGAGTGAGCTCACATTTAAATGATTAGATAACATAGACAGTTTCAACTCCTTGTAGAAAAGTTCGTGTCGATAAATTTTTATTACAACTTCTGACCCTTTTTGCCAGGTAATTTTTGTGATATTCATAATACCTGGAATGGCATCCAAAGTTTTCGGAACGATGCTTTTTGCCCTAGTTATGTCATCATCAGGTATCACTTTTACTTGGATAGCAGAATCTGTAAACAAACTGGCAAAGTCCGAGGCTGTTTTGATGTCTTTTCCCATCAACACATGACTATCGGCAGTCCTTTTAAGATAACCACCTACGCCATCCATCGGTCCTTTTCCATGCCCAGGTTCACTGTAAGTCCAAGTAGCTTTTGTTATTTGTTTGAATTTATTAATCAATGTTTGTAGCCACAGGTTTATATTCGTACGGTTCCGGTATTGTGATGTAGGACCGTCAGAATAAATGTGGAGAGTGTCAACATCTTTGTTTTCTAAAATTGTTGTTAAGATCGGTATCATATGAGCCCACACTGCATGGGCTTGGTGATCCAAATTTTCACTCACTGTAGCAAAAGATCTTGATTGCAAAGCATTTTCAACGTTTCTTGAATAATATACGCCTGTATGAATAGATAACTGATTTTTTGCAAAATGTGTGGACTGAATTTCATTCACGTATTTAGTGGTATAGTTTTGTGAGAAGTCTATCTGCATCATAATCTCTTTTTCAGTTAAGTTTTCTTTCAACTTTTCTTCAATTTGTTGTAACTGTAAATACCATAGAGATGTCTTTTCATTACTGGAATGTCTTCAGCCAAAGCCATTTTTAATTCTTTGACTGTACTGGAAATAGTAACCTTTTTTGTGATCTTAAATGTCTTGTTCTCACCTTTTACAGTTTTATCTTCGTTAACGGACTTCCATTGAAAATATGTCAAAGAATCTGTATTATCACCAGGCTCCAGTGTCACATTTTTGCATTTCTCACACAAACCGTTCATACATTCATAAGAAGTTACATCGCAACTGTAGTCCTCAATCAACTGCTCCGTGCTCCCGTAATCAAGCTGTTGTAAGCTTTTCAACTTATTCAGTTTAAATTCAAAGTTTTCATGTTTGACACACAAACAAGTTCCTCTGTCTCTTAATTTTGGAGCTACCACCCAAAACGGTTTTGCTCTGAGTAGTGTTGCATAACTTAAATTAACTCCAGTTTCTTGGACGAATTTTGGTGTCAGTTCTTTTACTGTGAATGAAAGGATGCGCTTTTGTTTCTTATCACCATTTTTTTTACAAAATCTCTCTTAGCTGGGCACATCCTACTGACATCATCTCTTTCAAAGAAATCTATGATCTTTCGACGAACTTCTGGCTTCAAAACTATCTCGCGAACACGAGCATCTGACTTCAAAATGGATTTGTTATATCTCTCCTTTGGTAAGAACTTCTTAGCCATATGGAGCAGTCTGTACTTCCTTATGATTTTTCCACTAATACATTTTTGAAAGAATTCCCTCTCTCTGGAATTTTTTCGTAAAGAATCAGACTTTACTTGTAATTGTGTTGACAATACTTCGCCAAACAATAGGTTTTTTGTGTACTTCAAGAGGAACGTGAACGTCTTTTATTAAAGAATCAACTTTGCTGTTAGGAGTTATAGGTACAGGTTCACTTTTTTCGTTCCGTCTTTGTAGTTTTTTCTTTAAAGTCTCTATTTTACGTTTCATTTGAACTATAGTTTGTTGCTGTTTTTTTATTGTACGGTATGCCTTGGATCTGTCTTTGCGTACTATTTTTCTTCCTACGTGACTTCTCACTGAAGGTATTTCGGCTGAATCATCATCTGAATGTGGTGGCGTATTGATCACTATATTTGCTAATGCCTTTTTCTTTTCCCTGTAATTTTTTGATGCTTTATTCCAACTTTTTCTCTGCTTTCGTTTCTCCCGCTCTGTCATCTCAGTAATGTTCTTCACCTTTTTTTCTGCTTTTTTCTTCTGATAGTATGCTCTGTCCTTTGCCCTTTTTATCTCTTTCTGTTCAACAGTCATCTTAGCTAAAAATTTCCTTTTTCTGGCATTAGCTTTTTCTCTTTGGCGCAAATAAGCCGAGCCATCCTTTTTAAGTTGCTTTTTGGGTCTTTTTTTGTTTTCCTCAGTCTCGTGAGACGCCATATGCTATGAAAAAATAACAAATACTAAAAACCTTGTAAACACAACACAAACAGTAAATTTACGGATAAATTATAATAGCTGATATCACCTCGGGAACGAAATAGTCATTTCGAAAACGTCATAATCATTTCGAGAACGTGTAATCATGTCCGGAAACGTTCCCAAAATGACCGTTCACGGAATGACGTTTTCTAATAAACGCGCGCTATTCGTTTAACGGCAGCCATTTTATCTGCGGTCTGACACTGTTAGCGTAATATGTATGGGGTTATGTTTTTAACATTGTTCTCTAAAAGATATTTTTTCGAAACTGGAAAACGCATTCCCGGGATGATGATCTATTGATGTACGCACTGTAAATAACTAACTAAAAGGTACTTACCTCTTAATTTTAATTAATTTGATGGAAGACACTTATCACACCAGCAATAATACTTTCTCATAACACTACTGCGCCCTAGCGCCTAAAGGCTGCATTCATTATTAACAACTTTCGGTCAGTCATAGCTGCGTTCACTGAAATGATGCTTACGTCGCCGGACAAAATATTTTAGCATATTTCTCTATAAAATAAATTTACTTTCGTATTATATTTACAAGATTTAGATATTAGATAAAATTTACCGCTAATAAGAAATGAAAACTGTTCCATGTCGTTTGTTTTATGGAAATTATCGGTGTTTGTTTCCAAAGATCATACTTTGGGACGTGTTCCCGAAATGATTTTCTATACATATATTATGAAATAATAATAAATCTTATTAATTTTTTAGGTATATTATATAATGTACAGTTAAAACGAATAACGTTTAGCAATTATTAATGGTAATTTGATAAAAATAAAAATGATATTAGTAATTTATTTGCTGGCGAAGCAAATTTTCCACCTTGGTGATTTTGAGCCCTATACTTTCATTTACATATTTGAACGATACAAGAGTTGTCTTCCACTTTTGACTTATGCCTCTGTGTTTTTTTCTTTGTTCAACTCTGCTGTAAATTAACGTGTATTCATTCCATTCTTTGGTGCCTGTCACTTTAATTTGTCTCGCTGATTGATATTTTTGGCTCCGAGCTGTTTTTCTAACTCTTTTCATGCTGAGACTCCTCAATAATTTCATCATATTACAAATCCAAGCAGAGCCTTTAGCATCATCCACATGGATCAGAGAAGGAGTTGATGGATTTTCCTTTTGGTTGTAAACTATCGCCATTAATTTACCAGATCTTGGCACCAATTTTTTGATGAAAGGAACAGAGGTAATTTATGTAATTACAGAATCTGTGATTACTTCATTTTCAATTTATTAAGAATGGATATGAACAATGTAATATAGTAACAAGGGGGAAATTCAGAATATAAATAATTCTCAAAGAGACTGCATATCATCTATAGCCATACAAAAATTCCAGAATGTATTGTTTTGGTTCTCTTCCATAGACTATAACAAACTATTTGGGATAAAATAATTTTACATGTTAAATGTTGCCTTAAGCTATCACTTTATTCAGTTTTGCTGTAATCTCTATATTAGTTTTTACACAAGGTGCATACACAAATATTAAAAAGGTTTAGCCTTCATATCATCAGGAACTATGTGACTAATGACAGAACCTGTCACTATAACAGATCTGTTAAAATTAATGACTTAAGGACAGACACAAGATTTAGGAGATTTTGACTCCACAAAAATTTTATAACTTATCAGGACGAAAAGTATCCTACATTCAGATTGATGACATAAGCTACCACTAGGGTTCAGATCTTTATAACAATTCATATTTTTTTCCTGCCTTCATTTTGAGCTGCAATGCTGAATTAAACACCGATTGAATGTTTCCGATTGTATTTAAATGTATTTTTAAATAGCATATAAATGCATATTCAGGCCATTTTCCTAGTTTTGGTCATATTATGATTATATTTGTGTTCATAATTTGAATAAATATCTGGCAGTACCAGAATTCATTAGAAGTTATAGATGAGAAGAAATTAACATAATTGTTCACAAAACTGTACTCCGATTATACATTGGAGAAAAAAACTAATTGTCACTGAATTGGTCAGAATTCACAAAACTCAGTCGAGAATTAAAGTTATACGAGGGCTATTCAGGAAGTAGGGAACGTTTTGGATTAAAAAAAAAAAATAAGCACAAGGAAAAAAATTTATTATATATATCTGAAAGACAGACTAAAATACTATTTTTCTACATAGTCACCAAACAAATTGAAGCATTTATCATAGCGGTGGACAAGCTTTGAAATTCCTTCGTCATAGAAATCTGCCGTCTGTGATTTCAGCCAGTCAGTGACACTCACCCAGAGCTCCTCGTCATCAAAGCGCTGTGTTGCTAGCCAGGTCTTCATTCTTGGAAACAAGTGAAAATCGCTTGGTGCAAGTTCTGGACTGTAGGGTGGATGAGGGAAAACCTCCCATTTGAATGAATTGAGGACTTGCTGAGTGCGGTTTGCCATGTCAGGTTGGGCATTGTCATGAAAAAAACAGAATTTTGGACGTCAACTTTCCTCGGCGCTTGTTTTTAATGGCTCTCCTAAGGTTGCGCAAAGTTTGACAGTACCGCTCAGAGTTTATTGTTGCATGTGGTGCGAGAAAATCAATAAAAAGCACACCTTGCCTATCCCAAAACTCTGTTGCCATTATCTTCCTTGCTGACATTGTTGGCAAACATTTTATTGGTCTTTTTGGGGAACTTGTGTGCCCCCACTCCATAGACTGTAATTTTGTCTCACAATTGACGTGTTTCACCCAAGTCTCATCACCAGTTACGATTCGATCCAGTAATGAATCACCATGTCTGTGATAGGTGTCCAGAAATGTCAAAGCTGCCCCCATTCGCTGACTTCTGTGGTGATATGTAAGGATTTTTGGCACCCACCTTGCACAAAATTTGTGATAGCCAAGCTTTTCAGTGACAATTTGAAACAACAAAGTCCATGAAACTTGTGGAAAACAAAGCGAAATCTCAGTTATTGTGAAATGGTGGTTTTCACAAATCTTTTCATCAACTTTAGTGACAAGATCGTCGGTAACAATGCTCGGGCGTCCACTCTTCATCATGAACATTCGTTCGGCCATTTTTAAACTGAATGCACCATTTCCGCAAGGAACTTTCATTCATTACGTTGTTTCCATACACTTCACACAGTTGACGATAAATTTCTATCGGTTTTAGGTTTTTTGCAAACAAAAAAACATATTACTGACCGCACCTCACAACTGGCGGGATTTTCTATTGCAGCGCACATTTCAAATTTGAATATAAAAAAAAAGGCAGCGCGGAGATGCTCACATTGTTACGGCTGGATACCGACTGAAGTGCTGAACATGCATATACCAAAATATACGTGATCGGCGCGCGCCTAGCGGCATCAGGCGAAAACGTTCCCTACTTCCTGAATAGCCCTCGTACATTATTGTCACTCAAACATTAATGTTCCATCTGGCTTTTAATCTCGACGATGCAGCAACATGCCTGTGTTGAGCCGCATCAGTCAATGTTTCCTTGTTGCCAATACTTTTGAAAATAATCCTCAGCGTTAAATCTGTAGTGGCTTATTGAGTACTGCTATGTCAAAAACAAAATTTTCTGAAAGTGCAAAGTTATGTAAAGGATTATGAGAGGATTAATTTATTACAGAGGAAAAGAGTTCTTTCCTGTAAATTATCTGGAATTAAAATGACTTCAACAAAGTGATTTAAAATTTCCCAATGATGCAGCGAATGCTCGGTGTCAGGTGGCAAGGCTGCACGGGGGTTAATGCAACACTTTCACCTGAACTGTGAACAGCTAAGTTCATGACCATGTGTAGCCTTCTGGTACCTATAATATTAAATAGATTGGCCGCCACGCATTCATATTAAACCCCAAATGCGAAGGGTAATTGAAATAAAGTCACTTGACACAGTTTCAGAGTAACACAATACTAGTATTCTTGGTAATAGTTCACTCTTACATTGTTGGTACCAGATTCATGAATAAAGCATTGTACAACAGTTTCTTTGAAGATTACAGGTTAAGTACATTCACACGAGAAGACAAAAACTCACAAAGTCCCCCTAACACTAGTGAGTATTGCGGCATGTTGGAATTTGCCTAAACCGCTACCGTGTGGAACAATTTGCTCCGCGGAGTTGCGCGATCACTTTCCGGCGAAAGAATGAGACCAGAGTGAGACAATCTGAGCTCGCTGCAAGATATTTTATAGACTTCTCAGAGCCTGTGACGTCAGCAAATTTTTCTTTAGTTAATATCTCCAAAAGTACTCAAAAGTTTAACTTGAAATTTTTACAGGGACTTTCTATTATCATGATCTATCTGTTTTAATTTAATTTAACATTCAAAAAGGTTTCTATAATCTTAAAATTGAAGTAATCACAGGCCCAACTTGGCGGAATTATTACGCTCTTCAACAACAATCCGTGACAATCTATCTTTAAAAACTTAATTATTCTGACAAATACTTAAACTTTTTACCAAAACCATCATATGTTCGTAATTGTCTCAATTTGGGCTATCTACTGATATAAATTTCAAATTAATATTCCTTTTAAAAGTTATGTTATGTAAAGGAATTTTGAGAGATTAATTTATTACAGAGGAAAAGAGTTCTGTAAATTATCTGGAATTAAAATGACTTCAACAAAGCGATTTAAAATTTCCCAATGATGCAGTGAATGCTCTGATGCAAATTATATTGTTATAAATTCAAATGTTTAGTCATATAATGTTATTTTTATGTCACATTTACCCATTTTTAAGGTCTGTTTGCAAGCATGTTTCTCTAAATTTTTTGGGGAGGAGGGGGGGGGGGGGAATAAAGATCAGAACCCTAGTTATCACTATGCACAGTTCATTACAGTCCGGTGTGTGCGAGTTGTTTTTTTTTATTATTATTTTTATTTCTATTGTCACCAGACACTGTACCATTTCTACCTCTCGTTTGAACTACCATTAATTTGAAAAGTTTGTTTTTTGCTTACCCACAGGCATTCTTTAGTATTATTCACAAAGATTCTCTGCAAACAATATTTGAAATGGTGCTGCCTTGGCATGTGTGTGAATAGATTGCTTCATTTGTATATAGATAAACTGTGATATGGAATCTCTAATTGAATTGTGATGTCAAATATATTATCACTGCTTATATAACAGTAGTTGTGGTAAATATTTTGACTGATAAAACTGCTGCCAGATAATATTAAATAGATAATTTACAGTTTTGTGCAGTTTCATGGATGAAATATGGTAATACTTTTTATTCCAATTATTTTGTATATTAACTGATCCACGAGCTATCACTATGTTAAAGTTCATTAAAATTCGTTTATTAGTTTTTGCGAGAAGAGCACACAGAAAAATTTTTTATGGTTTTGATGCCTGTGTCATAGGAAAGTACCCATCTGGATAAAAAGTAACCTATTTTACATTGCTTACTTCCAGTTTCATTAAAAAATCCACTAGGTTCAGCATGTTACACAATCAGTAAAAATATCGAACTTTATAGTTATGGCCCCTAGCAGAGGGAATTTTTAATTTATCAGGCTGAATAGAATACTAAATAATCATTAACAACAAAAGCTATTTTTCCTTAAAACCTGACCATTAGTTTTTACAAACAGATAGGGGGGGGGAGGGGGGGGGGGAATTTCTACAATTATGTAGTATAGAGGATTCCTATACACATTACAAAAATTTGTTCTGTGACCGCATTTAAACCTCAGTTCCCCCCTTTTTCCAGTTTTTAACACATTCATTTAACTACTGGTAGAAAAGCTTTATACACAAAAGCAAATTCCATAATTATTCCATCGTATTTCTCAACAGCTTTACTCAAGGATTGCTTCTCCTGTGGCATTTTTCCTTAAAAATGTGACCAATTTATTATTATTATTTGTTTTACCCTAGTTAAAAACTAGAAAACAAATAATCTCAGGCAAATTTTTTTAGTTTCGTATATTGTGAAAATCTGTCAGTTTTAACATTTCTTCCAAGAGAGGTTAGTAATCCCTAATGGATTAGAGTTATTACTACCAAGTTTAAACACACAAAAGCCCTGTTCTTAAACAATAGCAAATATTTATTGGCATCAATAGTTACCCACCAAGCTTTGAAGAGGAAATTAAATATTTCTCTTGTGGACTTGCATTATTACTTCTATGTACTCATTTCTATCAACTAGCCCTGTTTCTCTTCATGATAATTTCTTTGTAATATCTCTATCAAGTTATTTATTTCCAGTTACATTTGTTTCATGGGCAGCAACCCCTTCACCCAAAATTTGATCATATTTAATAGTGTTTCACCTTTGTTTTATCATAATATTAAATTTCATGGTCATTAGTTCTTACCAGGTATATTTTGCTTCCCAGAAATTTTGAATCTTCTTAGAAAAATAATCATATTATCCAATTCCAACTTCTACAGATTGGTTATAGTTAAATTTTTTCTCCTGCAGATTTGTACATTCTACAGTTATTATACACCTGAAATTCTGTAGAAGCATAGTTTGTTTTTCTTACTACATAAAGAAGAGCATTTCTGGGGAAAGACCAGGAAATATCTAAAATTTCCATAGTTCCTATATGCTGAGTTAAATGGCCATATAGATACCAGCTTTTGGCTGTTGGTTCTGCACAGACATGTGTGTATGGAGTAACGAGTTTACTGTTTTTTAAAATAGTAATCAAGTACCAATTGTTATCCAGGAATAGGCAAGAAGTTTTCTTTTAGCTACTTTTTTTATTTCCAGTGTTCATCCAGATGTCAAAGTTTTGTTTATAGTTTTCTGTATATTTTAGTGTAATGCAATTTAAAAAAATAACAAATTGACTAATCAAATGGTCATAAAGCTACATAAAAATAAGACATTTTATTACAAAAGGAAACATTCTACACATAGATGAGCAAGTTTTAGTATTGATATTGGGAATAAACTTTGGTTATGATTCTATCTATAGTTTGTAATGTAACATTGTTGTAACCTTTACCATAATGTAAATACAACTTTTATTGTAGCGTTAATCTTTAATGTAGTGGTTTGATTATCATTTTTGTGTAATCTAACATACAAGGCATGTTTTTTTAAGTAAGTACAGTTTTGAAATTAAAAAAAGACGTGCAAATATATCTCAATAATTTTATTTTTACATGAAAGCCTGTACCTTACTCTACTTTTCTACATAATTCCCTTCAATATTGAGGCACTTGTCATAATGTAGTACCAGTTTTTGAAAACCCTCCTCATAGAAGTCTGCCGCCTGACTTGTTAACCACTGCATCACAATTGTTTTAACTTCGTTATCATCTTCAAGATGCTGACTGCCCAGGTGTCTCTTCAAGTGCAGGAACAGATGGTAGTCACTGGGCGCCAGATCAGGGCTGTGCAGAGGATGATCTAGAGTTTCCCTTTTCCCACCGAAAAGATGTGATGAGATGAGATCTTTCGTCTGATTAGTCACAGGTGGACGGGCATTGTCATGCAGCAAAACTATGCCCTTGCTCAACTTGCCACAGCTTTCGTTCTGGATTGAACGGCGCTGATTGTTCAATGTCTCACAATAAGCTGCTGCATTGATTGTATCTTTACGAGGCAGAAATTCCACAAGCAATACTCCTTTTCTGTCCCAAAAAACTGTGCACATGATTTTCCGGGCAGAAATCGTTTGCTTGAACTTCACTTTTTTGGGTGCATCTGAATGCCGCCATTCCATGGACTGTTGCTTTGATTCAGGTGTGACGTAAGCCACCCATGTCTCATCGCCTGTAACAATTTGGCTTAAGAAATCAACACCATCGTTGTGGTACCGCTCAAGGAAAGTCAATGCACTGCCTAAACATTTGGTTTTGTGCACATCCGTTAACATTTTCGGTACCCAACGTGAGCACAATTTTCGGTAATTCAAGTGCTCGGTCACAATGCCATACAAAACACTACGAGAAACATTAGGAAAGTCATCACACAAGGAGGAAATCGTAAAGCATCTGTTTTCTCTCACCTTATTGTCCACTTTCTGCACCAAACTTACATTAACGACCGAAGGACGCCCACTCCATCATCATGCAAATTTGTGCGGCCATCTTTAAATGCTCTCACACACATTCTCACCATTCCATCACTCATAATGTTTTTTCCGTAAACTGCACAGATCTCACGATGAATATCGATCGGTTTTAGGCCTTTAGCACAAAGAAATCTTATAACAGCCCGTACTTCACAGTCGGCGGGACTCACAATTATCGGAGGCATCTTGAACACTCAGTGAACAACGTAAACAAAGAAGAATTAGACTGTAATGGCGTCAATGCGTAGGCAAGAGATGCAGGTACCCAGTGCACATGCGCGGAACGCTGACCGTAGCGCTGCAACCACGGTGTGACAAAATGGTACTTACTTAAAAAATACGCCTCGTACTTTATTTCAGAAAAATGAAGAATTAAATAATGAGAGTAATGTAATCATTTTTTTAAACATAATTCAAAGAGTGAAGTGTCATTTTTAATGTTGTATGATATCTGGTGCATATCTTTGGAGGTTAAGAAAGATATGTTCATCTGAGATACAGTGTGATCTGTGCCACCTATCTATTTACATTACAAATAGCTTATCACTTCTTGCTCTGTCCTGGTACCTTGATTGGAAATATGTATTGTAATCTTTCAGCTAGACCATAAGCATTCATATAATGAATACCTTATTCAGATCAGTTTAGTAGTTTTTGTGTGATGCGGTAACAAACTGACACACATGGCCTGCTTAGATTTTTATATGTAGAGATAACCCAGGGCATCTAGAACACTTTTAGAGAATCCAGAAGAAAAATGGACAGTGGATGTTGCGATTAACTGTTACATGGTTACAGTAATTCTTTTCATCCAGAATAGTGACATGTGTAACATGCAACTTGAAAAGCAAGTTACAGAGGAACTAAAAGTGCAGATCAATTAGTGGGCAATTAAAAATGAGAAACAAAAGTTTTTAACTTAAATTTATATCCATTTGTTGGAATTACTACAACTGTAGGCCATGATGCAATGCTTTCCCACTTCAGGCTTTATGGCTCACTAGAGCTCAGATGATGGGGAAGAAATTTGGCTATGGCATTTCAAAGGAACTTTCTCTTAAGCCATTACCTGCAATAAATAACTTCAGGAAATCATGGAAACCAAAATCTAGATGGCCATACTGAGATTTAAACCAGTATCTTCCAGAATGCCAGACCAAAGTGTTTCCATTCACCGGTCAGGCTTGGTTTCTGCATTTCGTATGGGAGCATTATTTAATCTTTGAAATTACAATTTGAGTACAGCATAAAATCATTTACTTAGGAACACAGAAGGGAAGAAATGGGCCTCTTTCCAACCTCCTCCAATACTCAGACAACACTGTATTAAAACAGCAACCATACATTTCCAAATACATTTTATTTCTCAAAAATATATACTTTTATACAAATGGTAAAACTTTAGCAAGGAAAAAAAAAACACTTAAAATTTAATAACACCAAAGAAGGCAGCACCTATTATGCTGTAAATGGTCCCCAGAATACAAGTTTACCGCATATTAAGAACCTTAAGTACCACAGACATTTAAATTACATGTCTATTCATTCAGGACTTACAAACTTGCATGAACATTTCCCTGTCCGTATTTACGGAGACCTTCTACTAATCTCTTCCCAAAGTCAGCATCCACTTTTGAAAAGTTTTTTGACAGTCCTTTCCTGTAATTAAAGAAAAGAAGATCAGGCTATAAGCAACATTCTTATCTGCTATACTAACGATTATTAGAAAACAGCAAAATAAAAGTAGGGGATATACTGTGACTTGTGCTATACTTCAGCAGAATGTGTTCCATACATTATATATATATATATATAACTGTATTTTATCTCCTTGTGGATGTTAGAAACAAAGATCAATATAAAATTTTCGTTTAACCTTAACAACGGTTGCAGTCGACCAAAAATTTAACTTGAATGGGGTGTAAAGCAATGAACAGTGTCACTCCATATTCTCATGAAGTATTAATGCATGCATTGAGATGGGATCAAAGTTTCAGTGGGTAGTTTGACTGGAGAGTGACAGCTCATACCACCTATGGATGTAAATGGTAAGACATGTTTTCTTTTCCATGTTGCAACTCGAACGGCAGGGGTTAAAGGGGTTGACAAGTGGCTGAAGACACCAAACTGGCCGTTGGCATTTTGTGTGCCAGAAGGACAAAGGGTGCATAGACTGAAGAGAAGAGAGAATACTGGCCAATAGGTGGTTGATGAAGCAAGACCACTGTTATATATTAGAGGTTCAAGATCTTAACTTTCTTATGAAGTGAAAAGTTATAATTACAGGTGCTATTTCAAGTGGTGATCTCATCTAACTAGTAAACTGCATGAAGTTGCCGTTTGATAAAGTCTAGGGGTGCTTATGGTGGCCATGCACTATCTAATACAGCACGCTATAGCAAAATGGTCAGTTGATTATTTCTGATCACTGCATATGTTTCTGGATCATTACACCAGTTCACGCTCCTGTGTGAAGCAATTTGCCACATAAGATGTCTATTAAGACTGTTGCAAATTGAGCTAGTCTGGACAAATATAATTTTTTACTAAAAGTTCAAGCATGTTTGTTAGCAACAGCAAGTAAGCCTATAAGTAGTCTCACATAGGATGGTGCCCACAAAAATCTAGTTCTTTAGTATATTCTATCAATATATTAAAAGAAAGTGATTGACAATTCTTTTTATAAATATTAAGTTTTGCTTGTGTGTAAATAAATGTTTAATTATGTATCTAAATCTTTTGTTCGGAGCAAATCTGATCCATTCCATGCAAAGATTATAATGCTTATATATCAGTGCAAGAAGTTTTGAGATTCACATAAAACCAAATATTAAATTATAAGATTAATAGACAACCCGCACGAAAATTTCCCTAATAAAATACAATGAATAGTGAGGTTGAATGCTTGTAATATAATGAAAAGTAGAACCGCACTTTGTAGCAAATATTTATTTGTTTAGTGTAATAGGTAAGCATCAAAACATATTATGAAACAGTAATGAAAATTTAAAACACACTGTATGTACAACAAACAGTTACTGACCCTAACAGAATACAACCAACCTGAACAAATAAAATGTTAACACTGGAATTGTATAGCAAATCAAAAATGTTTCTGTAACAGAAAAAATATCCAAAAAGCTACTTATTCTATAAGAAACAGTTTACTGACATCTCAGCGATACTGCTGCTGCTATCTGAGAACTTGGCTCTGAATTGTTTGATACACATGAGTACTTTAAGCATCAAATTCCAAAAAATTTCTTGATTTATGATTTTACCTAATTGGAGACCTTACTCTCTAAAATGATATGTCATTTATCGATTTAGGTTAGGTATTAAACGAGATAATTGGCTCGAAATTAAAGAAGAATGTAGAAACTTTTGCCCTTTAAGGGTAAAAAAAATCCTTTTATAAGTTATGGTGTGACCGAAGTGGACACCTTAGCCTTTAAAATTATACCACATTTACTGATTTTGTTTAGGCATCAAGCGAGATAAGAAAAAAAAAAAAAAAAAATAGAAGAGATTTTTAGAAATTACATGTTTTGCCCCTTGAGGGTTGACTTTAAAGAAAGTTGTTTCTTAAAATATGATGTGTCCAAAGCGGATACTATAATATTTTAAATGATACCCTGTTTATTGACTTCGGTTAGATATCGATGGAGATAAATGGATCATGACGGAAAAATGTTGTAGAAATATTAATACTTTTTCCCTTTAAAGGTCGAATTTTGAAAAATTCCTTACTTAAAATATGGTGTAACCAACCGAAGACCTTACAAAGACCTCAGTTTTTAAAATGATACCACATTTATTAATTTTGTTTAATTATCAAGAGATAAATGAATCGAGACATAAAAACACATTTTAGAAAGACTGACATTTTTGCCCTTTACAAGTTGAATTCAGAAAATTCTATTCTTGAAACATGATGTAATCATAGCGGAGACCTTAATCTTTAGAATGATACCTCATTTATCTATCTCGGTTATATATTAATGGAGATAAATGTCTTGTGACACAAAAATTCGTTGAAGAACCATTGATACTTTTTCACTTTAAGGGTTCAATTCCAAAACAAAACAAAAAAATATATTCTTTCTCAGTATATGATGTGACCAAAGCTGAGACACTAATCTCCATAATCCTACTTCGTTTAACGATTTCGGTTATATATCCAAGAAGATAAATGGCTCGAGACACCAAAAACACTTTAGAAATATTAACATTTTTGCCCTTTAAGGGTTGAATTATGAAAAATTAATTTCTGAAAATACAATGCCACCATGGCGGAGACCTTACTCTAATATGATACCTCATTTATCTATATCGGTTAGATATGAAGGGCGATAATTGGCTCGTGACACAAAAACATATTGCAGAAATATTGATACTTTTGCCCTTTAAGGGTCGAATTTCAAAAAATTCCTATCTTAATATATGATGTCACCAAAGTGGAGATCTTAATCTTTAAAATTATACTTCATTAAACGATTTTAGATAGGTATCCAGGGAGATAAATGACTTGTAACACAAAAAACAGCATTTTAGAAAATTGACATTTTTGCCCTTTAAGTGTTGAATTCTGAAAAAATCCTTTCTTAAAATATTGTGTGACCAAGGTGGAAACTATAAAGTTTAATATGACATCTCATTCATTGATTTCAGTTAGGTATGAAAGGAGGTAATGGCTTATGACAAAAAACCTTATAGAAATAATATATATGATTTTGCTGCTACAAAGCATACAGATGGTTGGATCATTACAATAGAGTGTTGCTGAATTATATGAAATGATCAAGTCAAAATGTGCATAAAATATTAGTAGTTTGTATTAAATTTTCCACATGGCCGTAAACTTCTTTCACAAGTAAAATATAAAATATTTTTTTTTAAAAAAAAAAAAATAAAAAAAAACACGAAAAGGGGAGGTTAAGATTTTTCACATATCACTTACCTGGAAATCCAAGTGCAATCCAACATAGCAGAATAAGTAAAAACTAGTTATTCCCAAATATTTTATATATATTGCATGAATTTCACTCCAAATGTACATAGCATATATTTAAAAATAAGGAAGGATAGGTAAAATAACCCATCACTTATCATAGATGAAGTCATCTTATCCAATAGTATATATACAGAAATACCCATAATTTTATTTTAAAATGAAATTCACCTGAATGAATCCAGCTGCAAATCTCAAGTGGTCCACAATGTTGTCAACCAGTCGCTGTCTCTCATCTTCCTTTAGAGTTTTCTTCCAGAATAATGCTGCCTGACCCTCATTGTCATCATCTGCAGAATTGTACCTGTGTGCAAGGTCCAAAAATCATTAAATCACAATTCAAGTGTTCCTTGGAGAAAGAGGGGGGGGGGGGAGTTAGGTAGTGCCAATTTTGTTATATTCTTAGGGTGAACTTAGGATGTGATTTTTAAACACCCTCCTCAGTCTAACATTTATCTAGAGTTGAGAAACTGTAGTTTCAATTTATCTGAATTATTCAAGATGGTGCTCTTTTTTGGGCAAAACTTCATTGGCAAAATGAGAACTGTCGATATGAGATTAGTGTAGATCCAAACATTTAATCATGAAAAAAAAAAGTATCAAAACTAGATGTTCTTCCCAAATCCAGACAGGCATCTAACATGTTCATGACACTGTGCTGCTTTTACCACTCAAGTGTTTAAAGAAATATCTATCCTAAGCAATTCTAAAATAAAAGTTAAAGTCTGTGCTTCTTTAATGTCTGCTCTTTTCATAATTAAAAATGTCAATGTCTGTTATAAAAATTTTAATAAAATATTTCAGCTTTAACTATGGTACCTTGCAACATCTCCAACAGTTGAAAATTTAGAAAGAACTGCACTTTGAACTTCAGTTGGCCCACCAAAGCTGTTGGGAAAATAGTTTGGTGCACCATCCTGGTTATACAAACACTGTGGTCCATCACGCTGGTAATTCATAATCTTCGTACGATAAGGGCAGTTTACTGGCAGTTGTTGATAGTTGGTACCCAAACGATGACGATGAGTATCAGAATAGGAAAACAGTCTTCCCTGAAGAAAACAGTTTAATAGTTAGTGTAAAAGAACAATAAACATTGAAAGCCTCATATTAAACACATATTTATGTCTCACCTGCAACATCTTGTCAGGACTTGGTTCAATTCCAGGCACCAGATGGGAAGGACTAAATGCAATCTGTTCAACTTCAGCAAAATAGTTCTTAGGATTACGATTCAGAACAATCTTTCCAACAGGGATAAGAGGGAATTCTCCATGGGGCCACACCTGACAATTTAAACAAATGATTGTGGCAATTCCTATTTTGAAAATAGAGTCATCTCCAATTTAAATTTAAACTACATTTACCTTTGTGAGATCGAATGGATTCCATTTCCATTTCTCTGCTTGAGCATATGTCATTACTTGGATGTAAAAGGTCCATGATGGATAGTTTCCATTAGCAATTGCATTGTATAGATCCCTGATGCTGTAGTCAGGATCACTACCGGATAATTCATTAGCCTTACTTACAGGCAAATTCTTAATTCCTTGATCAGTCTGTAAATATAGATAATGTTGGAAAGAATTTAGAAATTACCTGATAATAAACCAAATGTCTGCAAATTTGTACTGAAATTTAAATCTGAATGGAATTTTTGAAAAGTAGTGAAATGCTAGACCAGTGTTTCCCAACCTTTTTTGGGTCATGTCCCAATTTCAACATTTTTTTGCCTCCCATACATAATTTTTAATAAATAAATTATTTGTTATTAAAGAAACTGATATAGGATGGTTTTTGAAAGAAAACACTTTAATATTATCATAAAACACAGTAAGTAAAATTAAAAAACATATAATGAAATACTAAAATTCAAATTCAAAAGATTTATAATAAACGTTTATTATGGCAATTTAGTGTGATCCTTTTAAGAATTTGCTTTTTTGCTATATTTTGTAACCATATCTGGCATTGCGTTTAAATAACCCAAAGAGAAAGCGGTAAAGTCGCATCAAGACAATTTCTAAATTGCCCCCCTAAAAAAAACCAAATTGCCCCCCTGTGGGGCGTGGGCCCCACGTTGGGAAACACTGTGCTAGACAGTTTCTACAAGAAATATTGGCAAAATATTTTCACGGCGGAAGATAGGCAATATAATTTCATAAAAAAATATACTAAACAATATAACTATGAAATGTAGTAAACTAATACCTGCAGCATTTAAAACTTACTTTGTAATGAAACTTCACATAAACAGCTTCATTATTGGCATTAACCGTTTTAAAGGTATGTGATCCATAGCCATTCATATGACGGTACCATCTGGAATGCCTCTGTCTGAGAAGAGGAACATTGTTTGATGTATGCTCTCAGGCCTCAACGAGAGAAAATCCCAAAACATATCTACATCCTGCAATTGAGAGAGTAAATATTACACACAGGCAGATTTTTCTAGTTAGCAGTTATAAACAATTGTTGCACATTTTTAATAATGGCAGTTTGTAGAGCAGGGTAACAGGTTTTTAAGTGGAGGAGACTGTCAGGTAATTAACCCCTTAACCTACGATTTAGATTCGAAGATGTTGGGCCGAAATTGTATACAAGCTCGTGCAGCGTTCGGGACGTTCGCACGACTTGTGCAACACGCTAATCCGGGCAAATACGCAATAAGAAGCTGCAACCGAATACTCGCTATAAAATGGAAAGACAAGCGAGATGTTTATATGCTGTCGACAAAACATGAAGCAGTCGAAATGACTTCACAAGGATCCAAGGGCACTCTAAAACCAAATTGTATTGCAGAGTATAACAAGAGAATGAATGGAATTGATCTCCAAGATCAAATATTAGCACGTTTTCCAGTGATGAGAAAATTCATGAAAGGATATAAATTTTTTTTTATCTGTTTGATATTGATCTTTTTAATTCTTACATCTAATGGAAAAAACTGAATGATGGAAAGAAACAATGTTATGTCGACTATAAGATCAACATAGCCGAATCTCTACTGAAGAAAATGCCAAAACCGATTTATAGAGAACGAGGCGTATTATCTTCCGGAGATGCGCCAGAAAGACTTTCTCATTTTCCAAAGCACATTGATCCAACACCCTCTAAATTAAGACCCTCAAAACGTTGTACAGTTTGTCACAAAAATAAAAAACTTAAAGAAACAACGTGGGAGTGTAAAAAGTGTAAAGTTCCGTTACATGTACCAGAATGCTTTGAAATATATCATACCGTTACAGATTATACAGATTACTAATTTTATATTTTGGAGTTTTGTATAAATAAACATTTTGTAATACTTGCGTCTACCACAATTGTTGCATCAGACTGTAATTGCGTATCAAATATTCCACGTAATATTCACATCTGGCCCGATCACCGTACGTGGGCTATGCCCGTAATATTTACGTTTAGCCCAACCATCGTACGCGGGCTATGCCCGTCATTGTAGGTTAAGGGGTTAAGATGTATACAACTTGCTTTCAGCTGAAAGCTGGCTTGCCTTCATATCCTCTACAAGAAAATTGCTTTTTGGAATAGGTCACTGAATGAAACACCCACTCTGCTGACAATTTAGGTAATAACATTTCTCTTCCACTTAATACCACCAAACAAATATTTATTTCCTTTAAGAATGCATTACTTCCCAGAGAAACTATCAATATACAAGAATTTCTGAGACATAGTACAAAGTTAATCTGCACAAAAATATAAAAGCATATGAATCCATTGTGCAACATTTGCTTGTGATTTAGCAATTCAAAACTTAAATCCAATAAGAAATAAAAATTCTACTTTGGATTATATGTAGCCTACGATGGGAATTATTCAAAATGTATAAAATGTCGGCATTAGATTCTTTAAGTCAGATGTAAGCAAAAAGTCACATAAAGACAGAATATAGTAATGCAGTTTAGTGGTGCTATTTCTGCCACAGTATTATTTAGTTACTGAAAAAACAACAATGCAACATTTGCTGAAATTTTTGTTTGTTTCACACCTTGTCAAGATACCTTCAGTGGTTCATTGTTTTCTGTAATGTTTGTGCAATTTATGAATTTTGTACAAACAGTTCTTTTAATATTATTACAATACATCTATATGCAAGTGTCATGTGTCACGAAGTTTGATAACCGATCACCTGTGTCTTAAACTGGCATGCAACTTTCAATGTTGTACAACATTAGAATGATTAGGTAGTTAATCACATGCCTTTGCGAATACATCTCTTGATGTTGCACTACTTTATGTGACTTTCACAACAAAAGGAAGAAAGTTACTTGTGCATGTTGCTGCTGTCCAATTGTTTTTTCCCCAGCAATGATTTTTTTTCGTGGAAGCTTACAAATCATATTATATTATTAATTTAATTGCAGTACAGCACACACTTCGGAGGCAACTCACCATCATCTAATTACCCTTTTTTTATTATCCTACATAATTTAAGAATTACATACCTCCCTCATCCACTTTTTTGATTTATGAATTTTAAATTCCTTCAGCATTTTTGTTAAATTATTCATCATTTAACATGGCAATTTGTTCCAATCCCAGACATCCTTACCCAGAAAATAAAATTTTCCCACTCCTGTACGCATGAAATTTAGTGCCTGCTTTAGGTCATGGTCATCTTTTCCCTTCCATGCACTATTCCCAATTCTTCGACCAATATACACATTTACATTCCCAGCATTCTCTTCACCCTCATATTTTCACAAACAAATCTAGTTGCTCGTCTTTGCACGCCCTCCAACTCGTGTATTTGATACCCAAAATATGGGTCCCAAACTACCAGATTCAACCAATGGTCTGATCAAAGTTACGTAAACCAATTTCCTAACTTCTCTGGTACATCCTCTCATCAACCTCTCCAGTAAATGAAGGGCTTGGCAACTTTTAACCTACCACCTGCCCAATGTGCTCTGCCCAATTGAGTTTGTTAACAAATGTTATGCCAAGATATTTACACTTCAAACCTTCAACAAGCAATTCTGACTAGGGATGATCGATATTAGAAAAACATCGATGTTGACATCGATGTTAACATCGATTCAAAAGTATCGATGTGCTATAAACATCGATATAAAAACATCGATATGTCTAACACATCGATGTTTTCGGTATGAAGTACAACTGTCTATTCTATTTATTAAATGTGTTTACTGTTATTGAAAATACAATACAATATTTCGCCAATATCTGTTAATATCGCTCATTCCTAACCCTAATCCCTCCGTCACTGGCCCACCATGCAATACAAAAAGTGTTAAGCATTTAAAAATTCACCCACCTGCATGCAAAGCCAACCAACACCAATGCTTAATACTCCTACAATGCAAAACAAAAGCAACAACCAGGAAATATTTAATCTCGGGCAATGTATCCACTTTTCACACAAAATAACCTAAAAAGTAGGAAATAATACAGTGAACAAACGCATTGTACCTACATTGTTGGGTTATATTACCGCAAAAGTTACTGGTCAAAGAAATAATAATACAATCTATACTAATATTATAAAGCTGAAGAGTTTGTTTGTTTGTTTGAACGCGCTAATCTCGGGAACTACTGGTTCGAATTGAAAAATTCTTTTTGTGTTGAATAGACCATTTATCGAGGAAGGCTTTAAGCTATATAACATCATGCTGCGACTAATAGGAGCGAAGAAACAATGGAAAATGTGGAAAAAAACGGGGAAAATTATTCATCTTTGAGGGCTTCTGTTGCGTGCGCTGCGAAAACGGTTCAAGATACCAAAAAAATATGTATGAAAGGATTATTCCTCTTGAAATGATCTAAAAAAATGTCCTCCGCGACAGTATATGTCTATCTTTTAAGATTAACTCACTAGAACCGTTTTTATGGTAATCAAATTTGGTCGAAATGAATGCATTATTACCAATTATTTGTTAGAGTTGTATCAACATAATAATATTAATCTTTATCCAAATAAATGTGTTGTTGATTAAGAGTATTTAATTGTGAACAAAATTGTCTTTGGCATCACTTAATTTCAATGAACATCTTAGAAGATATTACGCGCGGTCGGCTCCCTTCTGAACGGTTGTAGTTCCCCATTATGGAAGTTTGTTAACATTTTAAAATTAACTACAAATATGAGAGCACATTTGGGGGGAGGTAGTATAACTTTTCCTTCAAAGTTACTTTTAATAGGAGACGGGAAAGTACCTCATTTTGAAAATAAAATTGAAATTGATCGCGATTTAGGAGAAAGAGTAAGTAACATTGAGGACTTAATATCGAAAGTTTACCCTGAAATCAGCGAAATAGAAAATAAAGATCAGCAATGGATGTGTCAAAGGGCAATATTGGTGGCGAGAAACAGTAGCGTGGACGAAATTAACGACCTTATTTTATGTAAACTTCCAGGAGACTTAGTTACCTACACATCTATTGATAACGTAATGGATCAAGAAGATGCGGTACATTACCCACAAGAGTTTCTTAATTCTTTGAACCCAAGTGGCCTTCCCCCATATTCCCTCAAGTTAAAAATAGGTGCCCCAATAATTTTACTTAGAAATCTCAAACCACCAAATTTATGTAACGGAACGCGACTTCAAATTAAATTTCTACGCAATAACGTGATCGTTGCAATAGTTTTGACTGGTCCAGCAGTTGGTCAAACAGTGCTTATACCTCGCATCCCAATGATTCCAAATGATTTACATTTTAATTTTAAAAGAATTCAATTTCCCGTTAAGCTATCTTTCGCCGTTACAATTAATAAATCACAGGGGCAAACATTTTAACACGAACGAATCGATTTAAGTCAAGACTGCTTTTCACATGGCCAACTATATGTCGCGTTGTCAAGATCGGGTTGCGGAGAAAACCAATATGTTCTTCTGCCACAAGAAAATAAAATTAAAAATATAATTTACGCAGAAGTACTTTAAAATAATTATGTTCTTTTAAAAACTTAAAAACTAAATTTGCAAAAAATTGTCTAAAATAATAACAGAAATTGACGCGGACAAAGTCGTGGGTAACTGCTATAATTTATAAAGCTGAGGAGGTTGTTTGCAAAAATAAATATGATGCCCAAAATAACTATTCCACGCGGACGAAGTCGCGGGCACAGCTAGTACAGAATAAAGATTTACCATATCTGTTATTTCGTTATTAACAATATCAATAGCAAATTAAATTCGCTTCGCTACACAAGTTCACTCACAACACATACGCACGCGAGCGTTGAATTTGACAGTATTTTTTTTAATCCCTTAGAAAATGCAAAGATATAACTATTCGTAAGGCTTACTCTCGTTACGTTGATCAGTGTCATCTAGTGTAAAATCGTTGAACTTGATAGTCATCTAGCTAGTACATCCAATGCACGATAGATGGCCCTAAAGAATATATTGACGTTTCGATATTTTATACTCATAACATCGATGTGTCGATCTTATCGAAGTCAAAACATCGATGTCAAAACATCGATGTTTTCGAGCTAAACATCGATGTTTATTCACCATCGATGAATATCGATCATCCCTAATTCTGACCCCACCCTATAATCATAAACAAACTTTAGTTTTTTTTCGTATTCTTAATATGTCGACTCTTCTTGGTATTCATATTAATTTCTTATTGACCTACCCATTTAGATATTCTATCCAGGTCAAACTCCATCTGATCACAGTCTTCTCCCACTTTGATTCTATAATATGCCATTATGTCTTCTGAAAACAGCCTAAATGCTGTCCTTTAACCATCAATACACTACCCTGTGGCACTCTGATATTTACTTCCACTTTTGATAATGTATTTCCTACTCTTAACTCTTTGCTTTCTGCCTTTTCAGAAATCCTCTACCAAGAAGTAACTTTTTCATCCAATCCAATTCAATTACTTTCAGTTGATTTGAAACTGATTTTGTGACCCACTCTGTAAAATGCCTTAGGAAGACCTAATGCTATCAAATATCAAATTGATTTCCCTTGCCCTATTCATCCGAAATATCTTGCACATAGCCCACCATCTGAGATTCACATGAAAAAAAATTTCAAGGTAAGGTACAATTTTGTATCCCACAATCTTTAATACATCTGTCATATTATCTACCCCCTCCCCCTTGCATTTTTTTAAAAGCTTTCATCGTAATGTGTGTGTGTGTGTGTGTGTGTGTGTGTGTGTGTGTGTGTGTGTGTGTGTGTGTGTTTGTTTGGTTTTTGATAAAGGTATTTGTGTTGAAGAGGAAGAAGAATGTGTAACAAAATTTATTGTTTGTTTTTAAACTTCAAACTCCCCACTAACAACAACAACAAAACTGACAAAACATCATTGAGAAAGGAGATTGAACAACAAGTAACTTGCTTATGATTATTGTGAATGTCAAGTACAACAGCCTAAAAGTGATGCGATTAACAAAGATAAAAACAAGATAGCACTGAGCAGTAAGGAAGCTTGTCTACCAATCTCCAATATAAAGTTTTGAAGAATTTAAACTGTGATATTTGCCAAAAAGTAGTTCGGAATGGTATTATTTGCGACGTTTGTGATATATGGTATCATTTCGTGAAATGCTGTGAAGTAAAACTAGAAATATTCCAGCTAAGAACTGGTTATGTGAGATGTGTGCTACCAATACTAATGATGAGGTTAAGAAGGGCTTGGTGATAAATGAGCTGTTGGGTGAAACTGAAGCCCAATAATTGAAAATTTAAAGCAAGAAATCAGCCATCTAAAGACATGGATGGAAACAGCACCTATGGAGACCAGTAACAAAATTTATGAATGGCAGCAAATGAAAAGCAGACGACGCGAGGTGAAAAATCTAGTGCACAGTGAGAACACAACACAACACTTGCAAAATCATTTCCCAGTGTTTGGTGACGAATCCTCTGACGAAAATCATTGCAGTCCTGAAAACAACAAAAAGATCCATCCAAGAAGAGTGAAGAAGGTGAAATTCTGATCCTAGCTAATAATCATGGCCGTGGCCTGGCTCAGAGGTTGAACAACGGGATGTTATCCACTAAAACCAGGCCATTATAAAGCCAGGTGTGAATATTAGTAAAGTGATCAAGCGTGTTTATAATAAACTGTGTTCTTCTACAGATAATGATTGTGTTATCATGGGGGGACACAATGATGTAATAACTGGTGAACACCAGAATGTAGTATTTATACTATTATAAGTCTGTAAGCAAGCTGCGTGTGTCTCTTTATTTGAACAGGAGCCATGCAAAAACTATGATAGCAATTTGGACGGGGTCTTCAAATTTTTAGAACTAATGACGAGTCAAAATTTGCGATAATAGCTAATGACATATGTACCATGGGAAGGAGCAAGCAATTAAAAACCTTTATATATGTATGAAAATTCTGTGGGCCGCGGATCATTATGCACTTTCAGACGCTCACTCCTTTCGCAAAAAACTGACAAAACTAAGGATTCAATTTTATTTTTTTTTACTTTTGTTATTCAGTTTTCTGTGCCGCAGTACTCTAAAGTAAACGTAATATGCGAATCAAACGTAATCACCATTAATTTACATTGTAACAAGTCAGTTGTCATGTGAAACGCTCTCACGTGCAAATATTCTTAAACGTGTGTACAAATTTCGGCTGCTGTTCAAACCACAGGCAGTAAAATAAACTATTCTTTCTATGAAATAACTTCATTACCCTGATTTTCTCACATTTATCCCCATATGTGCAATTGGGCTAATGTCAGTAGCAACATGCAACCAATGAAATTAAAAATTAAGTAGCCATCTTAACACCTGATGTTACACCATGTAAATTATAAAACTAGATCCATTATGCTGTAACATAGCATGTCAATTGCCATTCTGGTCCAGGCTGCATTTCAACCTAACGATAAGCTTTTCTTGTGTCAAGTGCACATTAATACATTCACTATTTCGCTATCACATCTTGGCCTGCTGGAGGTACTTATATGCGACTAAAATAATAAAATCAATAATACGGCTTTATTGGAAGCAAAGAGAAATTAAAATAATTAATATCCTGATGCTACATCACATTAATTATGAAGCTAAATCAATACTGTCTCTTAAGTTTCAACAAAGCTTATCAACCGTCATCATGGTCCAGGCTGTACTTCAACCGAACCACAACCTCAGATAATACTGACGTTCGAAAATCATATCGTCAGTAAAACGTGTATTAATACATACACTTTATCGTGAACAAATCATGACATTTTGGAATTATTTATATGTGGCTGAAATAATGGCATTAGTAATAAGGCGATTTGAAAGTGAAGGAAAATAAAAATAATTCTTAACGTGTGATACCATGCAAGATTAGTTTTAATGCATGTAAATTTATATTTTATAGCAAAAATAATTGATCGTACTAACATATCGTCAAAATAATACCAATATACTAACAGCAAAAGAAAAAAAAATTTCAGTAAATTAAATTGGGATTGAGAATCACTGGATGAAGGTAGATGGGTGAAGAGAGTGCTGGGAATACACAGGTCATATGTTTGTGGAGGGCCATGGTGGTATATTTGTCAAAGAATTAGGAATAGTGCATGTAAGGCGAAACACAACCATGACCACAAGCTGGCGCTCGATTTCATGCATAAGGGAGCAGGAAAATTTTCTTTTGTTGGTAGGGGTGTCAGGGATTGGAACAAATTAGTAAGTGAAGTAATCAGTAAGTAATGTACCAAAAACGCTTATGGAATTTAAAATTAAAATTTTTAAATCAGAAAAATAAATGTGAGAGGTATTTAACACACCAATTATAAAAGAAAATGTTAAAAATAAAATAAAAAGGACTAATTAGAAGACTGTGAGAATTGACACCAGAGTATTAGCTCCATTGCAATTAAATTAATAATAATAAATCGGCAGTCCTCTGTATCAGCATTTAAAAATGGCACACGGAGGCGTTACAGTCACCAACCTACTTTTATTATTTTTTTTAACCACTATTATCTTTATTGAGAGAATAAATATTACATATTTACATTAATGTATCTTACTTGATAAACTTTGAAACATTTGAGTCTTACTGTAGCTCAGGGTCTCTGATCCCCGGAACCGTTCAAGCTCTCGGCTCAGTTCTTTTCTTGGCTGCTGGATGAAGCGCATATCTGCTGAACACTGCCTGCTGTAGCCCAGCATACATTCTAACACTTCTTTTTATTTTTATTTTACAAGAACATTTTTTTCCTTTAATCAAGTTGGTTGTCAATATGGCATTATTACCTGCAGGAATCTAGCAAAATTGTCCTTATACGTGTTTAGTCTCAGTGTTCTATGATGTTCTACTATTAGGTAATGCCAGTAGTCTTCCAGTTTTGCCCTTCATCGATTTGTTACAATGTAATAGGTATAATTTCCTATAAGCCAAACATGGGCGTTTCTTTTACATGGTGGAAATTGCCTCTGATCTGGTAGCAAGATGCTTTCGGGTGTGTACATGCTGGCGCTGATCTGTTTATTAAAGCTAGCTTTTCCCTTGTCCATTTTCGTCAAAATTTTTAATAGTAGCACGAATATTTTCGTTAAGGATAGGTTACATTCCCTAGCAGGTGGTGTATTTATAGCTGTTAGTAAGTACCTCCCATGTAACGAAATAGATATCGATACTGTCTGCGAAATGTTATGGATCAAGCTCAACGTAGCTAGGACGAAACTTGTGATTGGGTCCTATCATTCACCAGATGCAAGCGTAACTATTGCCAAGGCCTTAGGGAATAATGTAAATAATATAGCTCGGCAGCGTCCAGACCATACAATAATGCTGGGGTGACTAACTTGCCATATATCGACTGGAATAATTATGTTCATGTTACTGGGGGCAGGGATAAAGCAGCTTGTGAAATCATTCTAGACCTTTTCTCAGATCACAATTTTGAGCAACTCTTAACAGAACCAACACGATGCCTCAACGGTAACGAAAATATTTTAGATATTATCTTTACAAATAGGCCCGACTTATTCACGGATATTTCTACCACCGTGGGAATAAGTGATCACAAAGCTGTAATTACTACACTAAAATTAAGAACCACGCACAAAAAGAAAAAAAAGAAAGGATCGTTTACAGATTCAAAGAGGATTCATAAGAGTGTTTGAGAATGTATTTGAGTCATAATTACCATACCTTCATAGTAGCGAGAGGCACCGTTGAAGAGAGGTGGCATCGATTCATACATATAGTCAGGGAAGGTATGGACTTGCATATAATGAAACGGACAATCAGGGAAGGGAATGATCCCCCAAGGTATACACAGGATGTCAAAAGGTTACTCAAAAAGCAAAGAAAGATACAAGCACGATCAAAAAGGATGATGCATCGGACTTAGATAAGTTAGAGGAGATAAGGGGACATGTTAAAAATGCGATGTATGCAGCCTTTAATGACTTGTTGCAGTAATCTCTCCAAGAGCCTCACCGAAAACCCTAAAAAATGTTGGTCGTATGTAAAAAAAGTTAGTTGTAGTGGAAACAATAAGCCAGTTCTAATAAAAGATGGACCAGAAGTTGACGACAGCCTGGTCAAGGCTACAGTATTTAACACCGAATTCAAAAATTCATTCACACATGAAATCATGGAAAACATCCCCACTTTACCACATTGCGTGGAATTGGAGATGGATCCAAAAGAGATTGATAGCGTAGGTATTGTAAAGCAATTAAAGCTCCTGAAGTGGGGTATAGCGCCGTGTCCGGATGGTATACCAGTAAGAGTATTTTCTGAATACGCAGAGGAAATTTAACCATTTCTGTCAGATATATTCCCGGAAATGTTTAGAAGAAGAAGAAAAAGAAAGTACCTTTTAGCTGGCAAATAGCCCAGGTAATTCCCATTTTCAAGAAAGGGGATCGGAGTAATCATAGGAACTATCGACCCATATCTGCAGTAGAATTCTAAAGCATGTTATATGCTCTAATATTGTCAAGTTTCTAGATGAGAACGAGTTACTTACACCGTGTCAACACAGATTTTGGAAGAATAGATCGTGTGAAACACAATTGCCCCATTTTCACATGATGTAATGAAAGTTATCGATGAAGGTTCACAAGTTGATGCAATTTTCTTGGATTTTCAGAAAGCTTTTGATTCTGTACCACACAACCGACTTTTAGTGAAGATCCGATCATACAGTACACTGGATTAGATTTGCAAATGATTGTGCGATTTTCTAACTGGTTGATTTCAGTATGTCATTGTTGATGGCGAAGCCTCTAAGATAGATGTTACTTTGGGGGTTCCTTAAGGAAGTGTAATAGGACCACTTCTTTTCTTAATATTTATAAACTATCTTGGTGACAATATCAGATGCTGGTTGCCATCGTTTGCTAACAATGCAGTTATCTATAGGGAAATAAGGAGCTCTGACGATTGCTTAGAAGTTCAGCGCGATTTGGATGCTATTTCCAATTGGTGCCGTAAATGGCAGCTTACACTTAATTGCAAAAAGTGCAAGCCAATGCGAATAAGTAACAAAAAGAATCAGTTTGCTCACGAGTACAAAATAAACAATTCAGCTGTTGACATGGTTGATTCCCTGAAGTATCTGGGAGTGATAGTGCAAAGCAACATGAAACAGGACTTGCACATAACTTCCGTCGTAGGCAAAGCTAATTCTAAATTGTGATTCATAGGTCATATTTTGAGGAACTGTAATGGTCATAGAAAGGAGATAGCATATAAAACACTAGTTTGTCCGCATCTGGATTACTGTTGTGGAGTTTGGGATCCGTATCGCAAGGGCCTGATCGACTCAGTGGAGAGGGTGCAGAGGAGAGCCGCTCGATTCGTCACTGGTTGCTACAGCCCTTATGAAAACGTCACAGAATTGATACACAGATTGGGCTGGGATAGTTTGGTAGACAGACGACATAGTTTACATTTGAATTTATTGGAGAATATGCGAAAATCTTTGAATTACGAGTGCAATGAAATACTTCTTCCACCAACCTATTTAGGTCACAATGACCGGATGGATAAGATTCAAGAAATAAGATGCTGTACTGATGCTTGCATGTATTCCTTCTTTCCTCATGCTATTCGGGATTGGAATGCACAAGTTTAGGATTTGGTGCTTAGCACCCTCTGGCACCCACAATGTTTGTGATTTGCAGAGTATGGATGTAGATGTAGAAAATGTGCAAATAATGAATGCACAATGTGCTGAAAGGAAAATGTACACAAGGCATGGCCAACATTTCAATGCTTGGGGTAAAAATGACCTATGTAGCCTCATAAGTAGAGCTTTTAAAGATGTTAAGAATAGTGCTAAACAACATATCAAAACCAAAAATGAATGTGTAAGGTACACAAATTTGAAATTAAAGAACAGCCAACAACTTGTAAAATACCAATACTGTATGTGAAACATAAGAATTCTGTTCTGGACACTACAGAACCACATTTTACATTAACAGTAGTTGAAGCAACAGCAGAATCCAAACAGGTATGTTATATTCAACAGGCTGACTCTGATGATCTGTCTACTAAAAGCGAAATGGACATAAGAAGAAAACCTGCCCAAGAGAGACATCCGCCATCAAGAAGTGAGGCTTTTTGGTGGCCACAGAAGAAAATGCACCCATGACATCCCACATGACAGGATCTGATGAGCCATAAATCATATCCTTTTATCAACAAAATGAGAAATTTAATTTTAATACAGGAAACAATAATAAGATAGCTGTAAATAGTCGGTGTGATGATTAGGGTTCGGATCTTTAGGAAAAGTCATATTTTCTTCCTGCCTTCTTTTTGAGCTGAAATAAACACTGATTCAACGTTTCAGATTGCATTTAAATTTGTTTTATATAGCCTATAAATGCATATTCAGGCCATTTTCCTAATTCTGGTCATATTTCAACAATTTTTATGGTCATATTTTGAGGAAAAATCTGGTAATTTTTTGATAGAAGTTATAGATGAAAAGAAATTAAGATAATTATTCAAAGAAATATACTCCTGTTATACTTTGGAGAAAGAAACTAAACTAATTGTCATCAAATTGTTCAGAATTCACCAGTCAAGAATTAAAAGTTACAAATTATTGTCACTCTCTAAACGTTAATGTTCCACCCACTTTTTAAATTTGACTATGCAGCAGCAGCATGCCTGTGTCGAGCCGCATCAATCAAGGTCTCATTTGCGACGGTATCGGGGAGTTGACCCACCGATGAGTTGAGAGGAATCAATTGTCTTCCTATGATTCAGTATGGTGAAACTGCTGCTAACAGGAAACCCCTCCCTACCAAGGCCAGGTATTCCCCACATACCAGACTCTCCGTGTTGAAACAAGCACAAAGCCTTCAGCCACTCATGCACTGTCACCAATGCTTTTGACAATAATCCTGAACTAGTGTTAAATCTGCAGTGGATCAGCGAGTACCACCATGCCGAAAACAAAACTTTGACAGTGCAAAGTTTTTGAGTTACGTAAAGGAATTTGGAGAGGTATTTTAGCACAGATGAAAGATTTCTTTTCTATAAATTATGTGAAACTAAAGTGAATGTAACAAATCTATTTCATGTGCAGCAGCATTGCAATACATTAAGACACAAGAATAACATAATATGACTTTCAACTCGACAAAGCAAACAGCAACTTTTCCTGGACACATCTACAGCTTCGTCGTCTTCCAAATTGTCAATTTTTTTCTAAAGAAGTCTGAAATGATCGTATTAGCCAACATCCCACTTAATAAAGTGAACAATGAGCATTTCAAATCGTTCTTGGATAAATACATAACACAAACGATTCCAACCAAATCAACATTGAGGAAGAACTATTTACCATCTTGTTATGAAAATGTATTGCAGACAATTAGAACTAAGATAGGCACCAATAAGATCTGGGTATCAATGGATGAAAGTACAAATGCTTGTAGGAGATACATTGTAAATGTTATCGTTGGAACCCTACTTCCTGGCAGACCGGGTGATATATTTTCACTGGACTGTGAAGCTCTTGAATCGGTAAACCACTCAACAATTGCCATCCGTTTCGACAACGCTATGAAACTGTTATGGAGCGGTGAAGTTAAGCGAGAACATGTCATACTATTTGTGACTGATGCTGTGCCGTACATCGTAAAGGCTGGGAAATGTCTGAAGACTTATCCTTCGATGGTGCATTTAACTTGTCTTGCTCATGGATTACATAGAGTTGCCGAGGAAGTAAGACTAATAGGTTAATATCAAATGTAAAAAAGATTTTTGTTAAAGCTCCAATGAGAGTGGCAAAATTGAAAGAAGACACACCTTCCGTCCCTCTTCCACCACAACCAGAACTTACTTACTCCTTGTCTCCATTCCCTTCCCACCCTTAATCAGTCGACGAATCGTGAAGCCAGACACATATAAGAAATTGCTACAGTAATATTATTTAGTTTCTCTTCTCGTTGACGACGGTGCGATCTCGTTGTACTCCACCTAACATCAGACAATGCGATTTCGACGAGGTTGTAGCCCGAGAAGATTTCTTTCAGTGTTACCTCCGTGAAAGCTTTCATAGTTACGTGTGCAATTTGCTAAGAAGCGCTCAGTTATGCGTCTTTCTTAAGTATGTTGTTCCCTGGTGCAAGTAGGTAAGAGTCAACATTATATTTTACGCATAAGTCATTTGTAGGTTCAACTTGTTTAAAATAAATGTAAAAAAAAATAATTGGGACAGCTAGACTTGAACTGAAGACCTTGCGTTTACAAGACTAGAGCGTTGACCACAAGGCCAGGGAGCTCACGTTAACACACAGCTCATGCAGAGTGTAAACAACCCTATCCTGCCTCGGAAATCAGTTACATCCAACTGGTGTTGGACAATTTTCTGAAATAATTTCTTTATAATCATTTTTATAGTTTTGTAGAACTAAAAATTTTGGATCTTTGAACATTTCCACCCATTGCTTGGCCTATACATCTGTTTATGCGTACTATTATTGGAAGGAATTAGCAAAATCAATGTTAAATAAATATAGTTATAGTTTTACGCTAATCATTTGGAAATATATATATAAAAATATACGTGTTTTTTTCTTATATTTCACTTTTCAGCCACCACTACCTAGCACAGATCACTGATGTTTGTGGGTGGAAGTAGCATGGAGTTTCCTGTTGTGCACAACGTTGGCCGAATGCCGATAGCTGTGTGGATGTGGGAGATATAATGATTAAAGTTGGTCAGTGCAGGGCGCTTTCATATTTCGACCAAAAATTCGTATCTCCGTATACTTCTCTTTCCTGCCACAACTACATAACATAGACTTTTGGTGTTTGTGTGTGGTAGTAGAATCGTCTTTCCTGTCGTGCACTATGGTTGTTAGATGTCCGTAGCTATGGGGATGTGGGAGATATGGGGGTTGAAAGTGGTCGACCTATGGCAGTTTCATACTTCTGCCAAAGACAAAAGTGTCATGGTGTATCACTTTTCAGCGAAAACTATAAATCACAGATTAATGGCGTTTGTGTGTAGTAGTAGCAAAGAGTCACCTTTCGATCACAACAGCGGCCGAATTTCAGAAACTGTTGTACTGTGGTAGATATGGTGATTGTAAGTGGCCGACCAAGGATATTTTCGTATTTCGACTGTCTCCGCATATGTCACTTTTCTACCACAACTACATAGCATAGAGCATTGGTGTTTGTGTATGGTAGTAAAATCGTATCTCATGTAGTGCACTATGGTTGTTAGATTTCGGTAACTATGGGGGTGTGGGAGAAATGGGGGTTGAAAGTGGTCGACCTGTGGTAGTTTCATAGTTCTGCCAAAGACAAAAGTGTCATGGTGTATCACTTTTCAGCGAAAACTATAGATCACAGATAACTGACGTTTGTGTGTAGTAGTAACAAAGAGTCACCTTTCCATCACAACAGCGGCCGAATTTCAGAAACTGTGGTACTGTGGTAGATATGGTGGTTGTAAGTGGCCGACCAAGGATATTTTCGTATTTCGACTGTCTCCGCATATGTCACTTTTCTGCCACAACTACATAGCATGGAGCATTGGTGTTTGTGTTTGGTAGTAGAATCGTATCTCATGTAGTGCACTCTGGTTGTTAGATGTCGGTAGCTATGGGGGTGTGGGAGATATGGGGGTTGAAAGTGATCGACCTGTGGCAATTTCATACTTCTGCCAAAGACAAAAGTGTCATGGTGTATCACTTTTCAGCGAAAACTATAGATCACAGATAACTGGCGTTTGTGTGTAGTAGTAGCACAGAGTCACCTGTCGATCACAACAGCGGCCGAATTTCAGAAACTGTGGAACTGTGGTAGATATGGTGGTTGTAAGTGGCCGACCAAGGATAGTTTCGTATTTCGACGAAAGGCATGGGTCTCCGCAGATTTCACTTTTCTACCACGACTATATAGCATAGAGGATTGGTGTTTATGTGTGGTAGTAGAATCGTGTCTGTTGTCGTGCACTATGGTTGTTAGATGTCTGTAGATATGGGGGTGTGGAAGATATGGGGGATGAAATTGGTCGACCTGCGGCAATTTCATATTTCTGCCAAAGACGCATGTGACATGGTGTATCACTTTTAAGTGAAAACTATCAATCGCAGATCACTGGCGTTTGTGTGTGGTAGTAACACAGAGTCTCCCATCGATCACAACGTTGGCCGAAATTCGGTAACTGTGGGAGTGTGTGAGATATGGTGTTTGAAATTGGTCGATCATGAATACTTTCGTGTTTCATCCAAAGAGTTGTGTGTATCCGTAAATTTTACCTTGCTGCCGGAACTACATAGCGCAGAAGACTGGTACTTGTGTGTGGTAATAGTATCCGGTCTCCCATCGTGCACTAGGGTGGTTAGATGTCTATAGCTGTCAATATGAATTCTTTACAATCACGAACGACGTCGTGGGTACCAGCTAGTCATTTGGAATAAAATGAATCACTGAACCACACGTTTGCCCGCGCTTTATTGCAATCTTGTTAATTACAACTTTAACAATATGTTTCATGATCCGAATTTAAGAAAAGTATAGATGCAACCAAATTTCGTTCGACTGAGGTATGGTCAGCCATATCTTGCCAAATATGGCATTCAATCCCGGGACAGGAAAATGTATTAGTTGACTCCCCTACATTTCAGTAAATGTTGGGGAGTCAACTAATACATTGATGATCTACCCTGCCAATAAGAATTGTCAATGGGCAGAGTCTTCCTGTTATGTTACAGGTATTGATTTAAGGAAATGAATTACAGGTGGCGCTGAATTGAATACCCGCCAATGGAATAGTTTGATGGGCGGAGCTAGCAGATGTGCTAAAGTTTCCCGGGAAGACAAACTCTCCGGTGATGCCACATTGTGCAAAATAAAGGACTTAGTCTCAGACGCCCATAATCAATTTTTTTGCCAAAGAGTGTACATGATTATAAAACTAGAAATAAACACAATATAAGAACTGCATATTACTCAATTAGAATACCTAAAAATAGTTTTAAGTCAATGGGAATCAGATTCGTCAACCATCCGACTAAGAATATGAGAATAATGCCACTAAATAAATTCAAACTGAGGAATTTATCACTGCAATATGTCCATATAAAAATGAGGAATTATTTGATATAATGTAAATCTTCTAACATTATATTATATGATTAATTGTATTAATATGTATATATAATTGTAATGTGTACATGATGAAGCCTATTTCAATACTGTATTGACAGAATAATATGATTATGATTAACTGCCTCCAATCTTTCTAATCGTGTTCAACATTAGAAGTAGCATGCTATTTGAAGGCACATGAAATCACGCTTCATGACAAATACAATTGTAAGAACATCTCATAATACTTATAATTATATTCATTTACAACATCAAAGAAAACTGTACAAAATAAATGAAATACACACTAAAATAAAAATTCTGACAGTGGTAACTGTTTTTTCAATAAAAAATAATTTATTTTTTAACAAGCAAGTGCAGATGAAATGACCTCCAGTAATTACTTATAATTTCAAGAATAATGGCTTTTTGGAGCCAAATATTTCAAAAGCTAACCTTGAGATGAGTTTCTGGGTTCCTCTTCTGGGTATGTATAAATACGGGAAACAGCATGGGATCTCTCACAAAGAAGATTGGGGTATTATTGCCCACAAGATCCCAATTGCCCTCCTCAGTGTAGAATTTCACTGCAAAGCCTCTCGGATCTCTATGGATTGATAGAACCATCAAATTGGAAACATTTTTTATTTCATTTTTAAATAACTCGATACAATGTTAAAATCAGTGAATATGATAAAATGTACTGGCACATTATTCTCTGAAAATTTCTGGGGAACCACAAATACCATTACTTCCAATTGTATCATTAAATTGCTTTTTAATCATTTTCATGCTTCGCACATTTTTCCATGAATAAATCGAAGCTCAGCCATTATTTTTTAAAGTTCTAGAAAGATAAAGGTTAAAAAGAATACAAACAAGAGAATTTAGGAGTAGAAAAGGAAAACAAAACTATATGTACCATAAGTTTTTGCATATGTAAGCAGGGCTGGCGCTAGGAATTTCGGGCCCGGGGTAAAAGGTAAAATGGGCGATTTTTTTTAAAAAAAAACTCTACAAACTGGCCGGGCGACAAGGGGTGGATTCTTTGCTTCATGGCCTGAGGGCCCCTACAATCGGTGATAGGGGCCCCCCATCAGCCGGCGGGCCCGGGTACTTTTGACCCGCTTACCCCCCCCCCCCCCTAACGCCGGCCCTGTATGTAAGGTATGGCAAGTTTATAATGCTGGTGTCAAAGTAGCTAGCTGATACACACAACACAACATGTGTACTTTGTAAAGTCACTAATTTATGTTTTTTGTGTGCATAGTCTCAATGTGACTGGCAAACATTGCAAAAGCTGTTCTCACCCAAACAATTTTTTTGTTTACCTCACAGTATCTGCTGAACCACTCTCTCCACCAACAGTGGAGAATCTTACTGCCACTGGAGTCCTCTTACCAATTTCCGAGAAAACTTTTGCTTTGCAATATTTTGTAATGTCATGAGTTACTTCAAAATATCCGAAAGCTCCTGGAAAAATAAAAATTACAGCCTTATAGAAATCTGGTATTTACAATATTTATGCTTTTCTAGATTTTTGGTGGTGGCCAAAAACTGTAAAGTTGCAGTTTTCTTCATTTGCATGTAGGTATATATAAATATTTTTGTTTATAACTACACCGTTTTCTTAGTAAAAATTGCAAAAAAAATAAAGCTGAATGAAAAAGAAAATATTTCAACATAATTACCAGAGTTATTATTTGTCCTGTCTGTCCCCCTTTTTCAAAAATATTCTTTTTAATGCAAATCAAACTCCCCTTTATTTTCGAACCACAGAAGGTAATTTATGTTAGATTGATTTTTTTTTAGTAAAGTGTGATTATTTGATAAACACTATCAAATCTTATGGATCTAATACATATTCTGAATGCTGTAATCCTGCTTTCACTTGCAATTGTCATAGGATGTAGAGTAAAGCATTATCGAAAAAGCTATTGGTTCATTAAATAAATTCCATAGCCTACTTTCCTTTTTAGTTTGTCTTCAAAATGTACGGTCGAAGAATATAATGCCCATATAATATTATAGTTTGTCATTAGAACTTAAATTAAAAACGGACGTTATCATACCTGCACCCTTGGCATGGACAACTCTCTCAGGTATGCGCTCCCGGTCGAAGTGGGCAAGTGAGTCTAGGAGAGTGTAGTCTTGTATCAGAATGGGCCCCTTAGGACCTGCAGTAAGACTGGAAGTTCCGTTATCAACCGGAGTACCATTGCTGTGCGTGAATTTGCCTTGGTCCTCTTCAGTCTGGGGAAATAAAAATGAATACAGTGTTTATGACTGACATTATTGGTGTAAAATGGGTTAGCAACAAAAAATTTCACTTCGCAAGAGAGGGAAAGGCAACCGTAGAAAGATTGGATGGGAAGAATAGACGAGCCTAGTCTAATCGCAAGGGCACATCGGATGAAATATGTGAAACAATTACGAGTACTTCTCCGCCAATTTTAAATCAAAAGAGACACGAAATAATTTTAAATGTTAAAAGTAAGTAATCTACTTGTTCGATACATTTTTTTTTTATCAATTGCGATGGAAATCATAGCCAGGTGGCAATTTCAAAAACGACAAAGAATAGGCCTATAAAGCAACACAATAAAAAATTTAAAAAGAAGCCAATTTATTGAGCCGCTGAATGTTCCAATTACCAAAACATTGAAAGAGTACATGTCATGTTTTTAAAGTATTTGCTGTGAGAAATAAGAATATTCGAAAACAATACTTGAATACATACGCCACCTTTAAAGACGGCAGACTGGAGTTGCGCAAACGAGTTATGTAGTTATCACCATCAAGGGTTTTCTGCTATTCAGCAGGTCCATTCACAGCGACATCCTTTCAAGCATCCCTTTGTTCCGCCATTCTAGTCTCGCCCGATGGGGGACTAGCAACCCCCACGGGTTATAGTTGTAAAAAGTTACCAAATTTTGTTTCCTCCGATCACGACTATAAATTCTCAACCACATCACACAATATACTGCAACGGCAGAAAATACCGCCTGCCCTCACTTTGTAATATACCGGTACTGCATTCCTATCAACGTAAATGTAACCGTGGTAAGCAAAACCAGCACTGTAAGGAAATCGCCACGAACTCAGTCTCAATGAAATTCGAACATATGGAGATTAAATATATTGCACTTATGAAATAAAAATAGTTTTAAGTATACGATGTTCTGTGAATCAAATATTGATGCACGACTCTTAGTTTTAAAGCTAATAGTTTCACAGAAAAATGATACAGTTGGGTGGATGCCCATAAAATTTAGGTAAATCTTAACTGACACTTCCTTCCTAATTGCCCCTGTGAATTACGGTAATCATTTCAGAACTCCATCCCGCTAATGAGTTGTTCTATTCATCATGCTGTAGGGCCTAAATGTAAACACCGCGATGGTTCCCGGACACGAAAGGCAGAAAACATGGCAGATCATTCTCGTAACCATAGGTGGGCACAGTTAATCGAAAAGTTAACTTTGATAATCGTTAAAAGTTATCCTAAAGTGGAGCTGGTTTTTATGTATTACAATAGGCATTACTGCAAGCAATACCAAGGTGTTAGAATATTTACCGTGATGTGAATCAGTAATAGGTGTACCTAGAAATTGAGTTTTTACTGGGGTTCAACGTTTTAACCTGCTTCTCAAACGTATCGGATTCTTCCACATGTTGGAAACGAAAAGGTTTTGTATACATCGGTCTACACCAGCTAGCTATGATGTCAAATGTTTTATTGGCGTAAACTTTTATTAGCAGATGGATATGAAAACTTTTTTTTTAAGTTCCATAGCCGAGTAGCGCGATGTTTGTACGGTGGTAAATCTTTGAGTTCGTGACGTCACCATCACGCCACCTGCTGCACGGTATGGGCGTTGGACGCTTTTCGCAAAATCTTTATTCAGACACAGTTTTTATACGATTTTGATTGTCCTTAGCACACGTATACTTCAAAACAAGGCGGTTTGGTAGCTTAGCGGTAGGGCGCTTACTTCCGAAAGTTATCTCCCCGGTCGCGGGTTCAAATCCCGCGATGAGTAGTAATTTTTATGAGTTGTATTTGATGATGTGAGCTACGCCGGAACGTTCCGTGGTTCTGATTCCAAGTTAAATTGCAGGAACCTGAACAAAGGAATTAGCCTTCTGGCCTATGACAACAGCTTGGTGCATTTCCTTTGGGAAGATTCGACTAACCGTCAGGTTGTGGACTAAGTTACATGTTTAGTTTTTTAAGTTCTTCAGGTGCGTTGGGCGATTTTTGAAAGCGTACAATCTAGTTCGCATTGCCGACATGCTAATATTAACAGTATATCCGTTGCAGTCTTGTGACAGTGGTTAAGGTGTTTAGCGAACGAAAGGTCCCCGTTTCGAATCTTTGTCTCGAAGGGGATTTTCATAGACCATTAACCCGACCTTCATCTCTAACACAGCTTACTGTGTAATGTGAAGTACGCCAGAACGGTTCCATGGTTCGGATTCCACCTTACGCTGTAGGTCCTCTGTACCTGGTAGCACTACCGGGTTAGGTTAAGGCGGCTAAAGACAGGGACAGAATGTGCAGCCAAAAGAAACCCTGTCACCAGGTCATTACATCCACACGGAATTATTATTATTTAGTATTTCTGTAGCTATATGTGTGACGATGTGCGTATGATATTAATAGACTTCTGTCGGAAGTCCCCAATGACTGCCAATTGTTTATTTTTATTTTTTGCTTACGGCTTTACGCTTCGTCAAAATAGATGTCGTTAGAGGAGGGAAAGGACTTGGGGGCAAGGAACAGGAAGAAATTCATTCATGGCCTTTTGAAGGAAGCTTCCTGGCATTTGCCCGGAGTGATTTGGGGTAACAATGGAAAACGCAAATCTAGATGCAAGGACCAGGATTCGAACCTGCGTCTTCCTGAATGTGAGGCCAGAGAGTTACCGCTCACCCATCAAGCTCGGTGGGAGAAGAAAAATGAATTCTGCTGCTACCTACATCAGAGGAATCTACAGCACTTGGAAGGTTTAGAATTAGTTTTCTTTTTTCCCCCTACGGGTTGGCCCTGCTACTTTTTTTTTTTTAAGTGTTCATATTTAGATATATGCATCTTCTTCATATGTTGTTTATGTTTATTAAGGCTATACACGTAAGCCTTCACTATAAAAAGTTTATGCAAAAACTGTTTGCATCAATAAATCAACTGTTCTCCAAGTCTTGATATAAATGTAACATAATCCCATAAATGTTGCCAAGGATTATTTATATTATTGTTGCTATTGTTAACGTTTACTAACGGGTTTAAGATCTTCAGTTTCCATGACGTAAATCATGTAACTAATATCAGTTTAATTTATTTCACTAAGGAACACCAAACCAATGCCAACTAAAAAGTGAGTTTTTCTGGCAGTAAGAAAGCTAGATTAAAAGTATCAAATCAATCACCGATCGAATTTGAAACCGTTTGCTGACATGAAATAGAAACTCTCTCCAAAACTCTAGCTTTCCTACTCACACCCATGCCATGCCTAGCATAACAGTTGCATATGCATCACACACGCAATTCGTATTACCTAATTCGTTCACCATCAAACTCCTCAACGTAGGAGTGTGCATTGCGCGCAATTCAAACAAACCAAATGGAGTGAACTACGAATGTAACGGACTAAAGTTAACGATAGTTCAATTTAACTGAAGAAGACCGTTAATGATTTTTAGGTTAACTTAAAAGTAAAATTTTTGCAATTTTGTTCATTTCGTTAATTAACGATTAACAGTTTTCTGCACAGCTGTGCTCGTAGCTTCGTTTCTATTGTGCTTAGTTATAATGGTTCACATAACAGACAACAATGCTTACACTTTAATTTAAGTGTTAGTATTCTTATACCATGAATACTATTCGGAGAAAATTTTTTTTGTCTATCGGCTGTGTTACAGGATCATACTGCCAGTATACAGTTTCAATGGTTATTTTACAAATTATGAACACATCTAGAGATAATAGATACATTTCAAAATGAACTCTGCAAATTATTGTTAAATAGTAGGCCTACATTTCAGACAGTAAAACTTGGTAACAATATTTTGCTTTTTGGATAAGCACTACATTGTTTATCACACTTAAAGCTCGTGCTGGCTTAAATTTTTATTTGGCTGTCTTCTACGAACTTTATGATGGCTGTGTAGAGCACGTTGGTCTTCAGTATCTCCAAAAAGGTTCGTGATATTTGTTGGTAGGTTTATGCCCTGTTGTAAGTAAGTATTCCAGCAGCCTAGAAGACTGCTGCAAGGGTCTTTTACAGGAGAATATTATGTTATGTATACAGGGTGTTAAAAAAGTGTAAAAAATGTTAGGAGACGATATTATGCACCAAAATAAGACAAAAATATCTAATAAACATTGTGCCGCAAACGCTTACTTTAGAAGTCAATAACAGGTCCGCAATGTGATGCCCGTACACGGTAATGCATGTCTCACTCAGCCCGTTGGCACAAGGAATCACGCACTATTTGAAACTGTATTTGTTGGTTTTGTACCTTTTCAAAACATGTCCTCATATACATTCCTGTTAGGCCGGTGTGGGCTTCGATCCAAATCAGTTGATCCTGTTTTTGGGAGCTATGAAGGCGCTATACCTGTTCGATAATTTTGTATCTTAGGATGTTTCACCCGTTACCGGTACCGGTACGTAGGTTGTGGAGAGACTCTAGCGCTTCTCGAGTCATACAGAATAACAATCTTCTTTAACGGTGTATCTTGGCTTTTAGGATGGCTGTCATTTCTGCAGTGTATACTGTAGCTTCGAAAGCTTAAACATGCCAGCATTGACAGTTTGTGCATCTACGTAAACGCACCCCAACCTCTTTTTGGAAAGCACAGAACCGCGTGACTACTTTTAATTGTTAAATTCAGTGTTCTTTAATAACAAAGATTCATAAAATCGCCTAAACTAACTGGAAATTCTGTCTGTGGAAAGTACAGCATGACGACGGTAGTAGCATTAAACTTCACTACAAAATGTGAAGCAAAATAATATATGATGGCAAGGACTGCTTAACAGCACTCTTCTGATTTCGCCAAAATAACTGGCATTGCTCAGACTTACCTATACCAGTCCAACGGGGAAAGAGGGTCACAGAACCAAGCACAGAACTTTACTCAAGACTACAGGCGGGCACAAGGCGTTTACAGATTGACCTACATCTGTAATATTATCTTTTGAAACCAGTCTGCCACTTTCTACATATGACCACCTTTCAGTTTGAAACTTTGTTACTTCGTAAAACTGTACTCTGCATTGGCCATAAAGCAGTTGTGTTTTTTTTACAACTTTAACATAGGGTTACCAGACGTCCCCGTATTTAGTTAGCTCTCTGTCCCCGGATTTTAACTGTTGTCCCCAGATTTTTTTTTTTAAGAAAGCGAGAGTTCTTTAAAAGCCCTGATTTGCTAATGCATTCGTTTAAAGCAAGAGATATGAAGCGCACTTCTTTCCTGGTACGTGTCTAGGAATAAAAGAAAATTACAAGGATACTGCACAGTGGCGTAGCTAGCGTGGGTGACACCCGGGGCGGATATCGATGGTGTCACCCCTCGAAAATTTAAATTCAAAATTAAGTAAAATATAATATCTTGTAAGTGTAAAATATCATATTAATAAAATATAATTAAATAAACATTTATTGTTATTAAAATTATAGTTATTAAAATTGTAATATTAACTTCATTTAAAAAAAACACACAATAAACTAAAAACAATCTTCTCTTTTTAGCTTTAACAGCTGCAAACTCGTAAATCACATCTTAAAAGTTAGCAATTTTAGTTACTTCATGTTCAATAGTCAATATGGCAAGATTTTAGCCACGTGTTGCTCACCGGTGATCGAAAGTGGTTTTAGAGAGGCCTCTGAAGATCGGGTCTCAGACCGACACTCGGCCGTCATTGGATTGGTTTATGTTTTGACGGTGCGGATCAGTATCGGCCTGCTAGATGTGGAGAAGCGCATCGAGAGAGTTCGGAAATTTACCTTCCCTTACGACTAAATGTTGTTTTCATGTTATTGTTTGCCTTAAAAAAAAAATATTTTTTTTCATCCAAGTTCATCAGATGTTCGTAAAATGTAGGAAGAGTCCTAGCATCTTCGCATTAAAAAAATCAGAGCTTTGCCAGAGTTGAAGACCAATTTTACGACCCACAAAAATTGCAGCCGAACCTCCTACACCCGAATAGCACGCCGTAACCAGACGCATGACTAATCTAGAAGTACTGAAAATATGTATTCAGACACATAAAAGTGGATTCGTGTCTTTTGATAACAAAAATATATGCTATAGAAAAAGAATATGTTTATTTTATCATGTTTGAAAACTTAGTTTTCATCACACCTATATTCGGACTGGTGACTCAAATGATTACTGCGTGCGATTTGAAAACTGTAGGTCCGGGTTCAAATCCCGGTCTCGACTGTAATTTTTGCGGGCCTTAAAACTGACTTTTACCAATGGCAAAGCTTTATCTTTTAATGCGAAGGACGCTCGGTGGTTTGAATTTCACTTTAATCTGTAGGTCTTCTTTTCAAGTTAGGTGACTACGATATAGGTGCACTGCGAGTTTCCAAATAAGAAACTCTGTGGCTAGAACATTGAGATAACATGAAATTATTATTTTACTATACACAATCTTTACGACTTATATTTAAATTAAGATATGTTATAATCTCGTTCTTCACTAACAAAAAGTATTGAGTGAATCGAAAAGAACCTCAGACAAAACAAACACGTCAAGTGCGAGTGATTGACATTTCATTGAGATTGCGTTGATACTGTTAATACTGCGCTGGGATACTATTTTTGTACATAAATATCAACCAGTTAGGTGATTACGTGAGTCAGATAAAAAAGTATTTTAATGTACATTCGTACCAAAACTGTGCAAAATACAGTACTCTATTATAAAGTAGGGTGTCAAACCTACTTGTCACCGATTCCCTGAAACAATCACTTGTAAACGTTAAAGGAGACTAAGGACCGGGTAGGAACACGGGCGAGCTATGGAAAAGTTTGGACGCGAGGGGGCGAGCCGTCACTCGGCAGGCTGTCGTTGCGGCTACGGTACAGGCCAATATTGGCAAAGTGCAGTTCGACCTTTACACTTAGCAACTGATACACAAACTGGTGCAAATTAAAATCCCAGCACCCAGACGGTGTTGTGATAAACGAATGAAATTTGGCCCCAAATATGCCCGCATGAAGAGTTTAAATGATTTAACATTAAAAGTTTTACATGTAATAATGTGAGAATTACGGTACTATATATTATGTAAATTGCAATTTTTTAATTTTTTTTTAACGTATAAGTGGCGAACAGTGTGGTGTCACATGACACGTGGTTGCCCACAAGTTTTTGTTGTCTAAGTATGCCAAGGCGAAGGTGACAACTCTCTACACCCAAATGTCTAACAGTGAGAGAGGTCGGAGATTTGAAAGGGTGCATCATATCGTGAAATCTCCAGAACGATTTGCCGCAGTGCAATGTCAGTATACAGACTTGTTACACAGTGATGAAAAAAGCTCTAATACTCCTAGAGCAGGCACAGGTCCATACAGAAGGATAACAGCACGTGAAGACTGCCAAATGGTGTGGGTGGCTGTTGCTGGCAGATGGTTGACTGCAGGCCAGATCCAAGTAGTGGTTACACATAGTCACACCCCGCCTCCGCCCCTCCCCGGATGATTGTAAACTAATTGCTTGAAGCTGGGTTACACTCTCTGGCCCCTGTGCATTGTGTCCCATTAATCTAATTTCATTGCCATCACCATCTACCCTGGTATAATGCGAAACACAAATGGACATGTGAATGGCGTACATTTGTGTTTAGAGACGAGTCTCGATTCTGTCTGTGGCAAAGTGATAATCGACGACATTTCGCAGGCGTAGTGGAGGAACGGCATATCTGCTGTGATTCAGAACCTCACGCAAGTGCCGTCACCGGTGTCATGTTTTGGTGGCAATCAGTTTCGATAGCATGACTGTGTCGGCTGTTGTTGAAGGCAATGACAAGCCATCACTATGTGGACGGGGGTACTGCATCTTATTGTGATACCCTACATATTCAACATCCGCATCGTATTTTCCAACAAAACAGTGCCCGTTCTCATATTGCGGCCATCGTCACACAAGCCTTGCAAGGAGTTTCGATCACAATATGGACAGCACGGTTCCCAGATTTGTCCCAAATAGAGAATTTCTAGGATACCAGAAGTAGACACATTAGATCACATGGTCACCCCAGCACAACTGTGCAACAACTGACTGCAAAATACATGCACGCGTAGTGAGACATACACCAAGAAGACATCCGAACACTTTTTGTGTCAATGCTGGCAAGGATCCACGAATGTATTGGTGCTCAATTTGGCCGCATTTCTCACAGACACCTATAAAACGTAATAACTTAGCCTGATCCATTTCCATTTGTTATTATTTCTTTTAGGTATGGCCCTGGATATATTTTCAAAGTTTCCTAAAATTCTATCATTCATGTATGCGTGTTGTGATTTTAATTTATATAGGCGACCATAAGATTTCGCTATAAAATTTAAAAAAGTCGAAATCTACCCATTTGTTATTGAAATGTTAACATAGGCTGTATTTAAATGACTTCACAACCTCGGTATTTGGAGGACCAAGGGATATTGAGAGGAAAATTAACAGAAGTGGCTTATCCAAGTAGAAGCAATTCCAGACCCAGATGGGGTCCCATTGGAGCAAACCCAGGATCCGGGCCCACAAGTTGTGAGACCCTGGGGGATACTGTATAGTCAGAGAAGCAACTCTACATTAAGTTCCTTCATAAAAATAGAGAATAAATAAAATATAAAATCAAATAAAAAAAAACAACGGTCAGGTAATAAAAGAACATGCCTTTGAGATATCTGCCGCCTTTACATGAAGTACTTAATAAGTGAAGTATTTTACTACCTGTCTAAGAAATAAGTAGCTACAGACTCCTAAATATTGTTACGAAGTGTTAAAAGTAATGCCTAATGCCCAAGTGTTAAGATGGTGCAATAGGTAGTAAAGGGAAGCCAACAGTGAACGCGTGTGAGGCTAAGGTTGCATCAGACAGGGGAACTGCGTGGCGCGTGGGTAACGAGATACGGGTGTAAGCTTCCAGAAGGTCGCATAGGGCAGCGGAGCGCGTCACGGGCAGCTATAAAAAAGAGCCCGCCGCAGCGGGAGGGGGACTACTTCTCCAGAGGTCTTCGAGAGTCGGCGAGTGAGCCAGCAAGCAGACAGCGCAGCGGAGATGACAACGTGTATTTAGCTACTGTAGTCGCCGTTGTTACTGTTAGGTCATCAAGTTTTATGGACCTTTGGCAGAGAGAACTTCTGCTAGTTGGTTCAGTACTCCTGGGAATAGGTACCTCTCGTAATTTCTGAGTATTCTCAGTGGGAGTTTGTCGGCTTCGTGAGTCACAAGTGTGTTCATCATAACCTCTTGTGTTCTTAATTTATTTCTCCTGAACTCTTCCTATCCGAGTTCCCGAATTGTAAAAAATCGATACCCACTTGTTTCAGTTTGTGAGTCTTTTCAGCTCAGCTCTCTGTTGCACAACAGGACGCAACAGAGACCGTTATTTTCTTGGTGTCAGGTGTGGGGTTAGGCCTGGGAAAGCTACGAGTGTTTGGCCGGAAAAGCCACAAAACCAGTGAGACGACTGACAGAATTTTGGCCAAGGTTGCCCAAAGGTCAGTACGTTGCAGCGATTACAGGCCGCAATTTGAGGAATAGGAGTAGGGTTTTCGAGAAATCTCAGCCCGAAGTCGGGAAAAGACTGACGGCTTTGAGCACGAAGCCGACTAGCGAGATTGCGCAACGAGGCGACATTGGAAGAAAAGAAGAGGATCCATTGGTCGTCTACGGGGAAGCGGTACGCGACATCACGCGGGACGCTGATTGATAGCAACGCTGCCGAACACACAGCTGGGGCGCCGTCGCCAGCAGCAGATCAACATCGGTCGGGAGCAACAGGTAGCAGCTGTCGCCAGCAGCCGGCAGCCGATCGATACCAGCACAGCAAAACTTCGCAGTCAAGCGGACAACGCGGGTCAACACGACAACGACGTCACGTCGGGAGCAACGCCACATCTCATCGCTACACAGCACGTTGATTTCAGCAGGTGAGAAAACAAAATTGTAAGCATGCCTAACGAAGCAGTGTCAGGTAGTCAGGGCGCGCAGTCGTCAACCCACAGGCAGTACATTAGTTTGAATGAAGTGATAAAATTGATCCCAGATTCTTTTGACGGAGAAAAGACGAGATTAAATGAGTGGTTGGATAATGTAGATTTCAGCATTCGAATTAATTGTACCGGAACAAAAAGAAATTTTATTAAAGTTTGTGAAGCTAAAATAGTAGGGGCACCTAGGAGTAAACTTCTTGTCCGAGATCTGACTACCACCTGGCCGGCAGTTCGTGCAATCTTTGTTAGAAAATTATGGCAGTAAGAGGACTCTTGATTTTTATGCATGTAAATGTTTGCTAGCAGAACAAGAGTCGTGGGAGAGTATTGCGCAATGGGGTTCGCGTATAGATGCTCTCCAACATCAGTTCAGAGAAGCAATAAAAAATGTAATGACGGAAGAGGAGCTGATGGGAAGCATAGCTCTAGTTTAAAGCTAGGAAGAGGCGTATTTATTCAAGGGTTGTATGATGACGGATAAAAACTATTGTGCGAGCTAGGGGAGAAACCATAACCCTTTCTGAAGCCTGTAGGAAATCGCAGCCACAGAGGAAAGTGCGAATAGCTTCAGCGAAAGAAAAACCGGTTTCGAGATATTCCCTTCAGGAATCCAAAGGTAGAAGGAAAAAACTGTTCCCATTCTGTTTCAATTGCAAAAAGTCTGGGCATACAGCCAAGGATTGTCGGGCGCAAAGGCGTGTAAGAATAATTAATAAAGAGGATGAGCTGGACAAAAAGGCGATAAATGCAGTGCTTGCTAAGTTAGACTAAGATGGAGAAAGAAAACGCCGTCAGAATGATGGAAACGCGGCGGGAAACGAGAAGTAGCGCTAGGCAAGCTGCTCAACAGCACCCTTTAAGAAAAAGGTACGTATGCAAGTGAAATTACGTGCTATAAGTGCAACCGAAAAGGGCATTATGCGCGGGATTGCCGAGAAAATGCATGGTCGGGAAAGGAAAGAGATAGAAAATCGGTAAACTGTTAGGTGGCGTAATGGAGCGGTCACATTGCGCCATATCGCACAAAGTGTATCAAGTAGACTGCACAGATAAAAATGAATATGTGACTATGCAATGTGAAAAAGCAAGGCGTAATCCGATGAGATTCTGGCCGACAGTGGGGGCACAGATAAGCTTGGTAAAAGAGATTAGTATAAACTGGGCAGTAAAAAAGTAATGATAGAGAAAAATTAGAATTAAGGGGATAAGCAATAATATAGTACAAACTGAAGCTTCGGTAGTCCTGGAATTGAAAGCCGCGGAGGGCTTTGATATTGAAACAGAAGTTCATATAATTGGGGCAAACATAGATTTGCCTTTCGAGGGTTTGTTAGGAAGAGATTTTCTAACGAAAAAATAAGGCCGTAATAGATTACGGACAAAGAGTTATGAATATTCGCGGGAGGGCGAATTTAGATTGTATACCGCGCAAGAAGGGCCGTGTATGACGCAACGTGGGACGCGTTGTGTTAAGAAAGTAGTGTTGCAGGGATTGCGACATCGGATGAAAGACGCACGCTCACATAACGAAACTGTGAGGCGTGGCGTTAGGCAAGGTGTTGCAGAGATTGCGACATCGGATGAAAGACGCACGCTCACTAACCGAAACTGTGAGGCGTGGCGTTAGGCAAGGTGTTGCAGGGATTGCGACATCGGATGAAAGACGCACGCTCACTAACGAAACTGTGAGGCGTGGCGTGAGGCAAGGTGTTGCAGGGATTGCGACATCGGATGAAAGACGCACGCTCACTAACGAACTGTGAGGCGTGGCGTTAGGCAAGGTGTTGCAGGGATTGCGACATCGGATGAAAGTCGCTCGTTCACTAACGGACTTGTGAAGCGAAGCGGTAAGAAGGGTGTCGTAGGAATTGCGACATCAGGTGAAGTATGCCCGCTTGCTAACGGACCTGCGAGACGGGATGGGAAGAAGCGTATCGCAGAGAATGCGATGCGTGGTATGTGTCCGCCCGCTAACGGACCTGCGGGATGGAACGGGAATTTCCCGAGGGCAGTAGGCGCTGCCTCGAGAAATGTAGGGATTTACGACGCGAAATGGTGTTTGTCCGTCCACTAAAGGAATTGTGAGACGCTGACGGAAGAATTCCGAGGGCACTGGGTGACTCGAAGACGGTAGGCCCCGTGGAAAGGCGAGATTGTCCGTCCACTAAAGGAATTGTGAGACGTGACGGAAGGATTCCGAGGGCACTGGGTGACTCGAAGACGGTAGGCCCCGTGAAAAGGCGAGATTGTCCGTCCACTAACGGAATTGTGCGACGAGACGGAAGGTATCCGAGAGCAGCCGAGTCTGCCTCGAAGACGGTAGGCCCCGTAGAAAGGCGGTATGTTGAATCGAAAGCGAGATGCATCGATTCGTTGGCAACGGGAGTTGCGCAATTAACGGCAAGCAAACCAAAAATGGTTGCGAGAGGCCGTGGGAAGCCCACTTACGCAGAAGTGGTGCAACGTGGTGGTAACCATAGTGGAGGAGCCAGGGGTGCTCAACACTATGAGGTAACAGTAGGCCCGCGCGAAGAAAAGATTGTAAAGGTAAGGATTACCTTAAGGAATGCATCAGAAGCGATCATTCCAAAGCAGGAGATACAACCAGGAATATATGTGCCCGAAGCGCTAGTATCAGTAAGAAATGGAATGTGTATTACAAGTATGCTTAATACTACAGAAAAGAAAGTTAAAATAAAGAATCCCCTTATAACAGCTGAAGAAGTGCCCGAATTTGAAAAAGCATACGTAAGACGTATTAGAAAAGAGCGACCAGAGGTAAAGTTCGCGTTTAAGTAAGTTAAAAGAAAATCTCCGCGTAGAACATTTAAACAAAGAGGAGAAAGAGGCTTTATTAGGTATATGCCGCAGCGTATAACGATGTATTCATTTACCAGGAGATCACTTGGGTTATACTGAGGCTGTCAAGCATGAAATCAAACTTCTTCCCGAGGCGGAAGGAAAAATAGTTTCGGTTGAGGCCCTACCGGATACCCGAGGCGCAGAAGGAAATTTTGCAAGCCGAAATAGAAAAATTATTAGAAGATGATATTGTAATACCAAGTGATAGTGCGTGGAATTCGCCTGTATTAATTATCCCAAAGAAAATGGATGCAAGTGGCAAGCAAAAGTGGCGCGTTAGTAATCGATTATAGGCGATTAAATGATCTGACGGTAAATAATGTATTTCCGTTACCAAGGATCGATGAAATACTAGACGGACTAGGTAAAGCGAAGTACTTTCACAACCCTCGACCTAGCTAAGGGGTATTATCAGGTGCTGATAGACGAGAAAGATCAGGAAAAGACGGCTTTTAGCACTCCCTATGGACATTACGAATTCAAAAGAATGCCAATGGGATTAAAGACGGCACCGAATACCTTCCAAAAATTGATGAATTCTGTATTGGCAGGACTACAGGGTGAGAAAGTATTCATTCTACCTAGATGACGTCATAATTTTTGGGCCAACGCTTGAGGAGGCATAATGCAAGACTAGAGGATGTCTTTTGAAAGACTGCGAAAATATAACCTCAAGTTGCAAATAGACAAGTGTGAGTTTTTGCGCAAGGAAGTTACATTTTGGGACATGTACTTACGGAAGAAGGGTTGAAACCTGATCAGAAAAAGGTAGAAGCCGTAGAACGTTACCCCCCAACCAACTAATACTACCCATTGAAGGCATTCTTGGGCTTAAGTGGGTACTATAGGCGATTCATAAGCAATTACAGTAAAATTGCTAAGCCATTGTATGAGCTGTTAAAGAAAGGAGTCGCATTATACGTGGGGAACAAAGCAGGAAGAGGCGTTTCAACAATTGAAGGAAAAATTGTTGAATCCCTCCACGTACTACAGTATCCTGACTTCACAAAACGATTTATTGTAACTTCAGACGCAAGTCAAGACGCAATTGGCGCCGTGTTAAGTCAGGCGAAATTGGCAAGGATTTGCCTGTAGCGTACGTGTCTAGAACCTTGAATAAGGCGGAGAAAAATTACAGTACGATAGAGAGGGAAATGTTGGCCATTTGTTGGGCAGTAAAGCAATTTAGGCCATATCTATTTTGGTAGGAAATTTACGGTATGTACCGACCATAAACCGTTAATGTGGGTAAACAGCATATCGGATCCGTCGTCTAGACTAATGAAGTTCCGCTTAAAGCTGGAAGAGTACGATACGAAATCGTGTACAAGAGCGGAAAGAGAAATCAAGTAGCAGATGCTCTTTTCGCGAATAAGAACCGTTAGAGGAGGCGGAGGAAAATGATTAATGTGGAGACAGCCGAGAGCATATCAGCTAATAAGGAAGAAGAGGTAGGACTTACACAGGAAGAGAAGATGAAGATCCTAAAGCAGTATCACGAATCGCCGATAGGCTGTCATCAGGGCATAGGTAGGACCTACGCGAGAGTTAAGAAATATTGTACTTGGGAAGGAATGAAAGCCGACATTGAGCAGTACATTCGTCATTGCGAAAGCTGTCAAAAGAATAAAATTACCCAAAATAAAACGAAGATGCCAATGGAGATAACGAAAACTCCGGCAACCGTGTTTGAGCGTTGTGATATTGATATTGTAGGTCCAATGCCGCAAACCGAAAACGGGAATAAATATTTGCTCACATTCCAAGACGCCTTAACGAAGTTCTTAGTAGTGGAGCCTATAGAGCAACAGGATGCCAATACGGTAGCAAGAGTATTGGTCGAGCGAATAATCCTAAGATTTGGAATTCCCACCGTTTTGTTAAGTGACCTTGGAAGTAACTTCATGAGTGATACTATGAAGAGAGTATGCAAATTATTACGAATAGAGAAAATCCATACCACTAGTTATCACCCACAAAGTAATGGGGCTTTGGAACGAACGCACCGTACAATAACGGAAATGCTGCGACACTACGTAAACAGAGAACAGACAGACTGGGATAGGTGGGTCCCATACGCGGTATTTGTCTTTAATACGACGCCGCATAGTACCACGGGTTACACGCCGCATGAGTTGTTCTTTGGTAGAGTAGTAACATGCCTGGAGTGTTGCAAAAGAAACCGGAAGAAGTGATATACAATTATGATGATTACGTAATTGAGCTGCGAGAAAGATTACGGGCTATGCATCAGTGTGCGCGAGAAGCGACAGCACAAGCAAAAGAGAAAAGTAAAGAAAACTATGACAGAACGCAAAAACCGGTAGTCTTTAAGCCAGGGGATAAAGTATTATTGCATGATGAGAGTGTACGAAGGGGTCGTTCAAAGAAGTTGGACAGTCAATGGAGAGGCCCTTATACGGTAGTGGAAACTAAGGGACCAAACGTTGTGATAGAATTAAAGAGAAATAAATTTACAAAAGTACATGCAAATAGGCTAAAAGAATTCTTCTGAATTGCAGGAAAGATGGCAACAGCGTGGATGATAGCAGTGATCGTCTTGATGATAGGTGGTACATCGGCAATGGAACAGCAGGATTTAGAAATAAAGTTTCGGTCATCACCAGGTCTGTACTACGATCATAAGGGAACAGTGAGTTTGTATACGGTCACTTGGAAAGTAGTGAGTTATTTTAATTTAGATGACTTAAAACATAAGTTTGAAGCTACGCATGATGCAGCGTTGAAAGCAGTAGACTATTGTCAGCAAAGACTTAAAGAAATAAACACAAGTGTTGCAGAATGTAAAACTATGAAGCGGGCGGTAGATTATTATATAAGTAGGATAGAAACCTCTCAACGCCTAATTGGGCAGCTAGCTAAACATGAGCAGAGTAGACGAAAGAGAGGAATCCTAAATTTTGTTGGAGAATAAGTAAAGTCTTGTTTGGGACGTTAGATGAAGATGATGCATCATATTTCAAATCAAAAATAAATCTATTAGAGCAGGAACAGAAAGAATTATTGAAGTTGTCAAAAGAACAAGTCACTATTGTAAGGGCAACGTTGACTAGTTTCAATCATACTGTCGATTCAATAGAGAGAAATGAACGGGTAATTACATCCGGAATACTTAAACTAAATGAACACATACATCAATATGAAACTAGTACAGATAAGAGAATAAATAGACTCGGTATATGGGTAACGTTGAATGAACAGTTAATACAGTTGACAACAATCTTCAGTGAATTAGAGAAGGAATATGATGTAATTATTACTGCCATAGTAAATGCACAAAAAGGCATTCTTCAACCTCATTTAGTTAGTCCAGAACAAGTGGTCAAATATTTAGAGTTAATAAAAGATGAAATTAAAGACAAAAGATTGCCAATAAAACTGACTGAAGCCGGAGGGTATCAGTTACTGAAGGTGGTCGACCTAGATGTCTTTATTTCGGGAAACATTCTAAGTTATGTGCTGAATATTCCACTAGTGGACAGTGAAACTTATAATATTTATAAATTATGGCCTCTACCAGTTGAGGTAAGCCACCAAAAACGATTGTTTACATACATAGCTCCGGAAAAAGAATTTTTGTTAATGGATGACGCCAAAAGGCGATATGTTAAAATAAATGGTGATCAATTGGAGTGTAAAAAGCTGGAGGCTATTCATAGTGTGTGTAAACAAACCTTTGTGCTGCTTTCAACTTATGACCATGAAGTTTGCGAAGCTAGAATGCTTCAACCTATAACTAAAATCCCCGATGACTGCATCCAAAAGCTTATTGTATTGAATGAAAGCGTATGGACACAGATTAGAGGAAATGAATGGTTATTTGTAGCACCAAAGGGAGAAGGGCTCACAGTATTATGTAATGACAGTAAGCCCACAGATGTAGTAATTAATGGTACAGGGAAACTTAAGTTTCTGAGTAAATGCAAGGGTTACGGTGCACAAGTACTAATTCAATCCGAACATATCATTAGATCGATGCACTGATTAATGATATAGTCCCAAACTTAAATATGGAGGTAGATTGCTGTCTAATAGACAAGAAAAAGAAAAATATAACGAAATCCTCTATTTGCCAATCGAACCAGTGGTCGTCAGTTAGATGACCTTAAAGCCGCGGGACATAAGTTAGATGAGCTAGAGGACGCAATAGCGTACCAGCAAAGGACTGTGTTCAATATGTTTTCATTAGATTCGATACCCATATGGAGTTATTTTGGAGCAGGAATAGTTATGATAATAATAGTATGTTGTATATGCAGATATTGTAAGTGTTGTAAGGATTGTTTTAAATTCTTCCATAAAACAATGGGTGATGACTGCTGCCCCAGAATATGTGTAAAGAATAAAATTGTAAACCGATACCCTGACACTGGTATAGTTAGGTATCATCCTGCTGGAATGAACAGTGATGAAAGTGAACAAATTACTTTTGGTCCTGTAAGAAATAGGTATGTGACTGAAGGAGAAGGTGCGGTGCTTAGTGAGCGAATACTAACACCGGAGAAGAGTGTTAAGTATGAACCAAGTGCACCAGTAATGTTTTACTATAAAGCGGATAAGCGCTAAGATGAACTGATATGGTCACAGTGATTATGTTTGTAAAAATATAAGATTGTAATGTAAGAAAGATTGTATTCTGTTACATGAAAAGAATTTGTAAAATCATAAAAATGATGTATTGTAAAAATAGGCTTCACTTTATAAGAGAGTGTAGTACTAAAGAAAAGTATTAGAAGGAAAAGATATTGTAAGAAATAAAGAAGTAGTAAGCTGAGAGAAAAATTCTCAAATAAGGTAATGTAAAAGAAAATAATTAGAGTATTGAAAAAGAAGATTTTTAAGATTAAGAAAAATAATGTGTTGCAAAAGAAATACTTATTATAAAGAAAATGATGTATTGTAATTGAAGTCTTCTCTTTCAGGGTATATAAGTAAAGAAATGTTGGTAAATAATAAAAGACAAGTTAAAAGATAAGTAATGAAATAAAATGTGAACCATTGTAATTTGTGAAAAGAAAGTAATAAAAAGGAGACTCACACAGCCGACAGGTAGTGTGAGAATTTTGCATTCTCAGGGAGATTGCAAAATTCTCAAATATGGGGGGAAGGTGTTACGAAGTGTTAAAAGTAATGCCTAATGCCCAAGTGTTAAGATGGTGCAATAGGTAGTAAAGGGAAGCCAACAGTGAACGCGTGTGAGGCTAAGGGTTGCATCAGACAGGGGAACTGCGTGGCGCGTGGGTAACGAGATACGGGTGTAAGCTTCCAGAAGGTCGCATAGGGCAGCGGAGCGCGTCACGGGCAGCTATAAAAAAGAGCCCGCCGCAGCGGGAGGGGGACTACTTCTCCAGAGGTCTTCGAGAGTCGGCGAGTGAGCCAGCAAGCAGACAGCGCAGCGGAGATGACAACGTGTATTTAGCTACTGTAGTCGCCGTTGTTACTGTTAGGCTCATCAAGTTTTATGGACCTTTGGCAGAGAGAACTTCTGCTAGTTGGTTCAGTACTCCTGG
>JARYHS010013630.1:245696452-245721804 GCA_031002005.1 Vandiemenella viatica
AACATTGACCAGTCTGCGATCTGGGAACTTGTTGAAGAATTGCAACGTTTAAGAGTTTTTAACTACCAGTGATCATAATGTTATTACTTTTGAGATGGTCAGAGGGCTGAACGAATTAGACACATTGGAGGCGCAGATTTCAAAGATCCATTATAACATCTGACGGGAAGACTGGAACAGGCTGAGGGATAGTTTTGTACAACAGTAAATCCTATTAGATGATAACGATGTAGATTGAGCCGCAAGAGATCTTACCCGGGCTCTCCAAATATCAATGGGAAGGTCCATTCCTCTAAAGAGAACCACTGCCACAGTGGACAGACCTTGGACTGATAGACTGAAAAGACTATGACAAGGAACGCATAAAGCAAGAAAAGAATACCAACGTTGACTCATCGCCAATATTACAGGACAGCTGCTGGAAAGATATAAACAAATTAAAAGTGAATTCAGTGAACTGATATTACTAACTAAAGAAAAACGTTGGGAAACATTTATGAAAAGAAACTTACGCACGAACCCTGAGGTATTCCATATAAAATTCCAGCATGAAAGGGAAAAACCCCCAACTACACTGTCTACTGTGCAGAAAAAAGATGGAACATGACTACGAGATGGAAGACTACTGCAGAAGTATTACTCCAAGACCTCCTTCCGTGGAAGATGACGAGATGGAGTACAGAGTACTCCGTCAGGAAACGGCCCTACTTCGTGTATACACATTAAAAGTCTTTCTTCGAAGTTATCCATTGCTTTCTTCAAAGTGTCATGCGGAACAGCAGCGATTTCTTCACCTATTACAACTTTCAGATCATTGAGTGTACGAGGTTTGTTGCAGTAAACATTACTTTTTAAGTAATCCAATAAAAAGAAGTCACAAAGCGACAAATCTGGCGAGCGTGCAGGACAGTGGCCATCGCCGAAACGGGAGATCACGTGTTGTGGAAACATTTCTCGGACAACTGCCATGGAATCATTCGCCGTGTGGGCGGTGGCTCCATCTTGTTGGAACCACATCTCTACCATGTTGATCCCTAAAGTGTCAAGTTGTGGCCGCAAAAAATTACGTAGCATTGCAACATAACGTTCAAAATTCACCGTTACACTAACTAACACCACCCTTTACAAAAAAATAAGTCCCAACGATTCCCACTTTTGAAACTCCACACCAAACGGTCACTTTTGAACTGTGAAGTGGTGTTTGATGCAGTTCAAGTGGGTTGTCTGCTGTCCAATAGCGACAGTTTTGTTTGTTTACATAATCGTCTAAATGGAAGTGAGTTTCATTGCTCATCATGAAAAAAACATCATCATTAGCAAGAACATCAAGCATTCTCTCAAAAAACAGTCTCCGTTGCTCTTGATCACGTTCGTGAATCTTCTGCACGATAATAATTTTGTAAGGATGAAATTGTAACTCATCCTTCAGGATGTGCTGCAGCGAGCGACGAGATAAACCCATAGTTGGAGCGCGCCGACTAGTGGAGCGGTGAGGACTTTGAAGAACGGACGCTCTTACTCTGTCGACATTTTCTGGAGTTCGCACCGTACGAGGACGACCAGATGACTTCTGCTTCATGACACTTCCAGTTTTCCGAAAAGAGTTAACCCAACAAATTATTGTGTTGCGATCAGGAACCAAACCATTTCGCCAAACATCGAACTGTGTTGGGAAAAGACGTTGAACTGTGATAACAGATTCATTACTTTTGAAAAAATGTTCACCAGCGAAAACGCGATGCTGCGCGGACCACTGTGCCATTGCTACTGAAACTGGATGCTCTAACGTACAAAACAACAGATCCCCCACCCCTAGATTCCACTCCCACCACTTATACTACTCAAATCAAATCCATGCATTCTTATTGCGCCACCCTGTACAAGAACTGGTAGTGTCAATAGCCCACACTTTGTGTAAGCACTATAATGAATGCCTGCATCAGCGAAGAGTACCAAACATCTGGAAGCAGAGTGAGATATTAATAATGAAGAAGGGAGACAACAAAGATCCAAAATTACCTAAATCCTATCGACCCATCTGCTTGCTAAACGTGCTTGGCAAAATACAAGAAAAGGTGCTGTGCAAGAGGTTACAAGAATATTGGGAGAAGGAAGGGATGAATCCAAGCCAATATAGTCCCAAAGCGGGTATATCCACAGAGGATGAAATCAACCAGACAATGAATCTGATACTGAGGTTAAATCAGAATTATGTGATACGGATTCTTGTCGATATATCTGGGGCATTTGATACTCTATGGTTGCCTGTACTTTTAGCACGGCTTACGGAACTTAACTGTCCAAAGAACTTGTATAACACCTTCAAGGATTACTGTAAGAACAGATTTGTCAAACTTAGGTGTCCTGGAGAATTCGTTGAGAAAAAGCTGACAAAGAGTTGCCCACAGGGATCCATTTTGTGGTCCGAAGTTTTGGAACACTGGGCTTGAACCGGGAATGACAAGGCTGGAAAGAATGATGGAACTTCTGGGACTTGTTGCCTTTGCTGATCTGTTCTTAAATATAGAGGGTAAAACCAGAGCCGAAATTGAGAACAAAAGCGCAAAGGTTCTGCGTGAACTCAGTCGATGGTACAGACAAGTCACACTAAGATTAACACCACACAAAACCTGTTATATGTTACAGAAAGGCCGATTACAGAGCAATTCAACCATTAAAATAGACCGAGTTACAATAAGAAGAAATCGTTTGTCTGTACCTTGGTGTGATATCAGACAAAAGTCTAAATTTTATGGCCCATATGGAGGAAGCATATGGGAGAGCCACCCCAGTCATCAATTAACTAAGCAGCATGGGACATAGGCGTTTCCAACTTTCACCGCTTGTTATTCGAACATACCATAACACAATTTAACGTCAGTTGTAGGGTATGCAGGTCCATACACTTCAGAAAAGTAAAACCCAGCAAACTTTTGAGGAGGACACAGCGAAGTATTCTACTCAGGCTGAGTGGTGCTTACAAAACAACAACAACTGATACCCTTACCGTGGCCCTTGGGGTGTGGCCACCCGACTTTGGAAATTCGCAAGTGGGAAGCATTATACTGGCTCAGCAAATAAAATCTGGAACAGGTAGAGAAAATCACGGTAGCACCAGCAACAACAGATGCAGAGGTAAACAAATTGTTATTGGAAAAATGCCAGGAAAGGTGGAACGTTAGCACAACAGGAAGAAGTGTCTCCGAAAGGCTCAAAACGTCGCATCTTCTACCATTACCTGGTACATTACGTAACGGGTCACGGACCTTATAACAGTGAAATGCAAAGGAGAGGAATAGTGGGCAGTGGTAGCTGTGACTGCGGTAACGAGGGCACTCTGGAACATGTCTTATGGGAATGTACTTCAACAGCAGAACAAAGAGCGGCATACCAGCAAATATTACAGGGCAGGCGCATTTTTGACATACTGCGAATTATGGTACCTTCTTGATGCAGCTTGTAATCTGGCCTCACAAGCAACCAAAGAAAGGTTCTTGGCACTTAGAAGCAGTCTCAACTGACAGAAACAGTTTCAACTGACAGCGACCAACGACCGAGCAGTGATCATTCCTGAAAAAAAAAAAAAAACCTCCAGATGGGTTGAAGGAGGAAACCTCTACTTCCAGGAGTCATCTCCTGAGGTAAGTAAGTTACTCCGAAGTGGCTGTACCGGGAGTAAGTGTATTAGCAGTTTCATAAATGTGCAAAGTGAGAAACAATGAGACAACAGTGCAGTAAGTGATTTGTGTATGTTTCTGAGTTTAATTACATGTAGCAGTATCTTTTTGTGTGTACGTATGTTATCTTAATTGCTAATTTATATATATACTTGTATAAAAATAGAAGTGTTTTTTCCTATATTTCACTTTTCAGCCACCACTACCTAGCACAGATCACTGATGTTTGTGGGTGGAAGTAGCATGGAGTTTCGTGTCGTGCACAACGTTGGCCGAATGCCGATAGCTGTGGGGATGTGGGAGATATAATGATTAAAGTTGGTCAGTGCAGGGCGTTTTCATATTTCGACCAAAAATTCATATCTCCGTATACTTCTCTTTCCTGCTACAACTACATAACATAGACCTTTGGTGTTTGTGTGTGGTAGTAGAAGCGTCTTTCCTGTCGTGCACTATGGTTGTTAGATGTCGGTAGCTATGGGGGTGTGGGAGATATGGGGGTTGAAAGTGGTCGACCTGTGGCAATTCATACTTCTGCCAAAGACAAAAGTGTCATGGTGTATCACTTTTCAGCGAAAACTATAGATCACAGATAACTGGCGTTTGTGTGTAGTTGTAGAACAGAGTCACCTTTCGATCACAACAGCGGCCGAATTTCAGAAACTGTGGTACTGTGGTAGATAAGGTGGTTTTAAGTGGCCGACCAAGGATATTTTCGTATTTCGACTGTCTCCGCATATGTCACTTTTCTGCCACAACTACATAGCATACAGCATTGGTGTTTGTGTTTGGTAGTAGAATCGTAACTCATGTAGTGCACTATGGTTGTTAGATGTCGGTAGCTATGGGGGTGTGGGAGAAATGGGGGTTGAAAGTGGTCGACCTGTGGCAATTTCATACTTCTGCCAAAGACAAAAGTGTCATGGTGTATCACTTTTCAGCGAAAACTATAGATCACAGATAACTGGCGTTTGTGTGTAGTAGTAGCACAGAGTCACCTTTCGATCACAACAGCGGCCGAATTTCAGAAACTGTGGTACTGTGGTAGATATGGTGGTTGTAAGTGGCTGACCAAGGATATTTTCGTATTTCGACGAAAGGCATGTGTCTCCGCAGATTTCACTTTTCTGCCACGACTACATAGCATAGAGCATTGGTGTTTATGTGTGGTAGTAGAATCGTGTCTGTTGTCGTACACTATGGTTGTTAGATGTCTGTAGCTATGGGGGTGTGGAAGATATGGGGGAAGAATATGGTCGACCTGCGGCAGTTTCATATTTCTGCCAAAGACGCATGTGTCATGGTGTATTACTTAAGTGAAAACTATCAATCGCAGATCACTGGCGTTTGTGTGTGGTATTAACACAGAGTCTCCCATCGATCACAACGTTGGCCGAAATTCGGTAACTGTGGGAGTGTGTGAGATATGGTGTTTGAAATTGGTCGATCATGAATATTTTCGTATTTCATCCAAAGACTTGTGTGTATCCGTAAATTTTACTTTGCTGCCGGAACTACATAGCGCAGAAGACTGGTATTTGTGTGTGGTAATAGTATCGAGTCTCCCATCGTGCACTATGGTGGTTAGATGTCTACAGCTGTCAATATGAATTCTTTACAATCACGAACGAAGTCGTGGGTACCAGCTATCATATTATAAATGTGGAAGTAAGTCTCTGTCTTTTTGTTACGTTTTGACGACTAAATTGCTATATGAATATTGATGGAATTTAACAATGAAATAGTGTAGGAAGGACACAGGACATTTTTTCGGTAGGAATAACAGTTTTAGTCACTAAATTTTAAGAACTTATCGAATGATGAAAGACAGACAGATTCGTGTGTTAGTCTGTAATGCTACGTTGGTTGCTCAGTCGCGCAGTCTGTTAGTGTTTGATTTAACAAAACTTATTATTTTTGTATAGAAGTCAATTTGCTCTGCACTGTACTATTCATTTGTGTCTTTATAAAAGTTTCTGGCACCAATTTGTCTTCCTTTTTGACATGCCTTACGAACGTAAACCTGGCCTAAGGTGCAGGTCTAGAAGACAATGTGCTGCTATTAGATTATAAGATTCAGATGCTCATGTTGAAGAAAGAAGAAAAAACCAAGCTGAAATTAAGCTGCCATCAGTTAACCCCCCCCCCCCCCCCCCCCCCCCCCCCCCGCCCACACACACACACAAATCCCCGCACCTTCGCTTACTTTTCTGTTTTTAAATATGTTGTAAATTGATTCTCTTCATGAGACAGATTAGACGATAGGATGATATAATGATGGCTTTCCATCATATTATGTCGACTCGGTGTTGTTTGGGACAAATCTTACGTTACTAATAGTTTTCTATATCCAATTCTGGCAATGAAACTCCAAGTCCACGCGTACGAAGTCGCGGGTAAAAGCTAGTTTATATATATTTATAAAAAAAACCCTAACAGCCATCAAATACATTCTTTCACACTGCTAATTTAATTAAGTAACTAACTTTAGTGAAATTTGATAAGTTTATGTATAATTAATTAATCTTACGTCCTGAACAATATTCAGTTGTTATTGTCAAACAAGAATTTTATCTTGTGTACTTCTTGTAATATATTGGAAATATGGGCCCAGAGTAGATACTAGGTGCTGGGTTATTATGTATAAAATACTTCTAATAAATTTGTTGCTGTTGTATAATTTTTGTACGTTTTGGTTCTATGAGGACAAAAATTTACAATTGACGTTTAAAAAGTAAGTTAAACAACAGAATTTGTAATTTCATCGGTCTATATGCTACACTATCTGTCAAAAAGCAATTGCTCATCTTTAAAGGTAGGTAACTTGGTGCGTCAATTGAGTTGTGTGGCTGCCATATTTTGCAGGCCGGTGAAGAACCAGTTGACAAGGAAATGGCACAGGGTGCGTGATTGTGGGCTACCATCTCAGTGAGTTATCAAGCTGAGTAATTGCGGTGAAGGTTAACAGGCCCAAAACATGGTAGCGTTAGTCCTGCGTAGGTGGAGGATTAATGGGCATTGTGCCATTGCTGCGCATTCTGGGTGACTTCCGGTTCCAACCGACATACGTCGCTGAACACTGAAGTTTGAACATGTCTAAAATAGGGCACGAGCCATGGATGCCAAGTGACAGGAGTTTCATGCAGCAACAGGAGTATCGGATACGATTGTAATATTGTGTGCAGATGCTCACCGACTTGGATATTTCGGAATAACAGCTGCACATAAGTCCCACATCACGACAAGCAATATAGGTCGGCGACTCAGGTGGTGTTTGGACCGAAGTAACTGCACTTCGGAGGAATGGAAATCAGTTCTATAGAGTAATAAGTCGATGTTTACATTATTTCGGTCCGATAGATGTGTATGGGTGTGGCGTCCAATCATTGAAAGGCTTCTGTCGCCGTTCACAGTGCCAACTAGGAATTCGGTGGTGGTGATGTGATGGTGTGGGTAGTGTTGCAAATTGAAAAAAAAACATTTTGTTTTTTTTCAAAATTTTGAAAAAAAAACATGAAAAAAAACATGGCACCGTTGTTTTTTTTTCTAAATTTGGTTTTTTTTTTCAGAAAAACAATATGTTTGATAAATTATAGTTTTATTTACATTTTACATTGTTGTTTTAAATATTACTGAATGATATAAATTATTACATAATGTTTGATAAATGTATCTCTATAGGTTACATAATATTATTCATCATCGGTGTCAGTATTAGTATCACATTCACTGGAATCAGCGCTACCAACACTAGTTTGGTCGGTGTCGGTGTTTTCACTTTCTCCTTCTGTTTCCTCTAGTTCCATCACTTCAGAAACATTTGCATTTCCTTTTCCTGGTTGTTCTTGTATTGTTCTCAGACGATTTTTAGATTTCAATTTTAAATTGTGAGCAATGTACACAATTTTGCTAGCTCTATAATTTGTCAGTCTATTCCTTTTTTTGGAATGAATGTCACTGTAAGTACTAAATGTTCTCTCAACTGCAGCCGATGTAGTTGGAAGGGTTAGAACTCTGATCGCTACTTTAGATAAGGCAGTCGACTTGCAAAGTCCTGCCCACCAAGCAATAGGAGTAAGCTCTTGTGATTTCGGATATCGATTACGCGCAATATTTCATCGTTGGAAGACCGTGGCATTGAGCTTGTCACTGTGGCACCGTTCATAAATACTGCGCCGTTAGTTCTGTATTACGGTCTTTTAAGTTTGAATTTAAATCTATTAACATACAAAATATGAGCTTTATTTCTTTTCAATAGTTGGTTTACGCAAACGGTTGCAAGGAAACGATTCATAATTACTGACAATTTTATGACTCGGTATCAGTATCACTATGCGCTGGCACCGTTCGTAAAAGGAAATTTTCAGTCAATGTCGCCAATACTTTCGTAATTATTGTTTTACTGAACCAGAAAAATATAGTACATTTAAAAATTAAGATAAGTACTTAGTATAAACTCTAAAACAGTCATATTAAACGATAACTGCCTTACAAAATTGAGATTTAGTAGTTGTGAAAAAAGAACGTGTTCCAGAAAAAAAACATGTTTTTTTTTCAAAGTTTTTTTTCATGTTTTTTTTTTCAGGCTTGAAAAAAAACCGTTTTTTTTTACAACACTAGGTGTGGGGCTGTTTCATGGTTTTTGGCTTAGGACCGCTGAGGTTTGTCCACATAGAGTGAACACACAAGCGTGTAACATTCTGGACAAGAAATGTTCCATCCAAATATTGAGGCGATTTCACTGAATAAACCGATCAAGGAGTTACGCCGGCAAGAACGTTCGTTAATTGGACTGACCCACCCAGACCCTCGATCCCTAACATCTTAGGGACGAATTGAATCGCCAGGTTAGGCTCGTCAGGATCGGCCAAACTTCATTGCTCAAAATATGGAATGATTGCAAGAGGAAAGGTGACGAATCCATGTCGATGTCCTACACGAACTGGTGAGATAATGTCTGACAGTTTGGCACTATTGTGGCCGCAGGAGGTGGTCCAACGAAATTTTAACGGGGTGACAACCACCGAGCAAACTTTGTGATCAGGTGCCAGATTACTTTTTGTACATAGTATATATTAGTTCATCAGTCTAAAATATAACTGCCAATGTTTTGTTGGAAATCCTAAGACTCCTAACGTCAATTCTGGTCATTAACTGGGTAAGCGGCCTCATCAATACTGCTTCAGCTAACATAAGGCCATGGATCTGCAATGACTAGACAGTAAAGACAACATTAGAATAAAAAGAGAGGGAAGTACGAATGGTGTTCTGCCCTGTAGGAAGTAAAAAATTCCTATTAGAACTTTATTAGTCAAGTTATGGAGTAAGAGTAATAAGTTTCTTCTGTGCAAGTGTTTTAGTATGTGTATAATTGATTTGATGACTGTTGATAGGTATAGTTTATTGTGTATATGAAGGAAAAAAGAGGGTAAAATCCGGTGTCGGACTGCTCAGACATACTCTTCCGATGGAGGGATCCAATTTAACGTCCCTATTCAACGGCCACATCATCAATAGTGTCGTTAGCACGTACACCATACGCACTGCAGACATGGGTGGTCTTTTAAACAGGACTTTGGTACACAATATGATTATTTGGAACAGTGCACCGCACCTATCCTTCTTTGCTGGTCAAGTTACGTACAGTGAAAATTCCTTCTACCACCGGGAATCGAACTGGCCAAACTCCTGGCAGACGACGGTACATGTAGTGACCTCAGCCAATAGGGAAGTTAATATTGAAGTAAAGAAAATTATACGCTGGAGATGTTACAATGATTTCGACAATGCCTAGCATTCTAATAAACCTTCGCTCGCAACTTCCCATCAGTTATATTCACTAAGATTTATACAAGACGAGCGCTGAAAACAGGGAAGTAGTAACACCGCGTTAACATCGGTTCAACAGGTAATTGGACGATACATTGTTAAAATATACGAATTTTTAACTCCTAGTCTGCAGGCGTGAGGAGAGGCGATTTCAACGCTGGCGTTGGTAACGATATACGGAATGTTTTCAACGCCCGGTATAGATTCTCAAATCAACAAGTAGGCAGTCATAATCTACGCTTCACAGCATGTAGCTAAACAAGACTGAGTCAATTTTGGCAGCAGCAGAGAATTTTAAATTCAACGTTAATAGAATTGTCAACAAATAACACTAAAAATCCAATATTTTACAACTATTTATTGTGAAAAATAAGCTGATTTCATTTTTATAGAATAAGTCTTACTATTAGATTTGAAAATTGGTTTAACAGCTCATTTAAAATTGATCAAAATGTAAATAAAATAAGTTTGCATTCATTATTTAAAAATTAACAATTCATAATGTAAAAAGAATTATTATAATTATTATTTAAAATTGTATTTGTTTTTGCACGCGGCTCTGTTGCCACGGAAATGATTCTCTATCACGTGAATAAATTCCTACAAAAGGGGGGAAAAAACCACCAACAAATGTTACCTGTACGACGTTCACTGTAAAAATGTGAGAGACAGATTATTTTTTCGTTGCATTTCAACGCATTAAAAGCATCGCGTTTGCAGCGCCTGGCATAGATTGTCAAATTAATTAGTAAGCGTAAACCCGACAGACGCGATGTTTTAATTGCCTTTATTGAATATCGCTAACGCTTTTGCAAGGTAGTGTGTCACTGGAAATGTTTGTTTTCACTGTTCGGTTATGATCTGCGAAACAGAATGATTTGAGTGGCCTGAGGAACATTGTACATACGTCGGCAGCGTGGTGTGCAGCGGGCACACGCGCGCCCCTGGCGGGTGCGGACGCAGTCGCGGACGGGCGCACAGTGTTTTGCTGTCAGTAGGCTGGCGGGGCGAGCGGCGTGCGGTCTACCTGCGAGAGATGCGGTCCGAGCCATGGCCTCCAACACACCGCCACTCCTCCTACTGCTGCTGCTACTGGCCGCAGGGGCGCACCACGCCGCCGGTGAGGAACTTCACTAATATGTGTTAATGGTGGCACACGCTGCAATTACGGTTGAATAATAGCTGAAATAAACGACTCGAGTGAGGAAAAATTAGCGCGATTTCTTAATCTTCCTGTACAAAAAGTGTTAGACGAAAGTCCCGTTCCTTCGTAATTGCACCGAAAAAGCAGAGTAGACGATTGCCGGCATTGCTCACAGACAACCAGTATATCCATTTTATGATGAAAATTAAAAACATTCGTTATATAAATACTGTCTCACAGAATTCGGCACAAGTAATAAAAATTATCTTTGAATTAATAATAACATTGAATTGATAATTAAAGTAGTACCAAAGGTAAATTTTATTAATTTTAAGCGCATCATCGCGTGATTATAAACTTACTGATCTAATTATACTTAAAGTGATCAGAAATCTAAAACATAGTTTTATGCTTTCACAAAAACCAATTGCTTTGGGAAGAAACCCATTTTCGGTTGCAACGCTTACATTATAACTAATCGTTATTTATATTGTCATAGAAACTGTTCCAGATTTCTCACTGAAGGACGTTAGACTTACGTCAGATAGTAGACATGGTGGAGGCTAAATGCTATTAAGTTCATATTTACTATAACGGCTTCGTTAAAACAAGTTTTTTTTTCGTTGCCTGCTGTGTAATTGAGATGCAAAATCCATAAAAACTTATAAAACAAAAATTCTGAAGATTATGGTTTTTTTAATCGCTTTTCTTGTTGGAGAATGAAATATAATGAATGAACGTAAGAAATGTGTGGCATCAACCAAATTTCTTTTAATGTATTCGGATAATTCTGATGTATCATTTCTATTAAATATTTGTTTCCGCAACAATTATAAATAAATGCTATGTCTATAGCTGTGTTGAAACGAAACATCTGAAAAATTTACCTTTGAAAAGAAAAGGAAGCAACAAATCTATATCACCAATCACTGGAGAAAACTTTTCTGCTTAGGATGTGGAACATCCATAGTTTCGATGACTAAACTAATACTGACTCGACATTCTTCATTTATGTTATTTCTCCTCGGTTCCAGGTGTTGCTCCGCAGTTGTTTTGAAAACATAAAACTTAAATTCAAGAGGTGGTAAAAAGTATTTAAAATGATCAGGGCAGCATCCTTTTTACATAAACTATTCTTATGCTTTTGCGGGAGAGGCATTCAAGCGAATTTTTTACTCAGTATTGTAGAAACGATTAAAAATAAATTCGAATAGAAATTTTACCTTCTGATATCCTGATTTCTTACAATTTAATTGCTGTTTTAATGCCGACTAACAAGTGAGCTTGATAAATAACTAACAATGTGTAGGGATTCTTAGTCACCTAAAGAATATTTTCAATCATTACTTCTTATCGCATATTCTGCTACGGTGCTCGATGTGTTATCTCAGAAGACTTACATTATGTACGCAGGAATGTTCGTTAAGAAGTGATTAAAAATCTAAGAAATTATTACTATGCCAATCACTATTTGACTAGAGTGGCGTTCTATATAACAAAATTCGCAAAGACTTTTCATAATAGTAGTACATTCACTCTTTTGGCGTTTATTTATAGATGAATGAAATGTATGTATGCAGTTTATTTTATTTTTGCACTAGCAGTTATATCAAAAGAATAAAAAAAAAAAACGATCTAAAGAAATAGTTTTAAATGAAATTTTTGCGTAACTGATAATTATTTCAGTACAAATAAAAAAAATCGTGTTCACAAAAATCTTTTACAGAACGGTAAACTTAGATACAACCAGGCACAAGGAGATTACACAGAAAATAAAAAGCATTACTCTGTGTATATAATGATAATATATAACAGAAACAGTAATCGTATATAAATTCGGTTTAGGCGTTCCACTATTTACGCAGCTGTACCACACCTTCCTGAAATGTTAATGTAATGGAATGAGGATAAGACATCTCTCCAACCCCACTAGATGACCGGCCCAGCAGTCACCTCAGCTACGCACGGCAGCTTGTACGACAGAGAGAGTTGCGATATGTCATTCATACATATTATTAATTTACATGGCTTATAATTCTGTCTGCTGTTTAAGCCAAAAGTGCTCATGATGTTACTTTTCTGCAGATCCTGAAGGGTATTTCGGCCTCGGTAAAATGACGCGTTCCAACTGTCCACCCAGTTCCTTTCCGTCATCACACTTTATCCATCCCGGTAATCCAACCTAGTAAAAGTGACCATGCTGTATTACGTGGACTCCATGTCATGCGATAGTTCTAGTATACGTCACATAAACAAAATAAGCTTTGTAACACATAGAGGACAGGTGAAGAACATCTGAAAATATGGATCAAAACCAGAATTCGAACCGTGGAACTTTCGATTAGCATTTACACTCTCCAATAGTTAGCAACAAGAACGTTTCTTGGAATAGAGGAAAATGTTGAATATTTGACTGAAGTAAATTTAACAAAATTTCAAAAACTCTTCAACCTGAATTTTCCTAGTGAATATTTCTGTAAACATCAGTTAATTTCCAGTGTTGGATTATCGATATATTACAGTTAATTTTTATTTTTTCTACAATAAAGTTTGGTATAAAAGTTTTATCGATACACAATTATTTAATTAATATGCAAATCAAGATTTTATAGTAATAATGTAAATTGTAAGTATTCCATAGATCCATTATAGAATCAAGAAAAAGTTTCATCGTTAAACGAAGCTAACATTATTGCTTTGAAATACATTTAGAGCATTTCCTTGTATGTTACTAAATTTTCGGTCACGATGTTTGATGACAGAAATTTATGCACGTGAGCAACCAATTAAGGAAGCAATGTTGTTACATGCTATGAAGTGTAACTATCGGCAATGATGTAGTTATAGTTAATATAAAGCTAGAATTCTGTGACAATCCACAGTAGTCTCATCTACGCTTTGGTTTTTTTCGTCGTTTCCATAGGCGTAGCTTTACTCTGATGTCTGTAAAAAATTTAATTCCTATCACTACTTTACCTGAGAAACTATAGCTTGATTTAAAATCAAATTGTCAGTTTTAAAGAGGACTCTTTTGAGGTTTAAAAGAAGTTGTAATACAATTTATAAGTCTTGGGATTCAGACTAATAATTATACAAACGTGTTAAAAGAAAACAACAACGAAACTCCACATTATTGGAACGAGTTTTCTTTACAAATTCAATTTTCGTCTTGTTGACCCCGATAGCGTAGGGGAGCAAAGGCGCTGGTATCAAACTGCTAGGACAGACGCTTGTAGTCTGCCAACGCACAAGAATGTTTTTAATTAAAAGATGAGATAGTTTATTGTTTAATGATTTGCAAAGATCAAATGTAATGTCAGTGCGTAAAAACTCCAATGAGAAGCAATAAAACCACTATTATGGCTTAATCGGCTAATTACATGTTTTTTAAACTTCTTGATCAAGCCCATATTTATTTCTGAGAATATAGTATCGGATAACGTACTTTACTCCTTCGTTACTTCAAAATTAGCAAAACGTTCTTCACGTAACATTGATGAGATATTTAACAATTCTGGACTCTTCTCTCAAGTGTAAATTGTGAGTGACATCTTCTTTGTGAATCACAAAGTTAAAGAAATATTGGGACAGAATGAAAAATTCGTGACTCCGCTTGAGTTTTTATTTCCTTGGTTATACCTATCCGTTCGCTTATTTTCGTTTTGGGAAAGGGTATGGTGGGTTTCCAAGATGCAGCAGATCAGAAAATTTGAGAAGACGTATAAACAGGGATCAGCAGGTAGAATGGCAACCTTTTGTCATATAACAGAGAGCGTGTTTGGTCGCTCCGGAAAGTAGGAAGGAGCGGAACGAAGTTTTTACTGGGTTTGAATATCGATTTGCATGGTAGCTGGTAGTTTCGGAGAGTAAGTGTGCTGGTCACTGAAAGGTAATGAGTCAGAGATAGATGAAGTGCGGCCAAGTGTTAATTTGTTTCGTCGGCAAGTTTTTCAGAATTCTTGAGGCTCAAAATATTATATTGCATCCAATGTTTGATTCTGTGTCTGAAATGGTTGAAGATTAGTAGTGTGACATTGAGTGTCCAGCAGAGGTTTAAAAGAGATAAATTATTCTTTATCATACCAGAAAGATAAGTTAACTTGGCGAAGAAAAATGAGTAGTCAGATTGCACAACATTAACTAGAAAAGATTTACTTTGTTCACTATCGCACTAATTGGAGATGTTAGTTTATTCAGAAGAGCGAAGACAGTCGATGCGTAAATTTGCGTGAGGTATCGCTGAAGAAAACTAGATTAAACTGAGGAAGACTAGTGGGAGGATTGCGTAACATGTATGCAAGTATTAAAAGATATATCATTCGGGCTTAATTAGTGGTGAACATTTATTGGAAACTTTCTTCGTAGAGTAGAATATTTTTAACCGAGCAGTCGAATCAACAGATGACAAAAAATTGGTTTAATCAACATTGTGTGTGGTTGATCTTCTGATAGATTTTGTAAATATTTGTCAGTGAGCCAGTGAGAAAAGAAAGGACATTGTTAAATGAAAGAGTTCTGTTATGAAAATTTACTTTGCTCATGTAAATAGTTTGAAAACCTTTCCTTCCTTTAGTTTCAGGTATATTAAATAGCCCTGAAGTTGTCAATTAGATGAAGAATATAATGCCTTAACCACACCACGAACTTTAATCAATTAACAGTTTGGAAAGGAGAATAGTCATTACACACTTCATACATTTCTCATGAAAAATGGCAGACTCGCTAGAATTGTTGACATTACAAATAGAAAAGCAAATGACAAAAAAAAGTTAGATTTTTTCCAATTAATCTTTAACTCTATCTAAAATAAAATAAAGAAATAGCAATCATATGAAGGTCTGTATGTATTTCTGTTGACTGGTTCTGGCAAGAAAATGTTTACTCGCTAAAACTGACTCTGACCTGCAAACCATAAACGTAAAAATTTCAAGTACACGTAACGACAAGTGAGATAAGTACTTGAGATTTCTATTTAAACATTCCTTCATTTTTCTGCCGCAATTACATACAAACCGAATTCACAAAGATCTGCGCTAAACATTTTTACACAGAGTCGAATATACATTGACACAGAGTCGATCCTGTTGTTGGATCATATTGTGAAATCTTATGAGGTATCAGGATCTAGGATATCTTGGTAATAAGTTCAGAGTACATATCTGAGTGACTAATAGCGCTATTCGATTAAAATTGTGCCAGAAAGCAAGAAGTCTTAAATCGTGTAACAATTTCCTGGTTTGTAATCGTTAGTTTTCCCGGCGAATCTGATGTTTGAAAATCTCTCGGGCGTGCACCAGAGATTTTCAATTTCCTGGTTGCTAACGCGCCTTGAAACTATTTGCTAAATAAGACCACCGAAATGAACTCGTTATTTGTCAAATGACATTATTCTTGTGGAGGTTTATATTAACTGCTATTAAACAACGGCAGAAAATGATTACTGTAAAATTTAAAACTATCCATCGTGTCTGTCAGATATTCTTAATCATCATTTTACATGTATTCGGTGAATTTCAGGTTAATTATACTTTTTCATTTAAAAAAGGGGTTCAAACTATAAGACCTAAACTAAAAGTCTTAAGACAACAGATTTTAAGACGATCTAAATATAAAATTTGGTGTAAAAGTGTTAGCTGGTATCAGCGTGCAGGATAACCTATCGCATTTATTAATGACATTCATTAAAAGGAAACTGCTAAAACGATTAAAAGAATTCTTATGACTCAATAAAATGTTAACTACAAAACTTACACAGTTAAAATACATTTTCCATACTAATGTACAAGTAGGTGAAGCCTGCTGCCTTCACGTTTTTACGCACACAGAAGTTTACGGAAGATTTTGAACGATGTGTTCTTCTACCCATATCTGCTATGACTGCACTAAAATATGATCTTAATCGACCAATGGCTGTATAAGTGCCACGTGGTATAAGGACAGCTGCGAACTGACGTTCCAAGCAAGTCACTAAATTCTCTTCCACCGCTACGCTAATGTAAGTTCCAGCGCTAATATCAACAGGAAATACGTTTCTCCAACGCTTTTGAGGCCACTATTACCTCCTCTTGATCCCTTACGTCCACCCAGCAAATTCATCAGCTGAAAAGAAAAGAAAACAGAGATTTAAGTTGTATGTTACAAATTAACGAGAAAACGTTTTACGATTATGAGAGCACTTTGAAGTCACGTTCGATATTAGAAGAGGTTTTCCAACCCCGAGATTGTTTATCACCAACTTTGTCATCGAGGCTCAATAATTTAAAGTACGTTGCCAAAAATAGAATCTTATGTGTTTGCTATCTTCCCACGACTTTACAACTTCTAAATGACTTGAGGAGACACACGTAACGTGGGAGTGACTAGGAAAAGTACAAACCCTTTCTACCCGAATATTACATTGCATGATGCTTGTCTGCCTGTGACCTGTCCATAAGAACTCTGTTGTCAACTGCAGCTCTAAGGGATGCGACATGGCACAGATGATCGTTTTCAAAGTGTATTCGTAACAAATGTTTACCTAGGTCTAACAGTAAACGTTCCAGTTACTCTGAACATATAATTTTCTAAAAAAGGACAGCTATTACAGAACTCACCTTATTTGATTTGAAAATAGTTATTGTTCAAAATAGGTAAATAGAAGAATCAAATCATATCATTTTAATCGCAGGGGTCATTTCCCGGTACCTCCGTAGTTTATTCTGATATGATCAGGAGACTGCTATAATCATAAAGTTACATCTTCTATATTAAATGTATGAAATCAAAGTCGGCAAATCTCCTATAAACGAGTGCGAATTTTTTTTTTTTTTTTGTTACCAAAAATGAGAAAGTATTAATCAATAGTACAAGAATAATTAAACAATTTTTTCAGCTGTTAAATAAATGTATTCATTTATAATAAAATTCAAAATCGTTTGGAAGACGGGGGAGAAGTTGTTCTCCACTATAAATGAGATAGCAGTTTCATATGGCTTAACATCTTAAACCAGAAATAACCGATCTGTTCTGACATTTCATTTAAAGGAGAAAATATCTTAAATAAATTTGATATTTGTTTTCTAAACCAAATTTTAAGGAAAACAGTGTTTCCTTTCTACATTCTTATATTTTTGTTGAAAGCTCTTGCACTTCTTCACTTGTGAATGAATGTTTCGGAAGGCTGTACAAAATTTCTTGGTTTAGTGAGGCACCGAAGAAAAAAAAAAAAAAGAAGAAACTTCGATAGCCAGTATAAGGCGAAATTAAATATTTTATCAGCGGTTGTTTTTATAAAATTTTGAATGTACTTCAAGTTGTTACTACGATCCTGAAAAGAACGTGTCCTCCTTATTACCAAGTGCCATTTGCATATTCCCCTTTTTTAGTGACAGACCCATGGTGTACTTGTGGCACCATGATAAACATGTACTAAATGAAATTTTTGGCCGTAAAAGAAAGTATACCATACCTACTCGCTAGTTATCCACAATTTGTACAACCAAACTTGCAGAGCAAAATGTCGTTCTAGACTAACTTTTAATTAGAATAATAAATAATTATTTATAATGGCCTAGAATAGTTACATAGTTTACATTGGAGTCTGTTTTTCTCTAACTCCTTGGGTCAGTTGCTCTGTACTACCTGTCTTATCGCTCTTCTCGGTGTATCCAGAGGCCATTGTATACGACGCGTTAGGAATGTGAAACTGGCTTTTAGTGCTTCTTCTCACACCTTAACATTTGTACAAAACTCACAGTTTATTTCAGGTTTTAAATCACTTATTTAGTTCACGTGTATTTAATAGTTTATTGATTGTACTGTAGTAATGTGTTTAGTAAACTATAATTTTGGCTGGTTCTGGTGCTGATAGTTTTGATTTTTTTATTGGTGTTTATTCCAGAAGCCATTCTGTAATTTTGATGAAATGCGCTATCTGCATAATATATTTGAGTAAAGACGGTCACTTGTTTAACAATGACCGAGCTTACCTTAATTTAATTTTCGTGTTATGTGAGACTGAAAACAAACCAGATGATGAAAGTTAACAACCATTTGAATGCAATTTTACTCATGGTTTTTTATTCTATTTTTTCTAAAACTATTTTAGTAGCTAGATAATTCAGTGTGAAATTTGTCAATGATATTTTTCTGATAAACGTGAATAATTTTCATAACCAGTTCTCAATCGAACTCAAAGGAGTTACGGTTACCCATATGTGATGGAAAGCAATGTGGGTAACAAATTATCCAATCAGTAATACCTAAATGCGAAATTTCATTTTTTTTTTTTTTAGTAACATGGTTCACCTCGTATTACAAATATTTGCTCTCCATTTAATCTCGGACCATTACTGAAGATTAACTGATTTATATTATACTAGCTGTACCCGCGACTTCGTCCACGCAGAATTTGGGATTTGTGCTGCTGATTCACATATAAATCACATCAAATTTTATTTTTGGGTAGTGATAGCAACTTCGATCAAGTAGGGTGTTAAAATATGAACCTCCCTGTTAAACCGATTACGTTACAATTAACGCAACGCCAGTAAAGCAAAGAAACTAATAGGATACATGAAGCGCGTTCAACAAAAAATGTTTACTTATGAGTATTTGTGGAAACTTATACTTTCATTTCTCAGCTTTTCAACTTCACATCAAAATTAAACATATCCTATTCTACCTAGCGCATGCTAAGGACACAAAATAATTTCTTGTCTACCAACAAACATTCACTGCAAGTATGAGCAAAATCGGCCAGACAGAATCGCCGTCAACAAAACATTATTCCATCTCGCAGTGGAAAATAGAAGGTAGACTCGGAATGAAAGGTAACTAATAACCTTACAATTCACCTCAATAACATATAGTGTGAATATGGCATGAATATGTCAGCTGTTGTATCAGCGATGATACTGTTTACTTACGCATAGGATTTTATATTTGAAGAAGATAGACTACAAATTATTTATTTTTTGCCGCTCCACTCAACATCGGTGTTATCACTTCTTGTTAACCTTAAGAATCCTAAATCCTATTTCTAATCATCCCTAACACTAAGCATTCACCAAACCGATTATTAAGTGATTCGCATATGTTTTTGATGCTAAAATTTGTGACAATATCAAGTGACAAAACTCATGTTTAATTGTAATGATATTCGATTCTTGGCTCATACCCAACATGAGTGATGCTGATAGTTCAGGTGTTGTATTAAATTCTGGCAAACAACTTTTTCAGCTGCACGAATTTCACTAATTGTATATGTTGTTAACACTTAGAATGTGACTTTAGCGCTATCTACCGAAAGCAAAGCACGCTTTCACCGAACACCACAACAAATGTAAAATTTCATACTATTTTTATTCTTGTTTAATAAATATGTTCAAAACAGAGATTTCCGTTAATTATGCGCTGGGATAATCTCTGGTGCAAAGACCATAACTGTTATTATGTAACTACCGCTTTCGAAATTTTTTCTAAAATAAAGATTTTGATCCTTTGGTAATTAAAAATACTTAATTTCTCAAGTCAGGTAAAAAAAAAAAAATTGCCTGCATTACCTCAACTTAATACATAAATTCGAACCCAAAATATTCAACATCATTACCTTTGCTTCTTTGTTCCTTGTCTTTTGCTTGTTAATCACGGTCAACACAACCTAATTGTAATTATAGGAATTATACTTCGGCGCTATCCATCGGAATGAATTATATACAAAAGACCTTTCGCATCGCCACAATAACTTTCAATGCGAATATGGTCTGAATTAGTCCAGTGGTTTATCCGTTATGATGAGTTTACGCAGGCCTAGGATTTTATATATAAAGGTAGCGTCTATAGAGCCAAGATTTTAAAACAACTGAATAAATAAAAGTAGAAATAATGTAACAATAACGAAACCACAATCAAATACCGACAAGAAAATGAACATAGTCAAATATTTATGTGGTGGACTATCTTAAAGTAACTACCGGAAGTGTTAATTTTAATACATCTTTCATTAGCCAAATAGCCAGTAAAAAACAAATATTGTTTATAACTTAACATTTTGTTTAGTTACACAAGAGAAACTACACTTAAGTTCGTAACTGTTAAACGTTTTATTCGTGTAAACAAGAAAAACTACTAATCAGTAATACAATCAGTATTACAACACGTGTTTCATGGTAGGTTTACAGAAGTAGAAAAGAATGATCAAATCATTGTATTCCTCTGAGAAGACTACGTCCATCGAAGGAAATTTTATCGTTATAACTCCCTTCCGCACATGGGCCGTGCCACTAGATCGTGGCCCGACGTGACCTGCTCTTGCTTGGCTTCTTCGTCATCGTTTTGCCAACACCCCTCCGCATTCCAAAGATGTTTGCTTCAATTTCCAGCTGCATTCCGCTAGTTCTGCTTACATTTTCCTATCACCTTGACATTTTTATTTTCAAAGAATCACAATGTTTCGAAATTAACTTTCATTGACTTTGAAACATTTTTAAATAATGCGCCGTAGTTTATTCTATTCGAAATGACGCTCTTTTGTCTCCATTTAAGCGATAAACGAGCGGATTGAACTCTCTAAAGGACACTCGGCATGTGCAGATTCGACGCTCATCAACGCCTGAGCCAGTTGGGTAGCTCCCATGCTCTCTCGGTAAAGGCGACGGTAACGTTCTGGCCTCGTATTCGGAAGGACGTGGGTTAGAATCCCTGTCCGGCGTTCTAGATTTGAGGTTTCCATCAAATCACCCCAGGCGAATGCCGGGATGGTTCCTTCAAAAGGCCATGGCCAATTTCCTTCCTTTTCCTTGCCCCCCATCCTTTCCCGCCTCTAATGACCTCAACGTCGAAGAGACGTAAAGCCATAAGCAAAGAAAGTAAATGCGATACCTCTCCACATTTCCAAGGCGGTTTGTTTCAATCCTACAAGAGTACCGCTGGTTTTGCTTCTACTTTCTCACCATGTAAAGTATCACAATTTTTCTAAATTTATAAATGGTTTTAAATTTTCCGCAGTAGTCAATTTTATATGAAGCAATATTATTTCAGTTTAAATCACTCGAACAAAAAAATTTGCTCTCTAAGGTGTCTCGGCATACACGTTCACCGTTTCTTAATGTAAGTTTTCCCGCATCGTGCGAGGGAACGGAAGAAATGTTGACTAATATATTTATTCCTTTTGAGCTTTCTCTGCCCAACGCCGATAATCCCTTGTCTTCTATTGCGTAATATCTGACTACAAGCCTTTTTAAAAAGCAGTTTTCGTGTCACTCTTAATTCTGGGATGATTGTCAATACTGACCGAGGAAGATGTATTCACGTCAAATTACCAATAACCACATAACGAGAGAAGAAGAGCGACTAGCCAACGAGCACTTGAACGATATAGATTGCGAACTTTCCCAGACAGTTAGGCAAGTGTCTCCGAAAATGCCTGCCAATTTTCAGACCGCCAAGTAATATTTGCAGTGATGCATAGAAAAATCGCCATCGATTTCGTTTGGGGCCTTGTGAACACCGAAACACTGAAATAAAAGAATATATTGCGTTTAACTTAATATATTAATTATTAGTTGCTTTTTATTACTGATGTTACTATATAAGACACATGTAAATATTTCCAATGAGTCAAATTTAAATCGTGATGCAGTGAATGTGTTCGTACATGGATAATAGAAGCTATGATTATTGAACGGCAATATTAGTGGAAGTTGTGGTTAGGTTAAAAGGTAGGAAGATCAGAATGACAATTAACATAAATTTTTAAATAATTATTCGCTATAAATTTAGTGTTATAAATAATTTAAGCTGCTTTCATAGGCACCGAAATACTGAAGTTATTACTTGATATCGATGGAAGCAATGTTTATCGTGCTGAATGAGGCCTGGATCAGGAATAAAACCAACATCACGCGATATAGCAAAAGGTTTTTGGATTCCTTCTTTATTTTTAATTTCATTGTTTCACTAGTTCTGACATCATTATACGTTAGTTTCCGAACTGTATTGCTGTGTAAACTACAGCCGAAATATGTTCAACATTACAAAATAAGGTTATGAGTTTTATAAAACAAATCTATCTATTTAGGCAACCGAAAAAAAATAATAAAAACTAATTTGCTAGAACATTCCTTTCACCCGTCATCTTTGAAGGACTTAGAAGCTATTATATAAATAAGAAGGCATCATTTGGTAACAAGTTCTGTAACATTTCTAACAGAACTCCCAAACTCGTTAGTGTTGAATGATGTAGAAGCTTTTTCGATGAAGCACTTATGCATACCAATAATTGTCACAAAAAATCTAACATTGTGACATTCTCACGTCTCCCAAATGATTTAATTAGATATGTATGTAACGTTTTCTGTAATACTTTTGTCATTTATCATTGTAATGTAAAGGTTTCACAGTGAAGTAGTGTGTGTAGTCTTTGGGATAGGATAAGTTGGTAATATTAAATAAGAAGTAGTGTATTTGGGTTGACGGAACTGTGTAGTCGGCTGCGCAGAGGAGAGTAACTAAATATAACAGGCTATTTACTATATTGAAAATATATTACAATTGTAGTCATTTGCGGAGATTAATGCTCCAGGAAGGTATTTTTTTTTAAGTTTGAAAAGAAAGGTGGATTATTTTTAATAAAAAAAGCGAAATAGAAATTAGATTTTTCTTATCTACGGTCACGTGACGGAAAACGCTCCAGGACGCGTGGACACTTAGTGACGTCACGTGCCTGTAAACTCTGCGGCTGCGATTTGAGAGTTTCGTATTATCCAAGTTTACAACTATTTTTATTGTTTGCTGCTGGTTATTTCTTGTTATTAATGAAACTTCGTTTTGAATACAAAATGGAGAACTATTTATAAAAGTCTACAGCGCAAAAATACCGAAGATAGACGCCTTATTTGTGGAGATAGTTATACAAATAAGACTACATTTATTTTGCGGAGCTTAAAAATGTAACAACTTCAGTTGAGAATAATTTATATTTAAATTGAAAACTATAAATCAAATTAGCTGTTTTTTAAGATATTGATGAGAAAAATTCAAGTTATAACGTAGTTGTAAGGTAAGCACAACAATTAAATAACCGGATGTCGTGGACTATTTTTCTTATTTGCAGATAAAAAATATAAATAAATGATAAAATATTTTGTCAACGAAACCGAATTTATTGTTTGTTTATTTATTTTCCGACCGCATTTCATTTAATCTCATACGAAGAAACTGTAATGTTTAAGTGTCTACTATTAACATAAAGCGAAGCAACTAAGATGTAGTGTCCGGGTAACGGCGCACTTAAAAAGTACTAACGTTCGAACCCTGTTTAGGATAATATTTTTGTGTGTGCATTTTTTTCATTTCTGTTTGCTGCTTGTTGTACTACAGAATCATTGTTTTTATTCGAAGAATTCATAAATGTTTGTAAGCATCATACAAACATTTGAAACATAAATTACTGCCATACAAGAAAACTTTTATGAACAGATATCTTTCTTCTTTTAATTTTTAAACATTTCAGAGATGCATTATCATGTAAAAAATTCACGGCAGTCAATAATGGAATTTATGTTAATAGTAACATCACTTGTAGATATTTCACGCTAATCTTGCAACAGTTACGGAACGCTTTGAGTCCCTTTTGTTGTAATTTTTACGTGATGATACAACTGATAAATGCTTTTATTTAGGTCGTATTTACTTTTAAAGTGAAATTAATTTTTCGTTAAAAAAACCTGTTTTTCGGTGTGCGAGTAACGTTCAATTTCCGTTTTGACGTCGTATTCAGTTAGGTATCAAATGTTTGTAATTCGCGCAAAAATATTTTACAGTAAAACAACCATTTGAGAAGGGTTAAGGAGCTAAGTGTTGGAAGGGAAAGGAAGACAGAAATGGTAATGCACGGAGAACCATGTTATGTTTTAGAAAATCTAAACATAGAAAATAAGATTAGCAGCAGATTGCAAAAAGGAAGAAATTTTTTAATCAATTATTGAGCAACCAGTATATGACAATATGACAACTAGTTTCGCCAAGTTAACAATTCACCCAGTGGAGCAACGGGGATCATGACAGATAAGGACTGGAACAGGGTGCAGGCGGGAAGGGTGAAATTTCCGGGTTTTATAATCGGTAAAACGTGACGATATAAAGTAATGTTGAAAAAAGGAGGGAACTGAAAGGCCTACTGGATTATACTAAGTTGTTTCACATGAAGAGGTAAGGATGATGGTAGGAGATAATTTTAAATCAGATGTGACGAATGGAAGGCTTTTTTAATGGCTTTACGCCTCTCCGACTTCTGGAACGGAATTCTGCTATGACTTTATGAAACGTATGAAGAAACTATCCCGGCATGCGTCCGGAGTGATTTGAAGAAACCATAGAAAACCTAAATCTCGATTATCAGGTCAGGAATTCGAACCCGTGTCGTCCCGAATACGAAGCCAGAGCGTTACCTCACACAGCACGCTCGTTGGCTGAGAGGCATTGGGATAAAGAACTTTGGATGAGCAGAGGAAGATGGAGAGGCTTATTCAGTACCGAGACATTCAACTGAAAACGGGCCCTGATTTGTAAGTACACTTGTATGTATTTTCAGCTTTTGAGTGAAAAAATTTAATTTTCTTTGAAGATTATCTTTAAGAGGTTATATCTGAATGTTCGATTAATCCAATTAGTACCGAGCATCAGCTCGAGATTCTTTTTACCATATTGATTTAGATGTTACA
>JARYHS010013630.1:245722804-245765793 GCA_031002005.1 Vandiemenella viatica
TAACAGTTCTACATAAGAAGTGCTATTATATTGGTACTTGGAATTTGTTTTCTATATTTAAACAACGAATACTAAAAGCATTTGCTCGTAATGCAGATTATAAGTTGCAAGCGATGGAATTTAGCTGGATATATACTACCTGCAATAAATTTTGTTGGAGCCTAACTATGCGCTAGCGGCAAAGTGATAGGGTGTCAATGCGTGGAGCAGAATCCGCTCCTTAACCTGAAAATATGCAAAAGATTGGTTTTTGCTGTCTGACCTTCTACACGCATATATGTGAAGGTGTTTGTAGAGTATGGAATCTTCGCCACCTGCCAGTTTTCTCAGTAATTTTTTTAAGGTATTGATTCGATTTGTATATTAAATTAATATTTTTCCCACACGTGTGGTTATGTACACGAACTATTTCAATTTGTAAAGATGTTTGTATTCTGTTCAATCCAAGAATACTATTTTCAGCACTATACCTATTTGACTGTGACAGTTGCATGACTGTGGTAGATGTTTACGAGGCATAAATTGACAATTAAGCCTGTAGGAGTATTGGCAAGAGAAATTAAGAGTCGTACATGGAAGGAAAGAGAAGACCATGACCAGAAACTAAAACTCGATTTCAGTCTTAATGGCATGGGAAAATTTCCTTTTGGAGATAAGAAAGCCAGAGATTGGAATTAATTACGGAAGTAAGTGCGGAACAATTCAGCTGAAACTGAAGAATTTAAGAAAATGTTTGGTGAAATGTTCAAGTAGGTAGGTGTGTAGGAAAACTACTACTGAGGCTTATCCTCCATCGCTATTAAATTCAAAGAGTTCTTGTAAGACGATCATTACAACAACAATACGAAGTTTGTGTTTTCGCCTGCATTAAATTTGATTATTACTCTTTCTAAGTAGACCTTATATTTCAATTTCTTGTATTGGGAACTACGGTGAAATGTTGGAAAAATGTGTGTAATACAGCAGTAATACGGTAGTTTAATGGCACCATCTTTAATAAATGTTGATAAATCAGAAAGGATGGTTTTATATTGTTGTCTCATTAGAAACCAACAAAAACCTTTATTTTATTGTTATCATCCATGTGATGTTTTATGTTTTCAATTCGTTCGATAGTTTAGCCCAATACTGCAGAAAATTTGACTGTTTATGTCACTGGAATTTTATTGATTTTCATGGTAACTGTTCTGCCAATCTCCGACATTTGTGTCCGCTATAACTTCCATCAGGGTTGAGCAACAGGGATGACCTGCTTGCTGCAGGCCCGATAATGCATGTGCCAATATTTGTCATGGTGTGTTGCATAAAGGAGCCTCTGTCAGCAAGCTGGCTAACATGCTGTTGATCACATTCCAAGAGCCGCCAATACAGCCAGGGTAGTTCTAATCAAATGCTGTATTTGTCTAGTGTGTTTATATTGTGCTCAGTTTTAATTACAATGAAAAGAAACCTGAATACAGTTGCAGTGAATAAACAATGAACAATAGTTCTTTGTGCTGCAGAAAATAACATCTCTTAAAAAAAAAAAGTTTCTGCTGTGAATACAACAATTTTGAGCAAGTTATTGTCGAAGCATCGTTGATATTTCATCTTCCTCGATGTGAAAATTATAGTGCGAGAGAAAAATGTCTAACAATTGCATACGATGGCTGTATTATTTATAGTTACTTTGTGTTTCTGATACCAGTAATTCAGAAATATTGACAGAACGTCGAATCACGTAGATAAAGAAAAACTATACTCTTCTTTTTACATGGAGACAGCTACGTGGTTGGCTGAACTGCTTATAATTGCACAGGCATCTTTCGTAATTTTCCGTAATGAACAACAAATTAAAGCCATGCGCTGATGCCACAAATACATCTTAAATATATTGCAGAGACAGTGACAAGAACCGAACTGCTAAAAAATTAAAGCTAACATTATAAGCATAATTATAAACCATTTTGTCTTACGGATTCTTGTATTATTTGTTATTTGTGGGTCTAATGTTGTAGGTCAACAGAGGGGTATTTGCAACAGCGAGAAACAAATTTTGTTCAGTGCTTGAATTGATTTAATTATTTCATATTTTCCCTAGTTAAAAAAATTCACAAGAAGCTCCACGAATTCCATATGGAGATACAGTATTCGTATATCCACATGTTTCCTGCCTTTGTAACAGATTTCAGCTGATATTCTCTGTCTTTTTCTCCATCGATTCTCAGGCATTTCATCGCTTTTACAACAATATGTGGTAAAACTTAAGGTCACAAAATGATTAATTGTATAAATTAGATGAAGAGCAATTAAATTTAGTTTGTAATTTGTTTGTTAAATATGGATTTCTTTGGTAATGGGATTTGAAATTTGTTTCAATAAATGCGTAAAATTGTCTCTGGAGTGGAAAACTTCTTCTGTCTATATTTCTATCGAATGTTGTCATTCGTATCAGAAACTAGAGTAGTAGGTGCGCATTAACGCACGGGCCTTGCATTGGGAGGACGCGGGTTCGAATCATCGTCCGGCCTATCCAGATTTCGGTTTCTCCTGATTTCCCGAAGTCGCACCAGGTGACTGACGAGACTGTTTCCTTCAAAAGGCCATGCTCTATTTCCTTCCAATTCTTTTCCTGCCTTTAATGACACGACATCGACGTAGCGCATAGCCACTAAGCAAAAAATAAAAGCCACTACCACTTCAGTAGCTAGAAATAACTAAAAATAAGAATCTATGAATAACCTTTTAACCTACTCCGTCAATGCGGAGACTATGCGTAAGCCCCTCCCTACTCAATTACTGTGTTTTTGAAAACACCACAGTCCAAATGTCTGGGAAAAGAAACCAGAATAAAACTATGAAGCTGAAGCATCTACATTAGGTCGAAATTTTTTTACCGTATTCTCTGTTGAGTGAGCAGTTTCGTGTAGCCACCTCCTGTCATCGTCATGTGACCACGAGTTCGCCAACGTAATTAATCACCACAGATATTTATGCTCAGCGTTATTATAGCTTTGCCTATAACTGCTATTGTCTTGTGACGAGAACGAGTTTTAGTCCTCCAGAAGCAACTAAACGAATCATGAATACAGGTTTTGGATTTGTGGGCGGTGTCACACAGTGGAATGCACAGCCTGGTGGCTGACAGCATAACTGTCTCACCGGGCGCAACACAACTATTATCGATGACGGTATCTGTCTTTCTTGACTTGGACTTTTAGGATTAAATATTTAATGATAATTTTTACTTCTGCTGCTGAAATGCATGATGCACTTATGTTCTAGTTACCTGAGTCTTCTATTGTAACTCGTAGAGATGTTTTCAGGATTAGTGGTAATGATAATTACTGAGAGACATAGAACCCGGAATTACATTCATGCTTGTCATGAAAATTGATCTCTCTTCTTCCTGTTAAATCTATTCGATGTCTCTCTTAAACCTACCATGATAATGATGCATAATATAATGCATCAGGCAGAGTATAGACTAGAAGTGCTGTTATTTAAACGCTCTGGTTTCTATGAGAGTTATTTACAGTTTACTAGATGTACAGCCATTCGCGTTGCTGGTGGTGTAAATTTAAGCGCGATTGCCGGAAGGGAAGTGCAGACGGATGGAACTGCGAAACAAGTTGTACGAGCGCTGTGCCGTAAAGAACCGCGCCCACCTTGGCTCCATTAATAACAGCCGTCAGATACTCGCGAGCCATTCATCACCGCTGGCGCTCCTTACAAATTGGTCCTCGCCCGGTGGCTAATAGCTCGCAGCAACAGTGGGTCCCATCACCATTCCATGCCCTGCAACCAGCTGCCACCTACATACAAACCCTCAACCCTCCTAGCCTCGTTTATTCTATACTCTACGAGCTACACTATTATAAATCTGTAAGCAGACTTCGTCTGTCTATCTCTTTGTTCAATCTTAGGTTTGAAACATTTCGGCTTGGCTTAAAATCTGTGATACATATTTCGACTCTACTTGACAAGGGAACGGACCAAGACATAATAACAGAAACGAGTAGAGCATTACACTTCATCTCCGATGAACACTTCTTTGTGAGATACCCACCAAGGATCATACAGTACAGATTAATACTTCACTTTTTGGACTCAGTAACTCTGGTTATTTATTTCTTCAGTTTTCTGAAACATTAGACGTTAGAATACCGGAAACGTTATTCATGTCACTACATCAGAAATTAATACTCCAATAAGCGTAACGAAACTGTGGAATTAATTTACGGTACGAATTACAAAGATACTACATTACAAACGTATATGCTTTGCTACTAGAAGAGAAAAAGGAGGTAAAAGCATTACTACGAACACCAAAGACCAGGCGGGCGAAGCAACGGGAAGTAGTTAGATACTTAGTAATACAAGCTATTTGTCGAAATGGCGTTAGTTCAATTCCTGTCCCCGGAATACTGTTCTACATACAGAGAATTTTTAACGGCTTACTTTCTAGTTAGTGTTGAAAAAAATATTATTTTATACCTTTTTAGCGCATTATATATACTTGTGTTTCAAATTCAGGCAGGTATACCGGGAATAGTCAAAAGTACAAAAAATAAGATTGTTACTTGTTTTATTAATGCATTGGAAATCTTATCTTATCTATCAGTATAATAGGCAAGTGTCACGCTGACGTCATGTCACGCCATGACGTCAATCTATGACGTTGCGCTATGACATCACTCTTTACGATATTATTCGTGGGAATGCGCTTTATTTAATAACATTTCCAAACATCAATGAATAAATTAACTCACAGAACACTGAAATAAAAGTATGTATTGCGTTAAAATCGACATATCAATCATTAGATGCTTATATTTACGTAACATTCTTTTGATATGTGGAAGTATTCCTTAAATTCTTTGTCCATAGAAATGTAAGATAAAAGCTTTGTATTTCGTGCATCGATGTAGATAAAATCTTGGTTAGAGTATTACTTCGCAGGATCAGAATTACAAGTGGCATTTGATGTTACAGCATAGGGCATGAATAATTTAGTTTATTTCAAAATATTTTAAACTGTGTCCTATTATTAAAATTATTAATTCGTTTGAATGGAAATAGTTGCACATTGATCCGGGAACTGTGCAGTCCTACACTACACTTAGAACAATAATACGTGGCATAATGTAAGTTCATAAGGTTTATTTTAATTTCCTTTGCTTTCACTGCGTGATATTACTGAGCCTATGAGTTCAGCAATTGTGTCAACCATTCAAACGTCCTACTACCAGTCTGAATCACAAAAAAGAAATGTGCAAAAACCCTTGAAGATTTTTGATCAAAATTATATCGTGATGCATTATTGCCACTAAAATGCGTGAGATTGAAGTATTGTTTTTCTGGCGAGAAGTTAACGTGGTTAGGTTGAAATGCAACCTGGACCCTAATGGAAACTGAAACCTTTTGGTACAACGCAAGGCACGAGGAATTACACTGACCGTGAATTGTCAGAACACTGAAATAAAAGTATGTATTGCGTTTAAAATCGACATAATAAGTATTAGTAGATTTGATTTATTTAATAATAGATTCGTTTTATGTCAAAGTATTCGTTAAAATCATAGGCCAAAGATATGTAAGAGATATTTTGTCATTGTTAGCGGCAATTTGGATAGATTGTTATTAGAACTGGCACTTGACAGCAGAGGGCATAAGTAATTCAATTTTTTAAAAATAATTTTAATTTTGTTTTCCTATGTGTTCTGTTACTTTCATCGTTGCTTTGTTTTAACGAAAGTAGTTCCACACTTTTCAGATCTACACAACATAGACTACATCCAAACTAATATTACGTGAAATGATGTAAGTTGTTAATATTTTTTTTAAATTTCCTTTGCTTGTACTGATGCCATATTTCAGCCGCATGTAACTGTGTCAGCCTTTCAAAGGTGTTAGTATCTATCTGAAACACGAATATAAAAAAGTAAGATGGAGAACCCGTAAAGATTTTTGTTTTAGTTAATATCGTGATGCATTATTACCACTAAAATGCAATAAAGTAATGTATCACCATGCGTGTGATTAAAGTATTGTATCATTTATCCAAAGTTAAGTACGTGGTTAGGTTGGAATACAACCTGGACCAGAATAGCAACGAAAACCTTTTCTTCCAGGGCAAAGCACTATGAATTGCACTGAACTATATTTTATGACAATTATATTTATTTAAGTAAGTGCTAAGAAATGGAAGGGTGTAAGGGTTTGGGAGAGGCTATACTAGCCTTTCCCAACCAAATGTCAACCTCTCCTTCACGTGGTGTACCCTGTTTGCACGGACGAGGCTCTGGCGACTGAAAGATTCCCGGTATAAGGAATCACCCACTGCTTGCCAACGGCCTCCGAAAGGAGGGCGGAAGAGTGGGGAGTGGTTCAGGGCACCCTCTTGCCCTTGGGGTTGGAAACGGCCCCTAAAGGCGGATGAATCAGAAATGATCAACGGCATGGGGATGCAGAAGGCAACGGGAAACCACTGCATTAAAGACCCAAAGGGTATCCCGAGGACATGTAATCCTCTCAAATTACATATATCATGATGGCTTCTTCCTGGGTAAAATATTCAAGAAGTAAAATAGTCCCCAGATCATATCTCCGGGCGGGGATTGCTCAGGGAGGAGTCATCAGAATGGATAGAAACATTCTGCGAGTCGGAGCGTGGAATGTTAGAAGTCTGAATAGGGCAGGTAGGTTAGAAAACTTAAAAAGGGAGATGGAGCAACTTAAGTTAGATGTTGTTGGGATTAGTGAGATTAAATGGAAGGACGCACAGGATTTCTGGTCTGGGGAACACAGGATAATTAGCACACAAACTGTCAATGGAGTCACTGGTGTAGGATTTGTAATCAACAAGAAAGTAGGGAAACGGGTGAGTTATTATGAACAGTTTAGTGACAGGATTATTTTGATGAGGTTAGAAACTAAGCCCGTTCCAACCAAGTTAGTACAAGTGACATGCCAACGTCAGAGGAAGATGACGAAGAAATAGAAAAAATACACACCGTAACTGAAGAATTAATCCAATATATGAAGGGAGAGGAAAATATAATAATCATGGGTGATTGGAATGCAATAGTGGGAGAAGGAAAGAGGGGATTACTGTAGGTAGTTTGGTCTAGGAGAAAGAAATGAACGAGGAAGTAGGTTGCTAGAATTTTGTGAAAGATATAAGCTAGTAGTGGCAAACACACTGTTTCAGAACCATGCCAGAAGAATATACACCTGGAAACGTCCTGGGGATACAGGCAGATATCAGCTAGATTATATCATGGTCAAACAGAGATTCAGGAATCAAGTTCTAGATTGTAAAGCGTACCCAGGAGCAGATATAGACTCTGACCATAATTTGATAATAATGAAGTGCAGGCTGAAATTTAAGCGAATAAGGAAGCAGTATAAACAGAACAGACTGGAAGTGAATAAACTGAAACAATCTAGCACAAGAGAAAAATTTTCGGAAATGGTAGACTTAGGTCTAAGAAGTAACTCTGAAAGGAGTTCAACCGAGGACGAATGGAATGCATTAAAGACTGAAATAATGAAAGCTGGCAAAGAAACATTAGGCTTTAAGGAACAAGTTGCCCGAAAACCTTGGACCACAGAAGAAATTTTGGAACTGATGAATCTGAGAAGAAGACATAAAAATATTCAGGATGAAGCAGGAATAAAGCAATACAGACAATTTAGAAATTAGATAAGCAGGAAATTCAAAAAAGCAAAAGAAAAATGGCTAGAAGAAAAGTGTGAAGAAATAGAAAAGGAAATGGTCATAGGTAAAGTAGATGTTGCATATAGGAAGATCAAACAGAATTTTGGAGAAATGAAGAAGAGAGGTAAGAACATTAAAGCCGCCTATGGGAAACCTCTTCTAAGCTCAGATGATAGATCTAACCGATGGAAGGAATACATTGAGAAACTGTATGATGGGGACTACTTGAACAATAGCGTAATGGAAAGGGAAGGCGATGTCAACATTAATGACTTAGGAGATCCTGTTTTGAGGACAGAATATAATAGAGCTCTGAATGACTTGAAAGCAAATAAGGCAGTTGGAATTGATGAGATCCCTGCAGAACTTCTGAAATCCCTAGGAGAGGAAGGAATCGAAAGATTATTCAAGCTGATGTCAAAAAGTTGTGAAACAGGAGAAATTCCAACTGATTTTAATAACAATATCATCTTCACACTTCCAAAGAAAGCACAAGCCGACAAATGTGAGAATTATCGCACCATTAGTCTAACAACACATGCTTCAAAATTATTGACCAGAATAATATACAAAAGGATGGAAAGGGTAGTAGAAGAGATAGTAGGCGAAGATCAGTTTGGGTTTAGGGAAAATCGCGGTACAAGGGAAGCAATTCTGTCTTTAAGATTAATACTTGAAGGGCGGATCAAGAAAAACAAAGATACTTTTATGGCATTTGTTGATTTAGAAAAACTTTTGATAATGTTAGGTGGGACAAGATGTTCAACATTTTAAAAAAGTCAGAGCTAAAGTATCGAGATATAAGAATACTCTATAAACTATATAAGAATCAGGTGGCTATAATAAAAGTAGAGAATCACGAGAGACATGCATCAGTTAAAAAGGGTGTGAGACAAGGTTGTAGTCTATCCTCGTTAATATTCAATTTGTATGTAGAAGAAGCAATGAAGAAAGTAAAAGAAAAATTTCCATGTGGCATAAGTTTTCAGGGAGAAAAAATCAGTATGCTACGATTTGCTGACGACATTGTCTTGTTAGCAGAGAGGGCTGAGGATATTGAGAAGTTACTGAATGGCATGAACAAAATACTGAAGGAAGATTTTGGACTGAATATTAATCAAAACAAGACAAAAGTGATGAAATGTAGCAGAAATGATATCAATACTATTGGATTAAATATAAAAATAGGATCGGATGCAATAGGAGAAGTAAGAGAATTTTGTTACCTGGGAAGTAAAATTACAACCGATAGCCGAAGCGGGAATTATGTTAAAAGCAGAATAGCATTAGCAAAAAGAGCCTTCATGAAAAAGAGAAATCTTTTAGTTTCAAATATTGATCTAGGAATTAGAAAGAACTTTTTAAAACCCTTTGTGTGGAGCACAGCACTTTATGGTAGCGAAACGTGGACTTTAGGAATACCGGAAAGAAAGAAAATTGAAGCATTTGAAATGTGGTGCTACAGAAGAATGCTGAAAATTAAGTGGACAGACAAAGTAAGAAATGAACGAGCTTTGGAAATGATGGGTGAAAAAAGAAGTTTATGGAAGAAGCTTACAGAAAGAAGAGACAGGCTGGTAGGTCATATTTTGAGACATGCAGGATTGTTTAATTTGTTAGTGGAGAGAACAGTCGAAGGTAAGAACTGTAGAGGAAGACAGAGATTAGAATATATGAAGCAGATAATTGAGGACGTGGGCTGTAGAAATGAAGAGGTTAGCACAGGATCTGAAGGGATGGAGGATTGCATCAAACCAGTCGAATGACTGACGACAGCAAAAAAAAAAAGAAGATATGTAATGTTAGAATGGCATATTTATTAACAGTTGCTTTTTTTTAATGAACTCATGACTTGGTCTGAATGAAAGAAGTTCCAAATTGTTGGCGATGTGTGCTACTTAAACCACAATTAAAACTAATATTACGTGACATAGCTTAGGTTTTCAAGATTTATTTTTAGTATCCTTCGTTTTCACTGGGGTCATTATTTCAGGCGTTAAAACATGGAACTTCATCATAGAAAATAAGAAAGTTGTATGAAACAGTGAAGATTTTGGATCAAGTTTGTATCGCATGATGCATGATTGGTATCGATGCATGATGACATTGACATGCGATACAGGGAAAGTATTCATTCGCGTGTGAATTGATTTTCTACCGGCTATATTGGCGAAGATTGTTGTTAGGCTGAAACGCAACCTGGACCAAACAGACAATGAAACGTTTTGCTACGTCACAAGGGATTAGAAATTACAGAACATTGAGCTTTATTTTATTACAAATATATTTAGGTACACTACTAAGAAGAAATTAGTTAATCCGTTAAACCCGTCATTTTTGACGGGCTTTGTGGCTAGTATATATATAAAAATAGATGTGTGTTTTCATATATTCCACTTTTCAGCCACCACTTCCAAGCACAGATCACTGGTCTTTGTGTGTGGAAATAGCATGGAGTTTCCTGTCGTGCACAACGTTAGCCGAATGTCGATAGCTGTGGTGATGTGGGAGATATGATGATTAAAGTTGGCCAATTCAGGGCGTTTTCATATTTCGACCAAAAATTTGTGTCTTCTTTCCTGTGTGTGGTTGTAGAATCGTGTCTCCTGTCGTGCACTATGGTTGTTTGATGTCGGTAGCTATGGGGGTGTGGGAGATATGAGGGTTGAAAGTGGTCGACCTGCGGCAATTTCATATTTCTGCCAAAGACGCATGTGTCATGGTGTATCACTTTTCAGCGAAAACTATCTATCGCAGATCACTGGCATTTTTGTATGGTAGTAACACAGAGTCACCCATCGATCACAACGTTGGCCGAATTTCGGTAACTGTGGGAGTGTGGGAGATATGGTGGTTGAAAGTGGTAGATCAAGGATATTTTCGTATTTCATCCAAAGACATGCGTGTCCGTAAATTTTATTTTGCTGCCTGAACTACATAGCGCAGATGACTGGCATTTGTGTGTGGTAATAGCATCGCGTCTCCTATCGTGCACTATTGTTGTTAGATGTCGGTAGCTGTCAATACAAATTCTTTACAAACACGAACGTAGTCGTGGGTACCAGCTAGTATTATATAATCGTCTATACAACGGGGTTACTCAAAAAATTCGAGCTTGAAAAAGTTAAATTTACTTTGGTTTATTTTTTCTGAGGCTGAAAATATTTGTGAAATACTTTGCAGATTTGAGCTGAAAGATGAGTTTGACTTGTTTTGAACTGAAAGAAGAGTTTAACTTTCCTTCAGTATACTAGGAGATACGATGAATCATGCGAAACACAACTGAATTTTTTTAATAGCTGAAATTTTTTATATTAATCCTCCCCTGTTCGTAAAAGCCAAGATTTTCACGGGTAATTGATACTGCATAAAACAGTACATAAAACACTGCAATGGTCTATATTGAGTCAAACATTTTATATTTCAACATTACCATATCCATTTGTGGTGCCGTGCTGTCCATCACAATGTTGTTAGGTACGTAACATCTCTAAGTTTTAAGCACTTCTAAAAAACAGACTTATGTGAGCTACTTATACTCCCATCTACCAAGTTCCGTTCGGCCAGTGCCGACAAGATATCCTCTGCTTGCTCCCACACTCATAATTCTTCTTTCATCTCCGCTGGAATCATGTAGACCAATTCTACTCGCAGCGATGCGTGATATGGAACAGATTGAAATTTCCCGTTTGTGAGCGAAGCTAAAAGACACAATTGTAGGATAAAATTCAGATACACTCCCCATTCTCCCTGCAAGATCCACACAAATATTTCCGAGTCAGTTGGACTCTGAAGTTGTATCCAAGAATTTCTCAAGCTGCGTCGTAAAGAAGCGTCCATCAAAATTGCCGCCAGCTGTCCTCAGGACCAAACGGGCACTCTGAAGACTTTCACAGTCCCAGCTATCAATAAATAATGAAGTGGGTCTTTGCTAACTTCTGGAGTGATGAAGGTATGTGTTTCCCATTAAATTAATAAAGATATGTTTTTTGATTGTCTTACGAATCATGTTTTGACTTAAATTTCTAGCAGAAACTCGAATTTTTATTTCGTGTATGTCAGATGGGAATATGTGTTACAGTTAGCAACAGGTTAAATTCGTTTTTTTTTCATTACAGACGTCATAAAACAGTTATTAATTAAAATCTTGTTATCTATATCTATAAAACGAAAACCGGATATATTTGAAGTATAAAAACTCAGAAACTACATAGCAGATTTCGATGGGGGTTTCACCGTTTTTAATATTAGAATCTCAATTGAAGTGTTTGGTATGCCTTATGCTCCAACGTAACATAACGCCGGAGTGATAAATGAAATCTTAACGTACAGCCTGAAACAAACAAAAAAAGAAATACGATGCTTACGTCATACATCGTAAAAAAATAATAGCCATGTTATCGCATGTAACGTTTACTTTCTTAAATTTTGGTTTTTGGTCTTTAAACCTCAAACATAGCTATATCGAATACGAAGAGGAAACTACGTAAAGTGGAAAATATTTAAATTAATTTTAATAATACAATGAAAAAATCTGTCGATTATCTACTTTGTTTCTTGATGATGATCTGAGACCGCACTGCTACAATCTCTGATGTTGTGTAATTTTAATGGCTGTGTTTAGTAATGCATATTTGATGGGTTTGAACATGAAAGTGAGCTGCTTAAAACCTTTAGTGAAGAACCTTCCGCGAAATTTGTTGCGTTTTGAAATTACGGTGTCTGGCCGCACAGCTACAATCTCTGATGTTTGGATACGAATTAAATTCTCGCTGTTAATAGTAAGTAATGCACAACTGATGACTTTGAACACGAAATTGAACTGTTTAAAACCATTAGTGTTGGAATAGTGTTATTTTTTGTTTGTTTGTAATTTATCGATGAGCGATTCTGTCTTGACCACATTTCCTGAAAAAAAAAAAAAACCCATTGTTTATATTGCTGCACAAATCGCTGTCGTTATTACGATAAAATTTAGTACACATGTTTCTGATATCGTGACTAAAAATATTGCACGAATAAATCAACCCCAACGCCATCTCTTTTCTGCTACACAGGGGGCTAGCCGTTTAAATACGTATATAAAAATGGAGCGACTGACATGAAATTTAATTCACAAGTGCAAAAAACTGGCGGTTCTATCATCGTCGTGGTGCCAAAATCTGATGATGAATTCTTATAGAACTCGGCGAAAAAAATCTAAAATAAAGAATAACATTTTTTGATATCTCACTTGGTTTCCGAGATTTAACATGTCAAAAATCGGTTATAGTTCCTTGTGCTTTTGGTGACGTTTCTTCTGGTCCAGGATGTATTTCAACCAAACAACAATCACTAGGAAGAAAATAAAACACCTATTGTTTGGTGATGAAATATCTCGAGAACTAAGCGAGATATCAAAAACATTTATACTTTATTTTCAATTTGTCTCACCAAGTTACATACGAATTTATTATTAAATTTGGCTAAGGCAAAATGTTTCTTCTGGTCCAGGCTGCATTTCAACCTAACCACGTCAATTTTGAAAAACGATATCTGGAGAACTAAGCGAGAAATCAAAAAAAAAAAAAATATTCTTTACTTTCAATTCGACTCATAGAGTTAGATAGGATTCCATCATCGAATTGCGGCTCCTAGAATCCCCAAAACACTTACCTCTTTTATGAGCTGCAATATTCACTGTGTGTGCAAATCAATCTAGATCATACCGGGCAACGCCGGGAACTCTGCTAGTACCTTACAACAGAAACTAACTGTTGGCCGCTGTTTCTGTCTCGTGGGCGGTTGATGTATAGATATCTCTCTTAAGCCAACATCATCAAGAGCTGCATGTTCCACGGCCCTTATGGTTCAATGATCACAAATTCTTCTTCTTGAAGGATCTAACTTTATTTCTTGAAACTTTTTCCGCAGCTCGTGTGCTCGAATCAAAATAAATATTTTCACTGCGAGAAGAAACTTCTCTAGCGGATACTAATTTGTGGATGCGGTTATCTTAACTCCTAAGCTTTTAGACGCCACGTTAAAACAAAACATATTTATTTTACCCTTGGGACCACGGGATGTACATTAATCGAAAACCCATCGAGATCTGGCGATTGGTTTTTACGTAAATTGAATTCAACGAAAAGTTTCTTAAATTTATAAGTTTTCCGGCTTCACATTCAAATGAAATATGTACCCTAATAACCCACGGTACATTACTCTAAACTTCATAAAAATCTGACCAGTAGTTTTTGTGTGAATCCCGTTCAACATAAAACTATCTTAAAGTAGCATTTGCCCGCTGCTTCGCGCACGTCTGCTTTGATATGTGTAGAAATTCTTTTCCGATTTTATTGTGCTACCAAATATTAACTTGGAGAGGCATGAATATCATTATTCCAGTCGCATATATGTAGTTCGAGGGGACCAGGTTTCGATCGCGAAACAGTGAATATTTTAATCGCATGTCACAGAAGCTACGATTTCCGAACGGAAACATTAGCGAAGTCTGTGGTTAGTTTGAAATGGAGCTAGGAATTATTTTTAATTTCTTTTGCTTTCAATGACGCCATGTTACTAATGCCATTCTTTCAGCCGCGGGTAAGTAGCTCCAACGGGTCAAGAATCGATCGCGATACAGTGAATGTATTAATGCGCAAGTGACAGAAGAGTTCCGAACGGCAATATTACCGGAGGTTGTGGTTAAGTTGAAATGCAGCTTGGACCAGAATTACAACTGATTCTCTTTGTTAAAGGATACGGCACGATGGATTTAATTTTATAATTTACGCGGTATAGCATTATGTTTTTAATTTCCTGTGCTGCATTACTGATGTCATTATTTCTGTCACATATAAGTGGTTCCAGTGAATAAATAATAAGCATGAGACAAAAGCTATGATTTTAGAACGTAAGGTTAGCGAAATTTGCCGTTAGGTTGAAATGCAGCCTGGACCAGAATGACAACTGACACTTTTTCTTAATGAATAAGGCACGGTGGATTTAGTTTTATAATTTACGTGGTGTAGCATAAAGTCTTAGGATTCATAGTTACTTCTTAATTTCATTTGTTCCATGTTTCTGTTGTCATTAACTCAATAGCACGTAAGAAGTTACAATTTATGGAGATAAAAAATACAACCGAAAACAGACAAAACAAAATCAAGGTTTTGAGAGTTATTTAATAGAAATAACGGTTTATTCTACTGGCCGTGGTTTGAACACCAGCCCAAATTTGTACACACGTTTTTTGGGCGATGATATTCCAGAGTATTTGCACATTATAGTCGCCAAATATATAAAGTATTTTTTTTTACTTAATGCTTTACGCTTCGTCGACGGCTAAGATCATTAGAGGCGGGACGGGACTGGGGACAAGGAACGAGACGGAATTCGGCCATGGCCATTTTGAAGGAAGCATCCCGGCATTCGCCTGGAGTGACTTGGGGAAACCATGGATAACCCAAATGTGGATGCTCGGACGGGGATTCGAACCCGCATCCTCTCGAATGCGAGGCCAATACGTTAACCGTTCATCCACCACACTCGGTAAAGTATTTGTAAATTCGTCCGAAATATGTGCAGTTTCACATATATTATCATACAAGAAATACGTATTGTTACCTGTTGATTTTTATTGTAGCTCTTTTTCAAGCTCTTTCTTCGATAAAAATACTGAATTCCGCATTCATATGACACGTAAAGGAGAAGTATCACTTTTTTTAAAAAAATTGCTTTACGTCTCTCAATAGCGAGGTCTTTAGAGACGGGAAAGGATGGGGGGCAAGGATGGGGGCAAGGATGGGAAGGAATTCAGCCATGGCCTTAGAAGGAAGCATCCTGGCATTTGCCTGGAGTGATTTGGGAAACCATGGAAAACACAAATCTGGATGCCCGGACGGGGATTCGAACCGCCGTCCTCCCGAATGCGAGGCGAGAACGCTAACCGTTACACCGCCACTCTCGGTGAGAAGTATCTCACATTAGTGTATTTTGATGTTCTGTACATTATATAGCATTTAGTGACAATTGCAAGCACGACGTACCACAGACAAAATATTTAACTGTTAAGATGTTAATAATCTCGGTGATTGTATTTACAGTAAGTTATGTATTACTCATACTAATGAGGTTGATTCACATATTCCATTAATTTTAAAATTTCGGACCACTGATTTAAAAAAAAAAAAAAAAAAAAAAAAAATAGCCGAATTCATGAAATAACACATAATCCTAAGAAAAGTAGTGCGATCTTTTGTCAATTTTTCGTGTTTGTTGTGAACATCTCAAATCCAATATCTTTCGTGGCCCATAATTTTCCGTCTAGAAATCATTTCAATTACTTTCTCCGTCATTCGGTACATATAAGTCATTAGCTGTTTGCGCAGATTTTGATCGGGACGATTAGCTCTAAAAATTTGAAAACACAATCCAAATTGATGCTGTAGTTTTTGCGTGATACCGTTTCAAACCTCTTAGACACATGCAGCTTGCTTACAGATTTATAATAATTTATACTTACTAGCCTTCAACATTGAAATGAAACATATTTTACCCGTGAGACTACGGGTAGTACAGTAATCGAAACGACATCAGAGTCCGACTAGTAGTATTTATGTGATATGAGTTCAATTAAAAATTATCATAATTTTCTCAGATTTACGATGTCATTTCAAAATGAAACATACCGTATTTTGCTGTTAGGGCCATGGAATACACATTAGCAAAATTAGATCAATACTTTTACGTGAAATGCGTTCAATGATAAATTATTTTAAATATTTTAGGTTTCTGAAGCTACGTCAAAATAAAACATATCATATACAATCCCCGGAACCACGGGATGTACATTAATCGAAATTCCATCAAATTCTGCCTAAATCACATTTAACGTAACATTAAATATTAATTTTTGGACCATTTTATCTTAAATTTCTCGGCTTTTCTACGTCACTTAAAAATTAAGAGTTCCCCACTTTAAACGCGGGACCTCGGACTGTAGATTAATCGAAACCCCATCGAAACCTGATCTGTATGTTTTGTGTAATCCCTTATTCCAACTTGCGGGCCCACTCCGGTGGAAATCTCCCTACACACCCCTCTTTCTCCTTTCCTCTTCCAACCTACTTTTGCCCTCTACTAATTTTGCTTTAAATTCCTTCAGTGTTTCCGGTAAATTATTCGTCACTTCTCTTGGCAATTTATTCCAGTCCCTTACACCCTTTCCTGCGAAACAAATTTTTCCCACACCATTATGCCTGAAAGCAAGTGCCAGATTGTGGTCATAGTCAAACTTACCCTTCCAAGCACCTCTCTTAGTTTTCCGACCAATATCTTTCCATGCTTCATCACCAGTATAGGCCTTGTACTCTCCCATGACTCTCTTCACCATCCTCCCATCATCCAATGAATCCCACTCATGCTCCTTTATCGTATCAGTTACCGATTGTGTTCTGCGGTAATCAAGAAGTACATCCTTCCCCACTTTATAATCATAATCAACCTTTAGCTTTTTATCTGTGTACCTAATAAGCTGGCTCTTCTTTGCATTTATCTTCATCCCATGTTGACTCACCCAGCTAGTTATCCTATCTAGATCCCCCTGCAGCTGTTTACAGTCTTCTATTGATATGATCCTTCTATACAAAATCATGTCATCTGCGAATCACCAACCTGCTGGAAATCCATGTTCACGCCTACTTCTTTTGATGCTGCATTTCCTACCATAACTTTTGCTTTCTAACTTTAAGGAATTCTTCTACCCAGCAAATCACCTTTTTATCAACTCTAATAGTTTTTACCTTATTTAGCACCATTTTGTGGCTCACTCTGTCAAAGGCCTTTGAAAGATCTAGTGCTACACTATCAACTTAATTTCCACAGTCCATTTAATCAGAAATATCTTGCATATAGCCTACTAACTGAGATTCGCAAGAATATGGTTGTCTAAAGCCATGTAGCTGACTTGAAAACCACTTACGTTCCTCACAGACACTTCTAATATCGTTGCGTATTAATCTCTCCATTACTTTACCTACCACTGATGTAAAACTGATTGGCCTATAGTTTTCAACCGTGTTTGTCACCCCACCTTTATGGACCGGTACTACTATCGCACTTTTGCAGTCTTCTGGTAAACAATTTAAATAATGTTTCAAGGTAAGGTACAATGTTGCATCCTACTATCTTTAGGACATCTGTAGTAATATTATCAACACCAGCTCCTTTATGCTTTTTTTTTTTTTTTTAAAGATTCCTTAGTTCCTTCATGATACCTTCATATTTAATTACAAATTTTCTAATCTGCTCACCTCCAACAGTGCGTTTTCAGAAATTACTCCTGATTTATTGTCCCTAATGGTATCCCTGTACCAGTTACTTAGTGACTCTGCATTTTTTAAAATACTCAGTTACTTATTTTCCATCCTTATCTATAATTGTCTCAATACCCTCTCTTCCCTTCAGTTTCCTGATATAGCTATAGAAATTTCTAGATGCATCAGTCACAGGCCCCCCTGCACCAATAATATTCTTCATAAACTCATCCTTAGCCAGTTTCTTTGACATTATTAATTCCTTGGTTAGCTGTTTCATGACTTCCCTACTGCCTTGTTGTTTTTTAACTCTGTTATATTCTCGTCTCACCAATCTGTTTAACCTCCTCACCTCCCTGTTTATTTTATGTTTTTAAATAAACATTTCTTCACCCTTTATCATTTTTTCTTGAACTCTTACCACTCTGCCTGCATTGAACTAGTGCAATTCTTCCATTTAATAAAATTAACCCTGAAATATCTTTTCAGTTCCAAGATTTTTGCCTTTTTATAATTGTATCAATTTCCCCCTTCAATTCTGGCTACTCATTTACTGGATCCCCTTATATCCATCAGAACTGCATTATGATCACTTATTCCTTCAATTACTTGATACCCCATTAGGCTATTATCCGGCTTTATTAGGAAAATGTCCAACATGTTTGGTTCCCTTGTTTTTTGCTTAACCAACTGTGTAAAGCCACCTTCCCAAATTATTTGCAAATCTCTGTTCCTTTGTACTATTAATCATATTTCATACCCAGTTAACACCTGGTAAGTTCAAATCATCAATAATGGCCATTATATGATCACTTCTGAACTCTGAATATGAATTTAGTTTCTCCCCGAGAGCCTCATATTTATCATTCATTTTTCCATTACGGTAAGTAGCCAACACCCTGACTATTTCCTTTTTGTTTCCCCAGAAGTCTACCCCAAGTAACTCATGGTCATGATCTCTGAACACCAGTGAACGGTAGTAGTCTTTGTTAACCAGTATGAATACCCCTCCCCCAGATTCTTCTCCATCTCTGCGGCACACTCTGTAACCATCGGGACAAACCCATTGTCTAGTACTCCTTCTTTTAACCAGGACTCTACCCCTATACCTACTTGAGACTCATGTATCTCTATTAGGTTTGCAAACCCCATTACTTTGTTCATCATACTTTGACAGTTTACCAGTAACACTCTTATCACTGGCTTTGTGATATTTTCAGCACTAACATTCGCCTTCCCAGATCTGCCCCTCCTCTGTTATTGTTTCAAATGCTTCTTCTATTTCCTTAGTATTAGTGATCTTTCTAACTATGAATCTACACTCCCTATGATTACCTTTTTTTACCCCCTCACCAGTAGCCCTTAATTTAAAAATGTCACAGTCCCAACCCCGTCACCACTGGAAGTGGGCTCCCTCACAGCCGTAGCAAACAACTGAGAAAGTATTCCCTTGCCCCTCCTATTTAAATGTTGGCCATGCCTAGTGAAACCCCACATACCAATGGTCTCCACAGGCATAACTCCCATGACATAACTAATGCTGTTCCCAAGCAGCAACTCTGTTTCCATATTTACCCACCTCACAGCGTGGTTCAATTGCGGCTGGTCATGGTAAGTTAGGACTTGCATGAGCTCCACCCTAGTGTGCTATGCCTCCTTCAACACTTTCTTTAGGTCACTCTCTATACTATAATTTGCTTTTCTATCGTTACTGTTCCCCACACCTCCCACTAGTGCTACCCTACTCTTCTTAGTGAAACCCCTACAAAGTGAATCTATATTCTCTATAACCTCACCTAAAGTTGCACTAGGTTTGAAAAATCTTGTGACCTGGTAACCTGTGCCCAGCTGATCCTGCAAAATAGGGCCTACACCTCTCCCGTGGCTACTACCTAGCAGCAGAACCCTTTTCTTACTATTCGTTCCTTGCACGCCCCTATTCCTAAAGGTCTGCTGCACCTTATCTACTCCTACATCTACATGTGGCTCCTCCCATCATGGCTCTGGTATGTATTTTGATTGCTGGATTACAGGGCTATATTAATTATTACCACTGCTTATCAGAACTGAGATGACTGAAATCAACATTGAATTACTATTACTAACGAATTGTTAGATTTCATGTTGTGTACTGTGTTTATGGTCATTTCTGATGTGAAGCCACTATTAAATTCCGAAACCACGAAACCTAGCTGATATATTCGAATACAATTACTCAGAAGTGTTAGTTGTATCTTTATAATACAGTTTATCTTTATTTTTATGCTGGGAGATTTTAATTGAAGGTCCTTTTACATACTGAATACGAGATTTTATTATGTTCTCACGCAAAAGGAAACATAACTTTCGTGGTCTATGACATTCGCTAACACGGAACATGTTAATTACGGAATTATTCTACCAATGATCGCCATTGGCCGTTAACAGCTTTGCATGGAGCAAGAAATACATTAACTGGGAGCATACTAGAAATCAATTACATAACTATGGAAAATAAAACATAACTAGCATGAGGCTAGCGAAACAGTAAATAATTATGGATTCTTATGAACTCTTATGTACTCAGGCTAATAAATAATTAACCACGCATAAAATTAAAATTCGTAAAGAGTAAAAACAGATGGGTGGAGGAATTTACTCTCAGAGGGTTTGAGATAACAAAAAATGATAGGAACAAAGGAATTTACAGGTCACTAGGGAAATTGCCACCGGGGCGTACGCTCCATCGCAATTAAATTAAAACAGATAAAATAGCATCAAGCGAGCTATGGATAAAACAATTAATTATACTTGGTTAAAACAAGTTAGAAAACACAAAAAACAGTTAAATAACCATAGATAGAACACTTATGATGCCTCCAGGTCAGAAGCAATTAACTAATGAAATGTTATATGAATTCAGAATTAATTGATCATTCTCAGGCTATTAAAGTAGATAATTACTGTCGAAGTGTGACCTGACTTTACACAGACACTTTCGTTATATCACGCAATGATACATTGTAAATCTCTCGCGCTTCAGAAAACAGTTCATGCATTAATAAGTCATTTTACCCTCTGAAACATATGTGTTAGCGTTGAAAAATTCCCACGAATGAAAACGAGAGAGTGTCATTCACTCAGGTATTCCTCGAACCATTAGTTGCATCTATCATTTGGCCACAGTTAATGGCATTACCTCGCACTCTTTTCAGCAGTCCTCCGAACTATACACCTCAGTGTGTATATCGCAAGTTTCTAGTTCTCCCCACAACGATAAAGGAAAATACCCAGAAAGCAACGTATGCTAGAACCAGGATGCTTCTTGACTGGTGCTATGTCATAACTGGGTATTGATTCCTCGTACCGATGCTTTTACAAGCTTTTTGTTCGGAGGCATTCTCCCGCACTCACTTAGAAATGTATCCATCACAAATTATAAATTCTTGCAATTTGCTTCTTACAAGAGCCTTTCTGAAATCTGAGGTGTATTTATCTGTCTCTGCACACCACTCGTGACTCCCTGCTGTCCATTTCTATCACTATTCCTCTTAAGAACACGGATCGCCCAGCGAGGAAGCTACCAGTGTCATGCCTCACGTGAAAGGTCTAACAGTCAATAACATTCATTGGAATTCCTAGAACGGCCTGGTGGTTCGGTGGTTAAGGTGACCGACTGGAGATCGTAAGGCTCTAGGACCAACGCTCGGGGTCGAATCCCGGTCTCATCTGGTATTTGAAAAGGCCCTTAACTCGACCTTCACCTCTGGCACAGCTTACTGTGTAATATGAAGCGTTTTAAGAGCCATGTAATTGGGCCACATTTGAAAATAATTGTTCTCGCAATCTGTGACCCCCTCATCACTATCATAAGCTGCGACAAGTGTATAAGTGGAATTAATGAGAGACAGTTTGAGGCGAATACTGTGTAGGAAGGTGAGGGAGTAATTATTGGTAATAGGGGTAGCAGACAGTGGTTAGGATTAGTCGTTAAGCTGAAGGTCCCCCATACCCTGTAATATTAGCAGTTAGATTAGTTAGTGATGACAAGGGGCACCATGCTCGGCAAATCGAAAACCTAGTCACCCAGCAGCCGATGATTTCATATACGTAGATTTCCTGTTGTCTGCATTTCGCGAATGTTACAAACAAAATTGATGAGAATGTCTTAACGATAATTTCACTCAGTGAAAACTGTAAATTACGTAGTAAATTTAAAAATCTCAAATCTTATCTTCAAATGCTATGAGAATAAATTAAAGGCATTACTGTTTCTTAACGATTTGTGGAAAGTTGTTTTCAAAAAAGATTATTACTCTGAAACAGTAAAACCATGCATAGTGACAAAATGCGGGCCCATGAAGGTTGGGATTAATTGAGGAGACTGAAGACGTTAAGAATATAGAACTGAAAAAAGCTTCTTCAAAGCGGTCTTTATATACAATAACTAGACCTCGCATTTTTAGGTTCTAAAAATCTTCCTTCAGGTGCCTCAAACAGGCTCTGTTCCAATTCAAATTAGGTTCTAAAAATGTCAAAATAGGCTATAAAAATTGTGATTATGTTCATGTCATCAGTAAAAATTCGTTAATTTACAATGTAACATCGAGGAGCTAATTCAGCAGAACGTTATTGAATTTAATTGATATTAGTTGCCTGGGATTATCTAAAATCAATAACTCTTAATGTGTCACGTATTTCTTATTGAAGGAGAAATAAATTTGAAATACGCACCTGCTAATTTACTGATACTCAGATTTGTATGTTTAGCTTTTTATTATATATTGCTATTCTCGTATGGGGTGTAAGGGTTTGGGAGAGACTATAATAGCCTTTTCCAACCAAATGTCAACCTTTCCTTCACGTGGTGTACCCTGTTTGCACGAACGAGACTCTGGCGACTGAATGATTCCCGGTATAAGGAGTCACCCAATGATTGCCAAAGGCTCCGAAAGGAGGGCGGAAGAGCGGGGAGTGGTCCAGGGCACCCTCTTTCCCTTTGGGTTGGAAACGGCCCCTAAATGCGGATGAATCAGAAATGATCAACGGCATGGGGATGCAGAAGGCAACGGGAAACCACTGCATTAAAGACCCAAAGGGTATCCCGAGGACATGTAATCCTCTCAAATTACACATATCATGATGGCTTCTTCCTGGGTAAAATATTCCGGAGGTAAAATAGTCTCCCAATCGGATCTCCGGGAGGGGACTGCTCAGGGAGAAGCCATCAGAAGGGATAGAAACATTCTAGGAATCGGAGAGTGGAATGTTAAAAGTCTGAATAGAGCAGGTAGGCTAGAAATCTAAAAAGGTAGATGGAACACCTGAAGTTAGATGTTGTTGGGATTAGTGAGATTTAATGGAAGGACGCATAGGATTTCTGTTCTGGGGAACACAGGATAATTAGCACACAAGCTATCAATGGAGCCACTGGTGTAGGATTTGTAATGAATAATAAGAGCAGGGAAACGGGTGAGTTATTATAAACAGTTTAGTGACAGTATTATTTTGATGAGGTTAGAAACTAAGCCCGCTCCAACCAAGTTAGTACAAGTGACATGCCAACGTCAGAGGAAGATGACGAAGAAATAGAAAAAATACACAGCGTAACTGAAGAATTAATCCAATATGTGAAGGGAGAGGAAAATCTAATAATTATGGGTGATTGAATTGCGATAGTGGGAGAAGGAAAAGAGGGGAATACTGTAGGAAGTTATGGTCTAGGAGAAAGAAATGAGCGAGGAAGCAGGTTGTTAGAATTGTGTGAAAGATATAAGCTAGTAGTGGCTAACACATTGTTTAAGAACCATGAAAGAAGGTTATACACCTGGAATCTTCCGGGGATACAGGCAGATATCAGCTAGATTATACCATGGTCAAACAGAGAGAAGTTCTGGACTGTAAACGTACCCAGGAGCAGACATAGACTCTGACCATAATTTGATATTAATGGAGTGCAGGTTGAAATTCAAGCGAATAAGGAAGCAGCATAAGCAGAACTGACTGGAAGTAAATAAACTAAAACAATCTAGTACGAGAGAAAAATTTGTAGAAATGGTAGACTTAGGACTTAAAAATAACTCTGAAAGTTGTCCAACCGAGGACGAATGGAATGCATTAAAGACCGAAATAATGAAAGCTGGTAAAGAAAAATTAGGCTTTAGGGATCAAGTTGCCAGAAAACCTTGGATCACAAGAAATTTTGGAACTGATGGATCTGAGAAGAAGACATAGAAATATTCAGGATATCAAAAAGTTACGAAACAGGAGAAATTCCAACTGATTTTAATAAAAATATCATCTTCACACTTCCGAAGAAAGCACAAGCCAACAAATGTGAGAATTATCGCACCATTAGTCTAACATCACATGCTTCAAAATTACTGACCAGAATAATATGCAGAAGAATGAAAAGGATATTAGAGGACATAATAGGTGAAGATCAGTTCGGGTTTAGGAAAATCGCGGTATAAGGGAAGCAATTCTGGCTTTAAGATTAATACTTGAAGGGAGGATCAAGAAAAATAAAGATACTTTTATGGCATTTGTTGGTTTAGAAAAAGCTTTTGATAATGTTAGGTGAGACAAGATGTTCAAAATTTTTAAGAAGTCAGGCCTAAAGTATCGAGATAGAAGAATACTTTATAAACAATATAAGAATGAAGTAGCTGTAATAAAAGTAGATAATCATGAGAGACATGCATCAGTTAAAAAGGGTGTGAGACAACTTGTATGTAGAGGAAGCAATAAAGAGAGTAGAAGAAAAATTTCCATGTGGCATAAGTGTTCAGGGAGAAAAAATCAGTATGCTACGATTTGCTGATGACATTGTCTTGTTTGTAGAAAGGGCTGCGGATATTGAGTAATTACTGAATGGCATGAACAAAATACTGAGAGAAGATTTTGGTCTGAATATAAATCAAAGCAAGACTAAAGTGATGAAATGTACCAGAAATGATACAAATACTAGCAGATTGAATATAAAAATAGGATCGAATGCAATTGGAGAAGTAAGTGAATTCTGTTATTTGGGAAGCAAAATTACAACTGATGACCGAAGCAGGAATGATGTTAGAAGCATAATAGCTCTAGCAAAAAGAGCGTTCATGTAAAAGTGAAATATTTTAGTTTCAAACATTGATCTGGGAATTAGAAAAAAACTTTTTAAATCTGTACGTGTGGAGCACACCACTTTATGGTAGCGAAACATGGACTTGAGGAATACCAGAAAGAAAGAAAATTGAAGCATTTGAAATGTGGTGCTACAGAAGAATGCTGAAAATTATATGGACAAAAGTACGAAATGTACAAAATGAACGAGTTTTGGAAATGATGGATGAGGAAAGAAGTTTGTGGAAGAAGCTTACAGAAAGAAGAGAAAGGCTGGTAGGTCATATTTTGAGACATGCTGGATTGGTTAATTTGCTGGTGGAGGGAACGGTTGAAGGGAAGAACAGTAGAGGAAGACAGAGATTAGAACATATGAAGCAGATAATTGAGGACGTGGGTTGTAATGGATGTGTAGAGATTAGCACAAGATAGGAAAGGATGGAGAGGATTGAGGATTGCATCAAATCAGTCGAAAGCCTGATAACAGCAAAAAAAAATCTCGTATATTATTGGTATTGTATTATTTATAAAAAGATCGTTAAATTTTCAATGAACATAGTTGTGTCTACATCCTCAAATTGTAAATTCCATAATTTTGAGATTCCTAAACGTTTGATGAAACACAATCAGGCTTTTATTTTGAACAACCAGATCGCACTACCTATATATTAAAAATCCACTTTTTACTATTTGGATTGCTTAGTAGTCTAACACTATCAGTGTGAAATTGTAAGTTTATAGATTTTATTTTTCAATATGTTACTTTGATATAACTGCACAGTCTTTTAATAATATCAAGTTAAAAGTTTCCAATAGGCGGGCGCATAACTCAAGCGGAAAATCTCCTGACTGAGGCACTGACGATCGGGGGTTCTATCCCCGATGAAGTCGATGACGAAGCACAGGATAGTTCCCCAGACCATCTCAGCCCGCTGTCCGATGAGTACCGGTAAAAGAACGGCCGGTGCGTGGCGCTGACCAGCACATCCTTCTAGTGCCGGAAAAGTTGTGTAATGACAATGCGGAGCTCTACCTCCGTGAATACTAGCGGAAGCGGCAGTAGACCTGATCCTTCCTTTTAAACTAGAGGTCTCACATAAGCACAATAATAGGGCTACCAGGCGTTACGAAAATCCCTAGCATGCTTTACTATCTGGCGCCCAGAAGTGAAGTTTAGTTTTGTGATGCTGTGGAAAGATGCCTGTCCTATTTTTCACTAAAACTTAATAAACCTACATGTACGGCAATTACATTATTAAAGTATAGTAATATAACAGTGAAAACTGTTCAACACGTTTTTACTGTTAGTCATCTGTTAGTTGCACACGTCGCAATATATAACGTTTCCATCTTTTGAGAATTTGAGAAACTATTTAATACTCTGCCTAACTTAAGACGATCAGGAGATCGGTACCCTGGTCATGCTGATGCTTTACGAAAACACAAGGCACTCTACAGCCTCTGTGCGACAGTGACCACATATACGTTCACTTCAATTTTTGGAAATAAACACTAAACAAAATATTTGCTTTTCTGAGTTAAAACGTGTTTGTTGATATTTGAAAGAAAAATACATAAAATGGGCAAAAATATGTCCTAACGACAATTTAGGCATTTTTAGGCACTACAAAATAGCTAATAATGATCATAAATGTCCATCAATCGTATATATATATATATATATATATATATATATATAGTATATAACGTTATTTTCTTGCATTTCAATCAGGAACATAATCGGTGTTTGCCTAAAATCCGAGGTCTAATAATCACTGGGATACTTCAACATTGTTATGTGAAGATTTTTGTCCCTTCAGACAACGTAAACAAAGATCAAATGACAATTTATCATATGACTTGAATTCCATTAAAGAAAAATGCAAGGGGTAAATAATTAAATTCAGCTGAAAGCTAAGTAAATAATTTAATCCTGGTATGTAATTATAGGCGTTAACAGTAATAGTTGATTTTTTGTAACATGAGATTTAAGGGGAGGAAAGATAGGAAAGATAACCGAGTCATATAGAAGAGAAAACGAGATTTTGAATCATAATATTTATTTTAATTATATTATGGAGAAAATGGATTTTAAAACAATTCTTGCAAGATCCCTTTGGTGTATGTATCATCGCGGTTAACTTCATATTAAATACATTAGACCTTTCAAAAATCCAGTAACGTTAAGATAGAAACTTGTTTCTTCAACTTCTATTGGTTTGATTCGAAATCATTTGATCTAAAGCTTTTTCAAGTTTACCGTTTAATATTGAAAAATTCTGTTACCATTTTCATCTCTAATAGTTCTTGGAAACTACACTTTTAAATTCTCTAAAATATCGCATTAATATACGTGTGTTATATATTTGTGTTCTGTGTCTTTTTGTTTCACTTTTATAACCGGCTACTTGAAATATTCAGTTTTTACGAAATGTGAATAGGAGTGATATGAGGGAGTCTTGTCATATACAAATGTATTATCGTATTTTTGTGAGATATTTCATTGTTAATGTGTATAGGCACTGTGGAACACTGTTGCAGCTCATTACAGTATATCGTATGCCAGTGTGGTGCTATTTATGAATAATTTGGGACATCGAGCGGCGGTTAAAAGTTCCGGAAAAGCTCGCTACTGAATTTCAGATAAGGACCTGCCTCTACGATTGCTGCTGCGATGCCCCACTGAATGAATAAAAAAAACAGTCGCTGAAAACAAACCTATGGGCTCACTAACTTCAATAAATAATTTACCAGTGCCAGAATATTTTGGTGCTTGGATTTAGCAGAAGAACACCTAGCAGTTACGGTAAGACGTATCCAACGTATTAGACGATACAGCCTCCAGAGCTCACATGCCGCATTCGGGAGGACGCAGGTTAGAATCCCCGTCCGGCCATCCAAATTTGGGTATTCCATGGTTTCTCCCAATCACTCCAGGTGAATTCCGAGATGATTCATTCAAAAGCCCAAAGTTTTAATGATGACCCGTTATGAAATGTTGACTTTACGGCTTCAGTCTTCTTCTGGGCAGAGTTGCACTGCGATATTTTCACAAACTCTACTAAAGAAAACTTAATTGTGTTTAGTAAAGCGTGCGAAATACATCGCAACACAGTTATGCGCTAGCAAAAGGCCGTTGCATTTTGGCCAAAATTTCGGCATTTCATACTAGGGCGCTGCTGTGCAAGCTACACAGCACGGAGCTATTTATTCCGATCGCAGAAACTTTCCACTGCATTGTGATTAGGTTTTGCCTTAAGGTATAGAATTAGTAGAGATAAGTTAAGGATCGACAAAGACGGAATTTCTATTAACTGGAAACCCTGCTTCCAGAAGAGATGAATGATTTAACTGATCGCCCGTTGAATAACATCAAGCTGACTAAAGTTAGGTCTGCTCTATGACACTTGATCAGTGATAAATTGCGTTTGAGTGAGGTTTTGCTACTGAAACTGAACGACTAGTTGAAGAACATCTTTCAGTTAGTCTTATCATAAGTGACAAGCAGTTTAATAATAAATTTAAGGCAGAAAAAGGTTAGAGTAGATTAACAGACCAAAACTGAACGTATATAATGCTTTCGAACATTGCAACAAATTATCATGTTTTGCAGAAAAAAATGTTGTAGGTTGCCTTCGTTCTCGTAATCATCAACGCATTTAGCACACAGTCAGTGCAGTTGTGCCGTCATAGGCCACGTCGAATACATTTTGGACTTAAAAAATGTGTATTTCGAAAAAGGAATAGCAAGACAAGCAGAAGAACATAAGTGCACAGATCACATAGAGATGGACATTAGTTTTAATTTAGTTTTTTTGGAACAATGAGATATTAAAAAAAAACCACCACCCAAAGGTTGGTTGGATCCTCCAAATGGACGAATACTTAATCAGAATGCCAGAGGTTCGACTGCCAGTTCCTTTCCTCCGGGACCTAAAGTTTATTGCAAAGTCCGATGCACGGAACGTTCTGAAGTATCTTACATACGGAAACCAAATATCATCCAAATACATGAGTAAAAAAATGTCATTTCCCTCAGAACTATTAAAACATGGTTCCCTAGGAAGTTTATCGGCAGTTGCTTTCCTGTTTGTCAATAACTGTTGTTTCTCCAATGTGTCAATTTCTTTATGATTTTTTAGTTAGTTTTATGGTTCACAATTTATTTTCTTTATTAAACATAATCGAAAACTCAAACGAAATAAAATTGGAATAATCACCAGTTCATTAATCAAAATAGGCAAACGAAAAAAAACATAAAAACACTTTCATACTCCTTTTTTCCTTCTTATCGCTTTCGCCTTAGACAAAGGAATATTTCTGCGGTAAATTTACCGATATTCGTCTACCAAGTATTTCCGCCATGATTTTCCTATCAAACTATAATTTATATGCAATTAATCAGCCACAACGAACTGTCCAAGAATCCAATACATTGCTATTCATTTAATGTCCACAAAAGAATAACTCTACACAAACATTTTGCAATGCTGAATTTCTGCTAGTTGAGTGATGTTTACGACAGGAACCCATCCATGCATCCACATTCATACGTCACTGTTGACACCACACATAAATCTGTAAATTGGTATCGATATTTTCAGATATTTCTCAGGTTAGTGTCATGCTTACTTTGAACTCAAAAAATGTTTCTTGGTATATTTTCTCTTACAACTAGGTACCACATAGATTTAATTTCCTGACTTAAGATTCTAATGTGTGCCTTTCTTCAAAGTACCTAGGTATTGAATGATTCTTAAAATATGTTTTTAACATTTGAATTTTTTCTTAATGCAATAACAACAGATAAAGCGATATTTTCGACGTTGTTTTCACTATGGCCAGTACGCAGGTGCTTATCTTAACAACCTGAAAATATCTATTATCGGGGTATCTGAAGCCTTGTTGCCCCCACGTGCCACAAGCAACCCAAGCTGTCACCCCCACCACCTTCCCTCCATAGATGCCAACCCGGCTACCATCCGTGTGACGCGCAACAATTCTTTTCCTGGACCGAGCGTGGTGGGTGAACGGTTAAAGTTCTGGCCTCGCATTCAGGAGGACGCGGGTTCGAAACCCCGTCCGGGCATCCAGACTTGAGTTTTCCATGGTTTCCCCAAATCACTCCAGGCGAATGCCGGAATGCTTCTTTCAAAAAGGCCATGGCCGACTTCCATTCCGTTCTTGTCCCCAGTCCCATCCCGCCTCTAATGACCTTAGCCGTCGACAAGGCGTAAAGCAATAAGTAAAATAATAAAAAAAATCTTTTTCTGGCATGTCGTCGCCGGCCTACCCTCAACGTTAAGAAATTTGTTGCACGCAGCCGACCGGTGACTTGAAATTAAATTAAAGATTATGACATCGATTAACCTTTAAGTAGTTTCTTGACTACAATAGTTAATGAGGGATGTTTTCCACCAGTAACCTAAGATAAGACTGCACTTAGTCCATACGGAGTGACTCATTCATTACCGGTACTGGGAAGGGGGGGGGCGAGGGGGGAAGGCATCGATTACTATCTTTCTAGTACTTGTGTACACTTCCTGAGCCTGGCGGGACAGCCAAAAAGATTGCTGTTTGTCGTACTCGGTTCAATATCAAACCACAGAATTTCGATGAAATTTTGACATTTCTGCACTGTGGGTCAGATTCCATATTAAACTGTAGTTCCCGGAGGAAAGGAACTAACGTACCTGTGACAGACACTGTCTCAGTATATTCTCCAAATAACCTTCGCGTTACGGGTTAGCGATTTTATGCAAGGCGTTCAAAATTATTTGGCACCAAATTGGTCTGCTTCAATCTGCACGAACATTTAATGAACGATTTGTTTACGTATCTTGGAGTACCGCCATTAAAGAGTGTTATCACGACTAGAGGACTCAGATTCATGTCGGTTCAGGATAATTATAATTTATATTTGGTATGACCACAGTAAAGAACCGGATTGAAACGAAAATATGGCTCATTGCTGAACAACAGTGGTTCAAGCCTTGTTGATAGCTATTAACAGAAAAACTATTTTTCCTTTGAAAGAAAATACTTCGTTACTGATAACAATTAAACGGAAAATCTGATGGGAAATTGAAGATAACTTTTCGTTGAATTGCTGGTAAAATATTGATGGAGTTTCCATTGATGTATAGCTCGTGGTACTCTGGGTAAATATGGGATATATTTCATTTTGATGTGACGCGGAAAAGCTGAGGTGAAATTTAAGATAATTCTTCATTGAACATAATTAACGAAAGAGTAAAGATAGAATTTTGATGATGCTTCGAACAACAGTCCAATGAGTAGAATAAGGTATGTTGTATTTTGAAACGAAGTAGAAGAGCTGGGAAATTGAAATAGAGATGTCCAAAAATTATTATCTTTTTCAAGATAAGCAACTTCTCACATTCAAATTATTTTTCATGATTTCTGGTTTATTCAAAGAAATGTAGTAAAAGTTTGTTTCCGTGGCCATCCATTGATCAATACAAAAAGAATTTGCGTTACTTGTATGTTTATTGACATTTAAATCATTCATCAAAATATTAAGATAATGGAATTCGACTAGGATAAGCTTAACAAATCACAAAAAAAAACGAATTCCGTGTTTCACATTTGAAAGTTTTCAATAAGATCACATTGTTCAGATATTACTGGATTTCCTTGAAGAGTAAAAGAAAAGCAAAAAATTAACCATTTTTTCAACCCGAAAGGGGAAATTTTTCTGTAGATTGTACTTTGAATAGAAACAAAAAACTCTTACATTGGAACACACTTTCAAACGAACGAAGTCGCGGGTAAATGCTAGTAAACTATAATTTCAAATGCCAGCTCGCTATTTACTGTAGAATATTACTGACTACAGTTTGAACATAGGACGAACCATAATTTCTTTCTGTTCTGTTGTTATCCGTTCTCAAAACTAGTTCCATATCTGACTGATACGTAAAACTAAAACTATGCGCCTGGCTTCCATTTTTCTGGTAACAGTTATATACAGATCTAAAGTCGTTTACAAATTACGTACAAAACTAAAAAATCAATACACTGCGCAAAAAAATATACAGTAGTACATGGCATTATATAAATATGTTAGACTCAAAGACCGAAAACGCTGAAAGACGAAAACCCTCTTTTTGCGAAAACGCGACGACAGCTTGTTGTAGTTTCTTGAAAACGGCCTCAACACGCTGCAGCTTATCAGTATCAAACTCTTTGTATTCACCACAAATCGGTCCAGGATGCCTTTAATATATATGATTCATCTTACCCGACGCGTTACAAGGGTAAAAAAAAAAATGAGTCGTCATGTGTGGAGTATGCGACCTGGACCAAACGCGAATTTCGCGTTGTGGCTAACTCAAAAAGGCTGTTATTTGTAAGTGACATTACGCGAATAACGTGCTGTGGTCGTTTTCAAGAAACCAGAACGCACCGTGGTAATTTTTTTCGCTCCATGAGCGTTTTCGGTCTTTGAGTCTAAAATATACACTTGAGTGTCAAAAGATATGAGATAGGATGGTGCCAGATGGTGGTAGCTCCGCAGAAAAAACGTAAAAATGTGCGTTGCTGTGTCAGGGCTTTCGTTTGTTCTATTCTGAGTCGTGTGAAATGTTTTCTGAAGAGATAATGACCGCAAAGCATGAATTAACAGACTCTGAACGCGAAATTAGTAATTGGCGCTAAAGGAATTGTGGATTTCATTTAGGAAATTGTTCGTGAATTCAACGTTCCTTCATCCCCATTGTAATGAGTATACGTGAATATGTAATTTCTGCCATTGCCGCCCACCATGGACGACGCAGCAGCTGATTACGTCTACTTTAGGACCGAGAGAAGAGACGTGTGCGTCGATGTCTCAATGTTGACAGACATGCAAAACTGCCCTAAGGAATGGCAACACTCTGTGTGGCACGTGCGGACAGACCACTGAAAATTGGCACTGATGGAATACAGCAGTGGAAGACTGACGCAAATGCCTCGGCTAACAAAACACATTGGCTGCAGCGCCTTTTCCGGACTCTGGAACGTAACTAGAAAAAGATTGCGAGGTCAGATGAATCACGAATACAGACGGTAAGAGCTGATGGTTGGGTTCGAGTGTGTCACAGACCCCACAAGGCCATGTAACAGGTTGTCAGAAAGGTGTTGTGAAAGCTAGTGGTGTCTTCATCCTGGCATGGACTGTGTTTACATGGCATACCTGGGACCTCTGCTCAAACTGAACCAACCATTGACTGCAAATGGTTATGTTCAGCTACTTCGAGACAATTTTTAGACATTTATGGCCTTAATGTTCCTTATCAACGATTGACTTTCCAGGACGAAAATGCGCTATTAGACCAAGCGAAAGTATTTAACGACTGTTTTGAGAAACATTCTGGACAATACCAGCGATTGTCTTATCCACCTATATCGCCAGACATGAATCCAATCGAACACGTTTGGGAAATGATCGGAAAGTCAGTTCGAGCACAATGTACTCTGCACCGGCTGCTCTTTATCAATTATGGACGGCTGTGGAAGAAGAATGGGTAAATATTCCTTCAGGGGACTTCGAAGACTTGTTGAATAGTGCCACATCGGCTTGCTGCACTTCGCCGGGCAAAAGGGGATGCCACACGATAGAGACAGTTGTCCCATCACTTTTTGCACTCGGGTGTATATTCATTTAGACAATAATTTAATTGACATACCTGAGCTCCAGTGGTAGGATCTGTATCAAATTTTGGAAGATATATTTGCTAGAAATACCCTGTTTAGATTAGTTTTCTGTCTTAATATAATGGTGGTCAGACTGAAATCTGTATGGTCGTAGTGCTTACATTGATCACCGTTTAAACAATTTATATAGTCCTTTACAGTGAACGTTTTGGTGACAGAGCATGCCAGATCCTTTTTCCATCTTAATGTATGGTTGGAATATACACAGAATGCGTAAATTTTCAACGTGAGACCTGCAAACTCCAACAATCAAAAAAACATTTGCTTCATTCTCCTTGCTACAGCGTACTATTCCGAAACAGGAAGCTGACACTAGACACCCCTTGTTTGGACACGAACCTCAAACCCCAAGGTAAAATAAAAAAAAAAGCTTCATACAGACAACTACAGCCGTAACATCTTCACCTGGAGCTCGCCGTGTAGAACAATTCGTTACCTGAAGGGCATTGGGGGAATGTCAAGTAGGCACCGGCCGCGGGGTGTTATGCTACATGAAGGGCTCTAAACAGACAAGTGTCCCGAAGCAGATCCAGCATTAAGAAATGAGGTTACACTACTGAAAATGATTCTAATATCTGTAGACGAGCAATTCTTGTATATAATTGGTATCTCGGAAACGGTGATAACGATTGAGATGAAATTTCATATTTAGATAACATTTTGCTTTTTAAGTTTATGTAAATAGGTGTCTTGTCTGCAAAATCGTGAGTTTACAAAATCCGAACAATTTTTGTAGTTGGTATCTCGGAAACGACTCTAACGCCATATCGTAGACGTTTCAAGTGCCATCAAGCCTACTGATAGTTAGTTTCTCTTTTGTTACAGGGAACTCTTATATCTTTAAACGAACAGTCCTTGTATACTAGCTGACCCATGCGAATTCGCATAGTATCATGATCAGTCACCGAATGTTAATATAATATTGTGGAAATAAGTAAATGCAAGTATATTTACTAATGAAAGGTATTTTATGTTGAAGATTCGTAATAAATGTCAGTCTTATTGTAAAAAGTCGTTATTATTAAATTTTACATGTTAAATTGTAAAACATTTTAAGAGTAGATATTAAAAAAATATATATTGGCTTTGGCAGATGTGATTTTTTTTTTCAAACTTCTTTAATTTACGTAAATAGTTTATCTGAAAAAAAATATTAGCAGTCATTATGTTACCGTTTACTTTTTAACCGAATGTGTCTTTAACACAAACATAAATATTGATTGAATCAAAAAGACGTGAAAAAGCAGGTGTCCATACGAAAAGGCAGGTTCTGGTGAATAAAATCCCGCGCTTTGAAGCGACTGACCACGTGCTTTATTTACGGCCATCCCGAAGGTTTATCGGAGTGGATGAATTTACCACTGATGATGTAATTGTCTAAGTGAATTACCACTAATCTTGCATCATTATTTGATCCCTGATCAGTATTAAAATTTCTATTTAACATAATAATAGGATTTTTCTTTAAAATCAATTTATGAGATGGAAAACAGGACGGTCTTGGGTATGGATCTAACGATTTGGATGATATTCCCTATGTAGGTAACCTTTTGATTTTCTCTTAAATCATCAGGAACTCAAGAACCATTAAGCTTACCGTTGTTTGTTAAGTTTCTCTTCTTCTCTTTAGCCAGAGCAAGGAATTGTTCCGTTCAAATTGCTAGGAAGCCTTCAAAGAAAACTTTTAACTTTAATCAAACTTACTTATATGTTGAACAAAAATCGAAAGATGCCGAGCAAAGATCGGTCACCGAGGTACTTGTGTAAATGAGATTACTGCAGGACCCACATCTGGTATGCAGAAACCTACCTGAAACCTGCACTATCGACGACCTTTTTAGGGGAAATTAGAAGGCCATCAGGATTGCAGAATTGTGGTTTACACATCCCATTTAATTTTTGCATTGTCGCTTGTAATTAATTAATTAATTTTATTTGTTTTAATTTGTTTCAACTTGTCATGTTACACGTGAAATAGATAATAACTAGTTGAATCCTCCCCGGGTGGATTTCAAGGATAACAGGATTTGTAACACTCCAAAGAGCGTTACTGTCATTTTTGGGAACTGGATTGGCTGATATTAATGTTGCTTTGTTGGTATTGTTAGGTTTAACGAATTGGAACTAAATGATAGGTTAATGCGTGCTTTTGTAGCCGGGTAACCACTAGAAACACATTCTTATTGTATTTCTTGAGCCTTGCAAGGAGGTGCGTGGTGTAATCGCTGAACTTGGGTGCAGTGGGACTGGAGAGAGAGAGAGAGAGAGAGAGAGAGAGAGAGAGAGAGAGAGAGAGAGTGAGGACGGTTTTGACGTGTCTGCGCAGGGAGTGATGAGAAGTAGCGGGAATCAGCTCCCATCAAGCTCTGGATGAGTTTTGTGTGAACGTCTAGTAGAGAGAGCTGAAGGTTTAATTGTTCTTCGAAGTGAAGAAGCTTTTAGAATTATTTACGAGTACAAGACAGTTACATTGTTATTGCGATTAATGGTTGTACGAAGCGCCTTTGGGATTTTGGTTAATTATATGCCCTTCACCTCAGACACTCATTTTCCGCTTGCGGATCTGCATTTCAGGAGTCTTAGTTCGCAGTTCCGGCCTCGGTAGCGTAGGGGCTAGAGTGCTAGGTCCGCGTGCCGAAGGCCGCCGGTTCGAATCCGGCCGCGGGCATGGATGTTTAAGTGTCGTGTGTCTGTGTGAATGTCCTGTCCGTCCTGTGGCGTCCATACATTGGAAAAATACAATGTATATACTGGATGATGACTTATACACTGAAAGCTTTAATAATTACATTGAGCTGGCTGCATGGCCTCCGTTGCCAAATGCAAAAAAAAAAAAAAAAAAAAAAAAAGAGTTCGCAGTTTGCTTTTGTTTACTACTGGCGTATTATCAACTGGTTGATTGAATAACTTGAGACTACCGATTTATTTTGGTAATCTTATGATAAACCTGTTATCTCGCCAGAGAGCAGCTTCCAAGGAAGGCGACCGTGGCCTGTTAACCTGACTGTTGATGCAAGTGTATAAAGGATTTATTAATTAACCAAGAGAATTTTGTGATTAAATCGTTACAGATTTGAAAAATTAGATGAAGCTGTCTGTCCACATACAAGAATTTGGGACATTCCGATTGAGGTATAGCAAATTCATAACTAAAACGCTACATCCATAGTTTAGATAGATGGGGAATGCACATTCTAGTGGGATCGTAAGGTAAAAAGCTAACTCCCAATATTCACCATTGGCGGAGAAGTCAAACAAATCCCCATGCTTCCTCAGGATTTCCGCGAGTAGCAATCAAATCATGAGCGACGTTTGCCATGTTCCTATAAAAGATAAAATGGACCGCGCCGTTGTCAAGGAAATCTTCCAGCCACTTTTCTCCCCGAACAAATTCCACCCCGCGTCCAGTTGAACTATTCAGGACGTTCAGCTTCAAAACAAAATTCTCGGCTTCATTCAACCCTTCCCGATCAATGGTCTTGGATATAAATATATAGAATTCGCTGACATAAGTTACAGGTTTCTTTCAATTCAGTGGGCCCTGGTTATGATGAGGAGAAGAAAGGGTGTACGTGCGTGCACGCGCGTTTGTGTTTGTGCGCGGGGGTAAAGGTGAACCTAGTTTCATAGTTAACAAGTGCGATTTTGTATGAGCTGTAATGTCAATATGTAATATAATAATAATTCGGGTAATATGTATAATTAATGTTTGTCGTAATTAAAATAAGTAACGCTTCATCTATTTAAAGTCTGAAAATAATTTTTCAATTAAATCCTTCATCGAGTATGGGACCGCAATTTCTCAACTATCTGACGTAACAATGAAAAAAATTTGATTAAATTCCGTCGCTTGATTTTAAACAGAGTTCTCCAGGGGGGAAACAATAATCTGTAGGCCGGTATGCCAAGCTCGGGTGCAATTATTAAAGAGATATTGATATACAGCCGTTCTTTCCTAGCTTTACGCCTCGTCGACGTCAATAGAGGACGGGAAGGAATGGTCACAAGGAACGGAAAGGAATTCGGCCATGGCCTGATGAAGGAACCGTCGCGATATTCGCCTGGAGTGATTTGGGGAGTCATGGAACGCCCGAATCTGGATGGCCGAACGGGGATTCGAAACCGCGTCCTTCCGAATGCGAGGCCAAAGTGTTATCGCCCATCCACCATGCTCGGTGAGTTAATTATCGTCATATCTTAAGCTGCTGGTGATTAGCATCGGTTATGAAGTTATTGTAATCAAAATATTACTTGAAGCTAAACAGATGTCAGCCGGCTGCATGCGTTAAGTCCTGCTAATTTCTTAACATTGAGACCAGGCCAGACAGGAAATGTGACGTGTCTGGGCACCAGGGGTGACTGGGGAGGCAGCTACTGTGTAAAGTCGGTTGGGATGACATCGAGAGTGGTCGGTTGAACTTGGGGGTTAAGTGGCCTTTGATCAACACATGCTGGACAATTGCAGTTCGCTAAGATAAATACCTACGCGCTGGTCATAACGAAAATGACGTCGAAAATATGACTTCGTCTTTTATATTGCACTATCTTCATTCCTGAATAAAAGGTAACTATGCTTAGAAACTATTGCTGAACTTCTTTGTTATTTATTTATTTTTATATGTATTTTAAACCGTTCAATCAAAATATTTATAAATTTATAATGTCATATATGTGGTGCCCATGCTTAAGCAATAACCATGAAGGATTTTCTTTTTCCATAGCAACTTCACGGGGAAATATAACTGGGGTGCTTTCTCCTTGCCTTCACGAATTTGAGATGTTTGTGTGTAAGGTGAATGATGAAAGAGTGGGTGAAACCCTTTGTCGGCCTGCTAAGGCCCACTCTCTCGAACGACGCTAATTGGCCCGTCAGAAGTATCATTTAGGTTACTTGGTTTACTTTTATGTGTGTTTATCTAGAATTTGTTAATTTGTTTGCCGTTGGAAATATTAGATCCCAATTATAAAATATTTTGGTTACATTATAACATTTATGTGGAAATTTTCTGTGCCATTTGGAAGAAATGGTATCATAAATTAATAGTATTGTTAAAGTTATAGTATTTTTCATTCTCGTATTCATTCACCTGCAAGATTACTTACAAATATATAACAGAAATTTAAAATTCCTAGGCATGTTGTAGATGTTTTAACTTGATTTATTTTTATTTGGAATTAAAACTAAAAGGATTAAGTCTAAATTGCTTCCGGAATGCTGGAGAGCGCGTGTTGTAGTTACGCATTCGGCAGAAAAATATGTGGTCTGTTTGGCACTAATGCAGAGTTTTTTTGTTTGTTGCCACCAAGGACAGAAGAAGATTTGGAGAGAAGAAGACTCTGGCAAAACTCATATTCCGAATGGTCTACCATCTTGATGTGCTCCAAGAGTCTTTATTCGGTAGGGCTAAGAATGCGAGCGTCTGAGACAAGACGCGTAGGCTATCGTTATTCCAGCTCGGCAGCGCATTATGTCGCCCCCGGCGCCACATTTACGAAATAAAGGGAGCAGGTACACGCAGCCTAGCGGCTAAAGCAAGACTAACGACACAATATCCACAAAAAACTACGCCTCGCACCACAATGCAGCTACCGTAATTTTGGTCTCGGCAAATTGGTTGCCTATTCCAATCCGACGACAGCCGCCGCCTGTGGGCGTTCTTAAAACACGGCGACAATGAGTCGGGATAAAGCGTCGTGTCTCATCGGAGGCGTACAATGACAGCGGCATTCGCTGTCGTGTTATATGTAGGAGTTGCTACAGGCTGATGACGAGTTATAGGGTACCACAAGTCTTTTTCATTTTGGTTCCATTTGTGAACTGTAAATCAACAACGTGCTCTTAGGGTACTCAATGCATCCGAATCTCAGCACGCTGTTTCACATGAATTTGGCAGGGGAGACATAGTTCATAATATATAGCACTCCATATCGTCCATATCTTAATATAGGGGATGAGATTAAAGCCATTATGGTAATTTGTCTACTGGAATGAAGGAACTCTTAAGAAGTATGAAGCTAAAATTCAAGCTATGATAGCAAGTAACAAAACAGGCAGGAATGAGAACGGGTGTGTCACAAAGTCGTATATTGGTACCGTTAGTGATCATTATCCTAATTTAATTTTTTATTTATTAAAAAAAAATTATTTTACATTGAAATATAGATTATAAATAATGATAATTATTTAGGATCTAATAATTACAGTGAAATGGCACAAAAAAATCATACAATACAATTTCCGAAACAAGAAAATAATTACTTGACAGACACTCAATAATTGGAGTCAACATACAGCTACAGAAAATATAAAAACAAATAGTTACAGAAAATAAAAAGGCAGAAACAAATAATAGGAGGAGAACCAAATAATCTTCAAGGTATTTTATATTAAGAACCTCACTGTTGACTTAACACATGTATGAGTTCTCGCTTAACATCACCATGCTATCACTGAAAAAATCAAGTCTCTGTATGCGTTCTAATGCACTGCTCGCCACATAATTAGATGCCATCTACCAAAAAGCTCTCTCAACCTCGCACCAGAAGGGCAACGAAAATACACATCACAAAGAATCGCTGAGAAATATATAACACCGGAGATAACTTTATGTAGAAAGAGGACAACATGGACATTTCGTCTCAACTCCCAAGGGTTGAAACCAAGATTAGTTCCAACGGCAACCAGCGGAATATCTTTCTAGTGAAAGCCCAAGCAATAACCTGGAAGTCTTATGAAATTATTTTTAAGATTATGGATACAATGAGCGGTTAAGTTGAGAATACAACGCTGCTATAGTTAAGTAGAGGTTGGACGTGAGTAAAGTACAAAAGCCTAATGGTATGGTTGATAAATCTCGAAGAGCATTACACTAAGCCCAGACATTTTGAGGCCTTGGCGCTTATAATATAGGCACGGTTTTATGTTAGAAGAACTCCAAGAAGATTTCTTACAGTTGTGCAGCGAATCAATAGCTGGTTTTCATCTCGTATTCGAAATGATTGATTCTGCGGTTTAGTCAGAAGTGGGATTGTTTTAAGGTGATTAAATATAATAGAAATAAAGCGCAAGCGGTTTGTGCAATAGTTTCAATGGATCTGTGCAGGACATCTAAAAGTTTAGGTCAAAATGTAATGGAAATAAATGGCAAGAGAAGTCAGCTTATTACATATGAAGTCAGAAAAATAACGATTTTGCATTTCTTCCTTATCGCAGGGGGTAGAAATAGCTCCATAAGGTTAGGACGGCAGGTGTACTATCCCCCGATGATGCTCAGGATTGTACTTGAAAACTCATTTCTTTATCCGACCAAACAGTTAATTTACAAAAGTTAATGCCAGCACTAATTTTGTCATTGGTGGCTAACAAGTCTTCAAATGAGCAATAGGCTTTTAATTGAGGACCGAACAGGCGGTAACTGGGACCTTAATCACGGCGCATTCTCGCAGTACACTGAATACTTTTTTTGCAGATTGGTTTTATACTTTCGTACCATCATGAGATTTACTGTTTTCCCACTGTGTTGTGTTAGTTGCTGCCAGGTATCATTTCTGCAGTAGCAAGTTAATTCCTCCACTTCTGATTCGCCTTTTTCTCACTGTGCCTTTCAAGATTCCTCATACACGTACTCGACAAAAAGTTACTTCCGAATGTTACTCTGTTGATTAATATCCGTGAAGTGGCTAAAGTTCCCAGTTCTTGTACTGTTTTCAGAAAAGCGTATACCGATGGGGAGATACGATTCGTGTACTGAGTTCGTCTTTAGTCTTCCCGTTGCGATCCACACAGTTTCGTTAACTGTGACGGCCGTTTGCTTTATATTTTTAGAGGCGTATTATAACGTGGTAATGTATTCTGCAGCCGACACACATTGCGAGTGCTGAGAGTGTCAGTGTTTAAGGTTGGCATCTTATAGTTATTCGTCAACGTTCTGATTACGTTCTTCAGAGTACCCACTTTTTCCTTGGTATTGAAACAGTGGTGTTTGAATTTCAGAATACGGTTCAATGTGATTCCTCAAAGTTTGGTGGCCGACAGTTTTACAGTAGATTAACTCTCGATCTTTCTCTCTTTTATTTCTAATGTTGATAGCGCGTGGGACATGATTTTTAATATTTGGCATCGTAGTAGCTGGGAAGTGCATACAGAATGCCAAGATATAGTTCTGGTGTAAAGCACCCTCCGCCAACCGCAATGTTTGTGAACTGCGGAGTATAGGTGTAGATGTGGAATTTATCTCAGTAACTGAAAGAATTTAAAATAAAACTTCGCTTAATGCATAAGTAGGCGTGAAGTGCTGATGAAAGAGTTTCCCTTTTCGGCCATATAATACACATCCCGCGTCAGCTTATTCGTAGAGTAAAAATTTAATTTTAATTAATATTGCCTTCATAATTGAATCCCATAATATTGACTTTTACTTCACTTGTGGTCTGTATTCTACCGCTACAGTTGGTAATTTAAAAAGTTAATGAGGAGTCGGAAATCACAATCAAAAGGTCATGACCGAATTCCTTCCCGTTTCTTGCCCCAGTCCTTTCCCAACACTAATGATTTCAACATCGACGAGGCGTAAAGCTGTCTCAGTAGTTATGTATAACAATGAGGGCAGAGTTAGCTTCTGATAAGATAGTAATTGATTTACATTAATCGTGTGAAAATAAAATTAGGTTTTGTTAAGTCAGTTGTTGCTGTCATTTATTTACCTGTAGGCCCTAATATTTGGTTGTCCTACAAAAAGACTTTTTCTCCGATAAATCAAATTTCAACGGTTATAAATTGTATTCTTCGGCATTAATCTGTCAATGTGGACTAAGGAGTTTAGGTAACTTGCTAAACTCTTGACCGCCGTCAGCAGAAGAACTGGCGAAAATAGTGTATGCATTCTTTGTTATACCAGTTCTGAATAACAACGAAGTACGATTTAAATGCACGGCAGGCGAGCCTCAGTTACCAGCGGCTATGTTTATAGACAAATGAGTGAAAGGATTGGCACGGTATATCCTCGTTCGACAGGAAAAATCGTGTCATGTGGCACTATCTCAACACTGGTGCCTTATTCCAGAAGAAAGAGCCCGCCACTCACCTCTCAGATCAGCTGAAAGCTCCGCTCGTGGTCCTTAGACAGCAGTAGACACCTAAGCCCGCTGAGCTCTGACCATGGCGGCTTATAGAGAAAACGGGT
>JARYHS010013630.1:245766793-245926894 GCA_031002005.1 Vandiemenella viatica
GGAAACTACACTTTTAAATTCTCTAAAATATCGCATTAATATACGTGTGTTATATATTTGTGTTCTGTGTCTTTTTGTTTCACTTTTATAACCGGCTACTTGAAATATTCAGTTTTTACGAAATGTGAATAGGAGTGATATGAGGGAGTCTTGTCACATACAAATGTATTATCGTATTTTTGTGAGATATTTCATTTTTAATGTGTTTAGGCACTGTGGAACACTGTTGCAGCTCATTACAGTATATCGTATGCCAGTGTGGTGCTATTTATGAATAATTTGGGACATCGAGCGTGGGTTAAAAGTTCCGGAAAAGCTTGCTACTGAATTTCAGATAAGGACCTGCCTCTACGATTGCTGCTGCGATGCCCCACTGAATGAATAAAAAAACAGTCGCTGAAAACAAACCTATGGGCTCACTAACTTCAATAAATAATTTACCAGTGCCAGAATATTTTGGTGCTTGGATTTAGCAGAAGAACACCTAGCACTTATGGTAAGACGTATCCAACGTATTCGACGATACAGCCTCCAGAGCTCACATGCCGCATTCGGGAGGACGCAGGTTCGAATCCCCGTCCGGCCATCCAAATTTGGGTATTCCATGGTTTCTCCCAATCACTCCAGGTTAATTCCGGGATGATTCATTCAAAAGCCCAAGGTTTTTATGATGACCGGTTATGAAATGTTGACGTTACGGCTTCAGTCTTCTTCTGGGCAGAGCTGCACTGCGATATTTTCACAAACTCTACTAAAGAAAACTTAATTGTGTTTAGTAAAGCGTGCGAAATACATCGCAAAAGGCCGTTGCATTTTGGCCAAAATTTCGGCATTTCATACTAGGGCGCTGCTGTGCAAGCTACACAGCACAGAGCTATTTATTCCGATCGCAGAAACTTTCCACCGCATTGTGATTAGGTTTTGCTCTATCGTATAGAATTAGTAAAGTTAAGGATGGACAAAGACGGAATTTCTATTAACTGGAAACCCTGCTTCCAGAAGAGATGAATGATTTAACTGATCGCCCGTTGAATAACATCAAGCTGACTAAAGTTAGGTCTGCTCTATGACACTTGATCAGTGATAAATTTCGTTTGAGTGAGGTTTTGCTACTGAAACTGAACGACTCGTTGAAGAATATCTTTCAGTTAGTCTTATCATAAGTCACAAGCAGTTTAATAATAAATTTAAGGCAGAAAAAGATTAGACTAGATTAACAGACCAAAACTGAACGAATATAATGCTTTCGAACATTGCAACAAATTCTCTTGTTTTGCAGAAAAAAATGTTGTAGGTTGCCTTCGTTCTCGTAATCATCAACGCATTAGAACATAACCATCAGTGTGTCTTAGCACACAGTCAGTGCAGTTGTGCCGTCATAGGCCACGTCGAATACATTTTGGACTTAAAAAATGTGTATTTCGAGAAAGGAATAGCAAGACAAGCAGAAGAACATAAGTGCACAGATCACATAGAGATGGACATTAGTTTTAATTTAGTTTTTTTTTTTTTTTTTTTTTTTTTTTTTTTTTTTTTTTTTTTTTTTTTTTTTTTTGGAACAATGAGATATTAAAAAAAAACCACCACCCGAAGGTTGGTTGGATCCTCCAAATGGACGAATACTTAATCAGAATGCCAGAGGTTCGACTGCCAGTTCCTTTCCTCCGGGACCTACAGTTTATTGCAAAGTCCGATGCACGGAACGTTCTGACGTATCTTACATACGGAAACCAAATATCATCCAAATACATGAGTAAAAAAATGTAATTTCCCTCAGAACTATTAAAACATGGTACCCTAGGAAGTTTATCGGCAGTTGCTTTCCTGTTTGTCAATAACTGTTGTTTCTCCAATGTGTCAATTTCTTTATGATTTTTTAGTTAGTTTTATGGTTCACAAATTAATGTTTTACCAACAAAAATTTATTTTCTTTATTAAACATAATCGAAAACTCAAACGAAATAAAATTGGAATAATCATCAGTTCATTAATCAAAATAGGCAAACGAAAAAAACAACATAAAAACACTTTCATACTCCTTTTTTCCTTCTTATCGCTTTCGCCTTAGACAAAGGAATATTTCTGCGGTAAATTTACCGATATTCGTCTACCAAGTATTTCCGCCATGATTTTCCTATCAAACTATAATTTATATGCAATTAATCAGCCACAACGAACTGTCCAAGAATCCAATACATTGCTATTCATTTAATGTCCACAAAAGAATAACTCTACACAAACATTTTGCAATGCTGAATTTCTGCTAGTTGAGTGACGTTTACGACAGGAACCCATCCATGCATCCACATCCATACGTCACTGTTGACACCACACATAAATCTGTAAATTGGTATCGATATTTCCAGATATTTCTCAGGTTAGTGTCATGCTTACTTTGAAATCAAACAATTTTTTCTTGGTATATTTTCTCTTACAACTAGGTATCACATAGATTTACTGACTTAAGATTCTAATGTGTGCCTTTCTTCAAAGTACCTAGGTAATGAATGATTCTTAAAATATGTTTTTTAACATTTGAATTTTTCCTAATGCAATAACAACAGATAAAGCGATATTTTCGACGTTGTTTTCACTATGGCCAGTACGCAGGTGCTTATCTTAACAACCTGAAAATATCTATTATCGGGGTATCTAAAGCCTTGTTGCCCCTACGTGACACCAGCAACCCAAGCTGTCGCCCCCACCACCTTCCCTCCACAGATGCCAACCCGGCTACCATCCGTGTCTGACGCGCGACAATTCTTTTCCTGGACCGAGCGTGGTGGGTGAACGGTTAAAGTTCTGGCCTCGCATTCAGGAGGACGCGGGTTCGAAACCCCGTCCGGGCATCCAGACTTGAGTTTTCCATGGTTTCCCCAAATCACTCCAGGCGAATGCCGGGATGCTTCCTTCAAAAAGGCCATGGCCGACTTCCATTCCGTTCTTGTCCCCAGTCCCATCCCGCCTCTAATGACCTTAGCCGTCGACGAGGCGTAAAGCAATAAGTAAAATTAAAAAAAATAATAATCTTTTTCTGGCATGTCGTCGTCGGCCAACCCTCAACGTTAAGAAATTTGTTGCACGCAGCCGACCGGTCACTTGAAATTAAATTAAAGATTATGACATCAATTAACCTTTAAGTAGTTTCTTGACTACAATAGTTAATGAGGGATGTTTTCCACCAGTAACCTAAGATAAGACTGCACTTAGTCCATACGGAGTGGCTCATTCATTACCGGTACTGGGAAGGGGGGGGGGGGGGGGGGGGAAGGCATCGATTACTATCTTTCTAGTACTTGTGTACACTTCCTGAGCCTGGCGGGACAGCCAAACAGATTGCTGTTTGTCGTACTCGGTTCAATATCAAACCACGGAATTTCGATGAAATTTTGACATTTCTGCCCTGTGGGTCAGATTCCATATTTAACTGTAGTTCCCAGAGGAAAGGAACTAACGTACCTCTGACTGACACTGTCTCAGTATATTCTCCAAATAACTTTCGCGTTACGGGTTAGCGATTTTATGCAAGGTTCAAGACTGCAAGGTGTTCAAAATTATTTGGCACCAAATTGGTCTGCTTCACTCTGCACGAACATTTAATGAACGATTTGTTTACGTATCTTGGAATACCGCCATTAAAGAGTGTTATCACGACTAGAGGACTCAGATTCATGTCGGTTCAGGATAATTACAATTTATATTTGGTATGACCACAGTAAAGAACCAGATTGAAACGAAAATATGGCTCATTACTGAACAACAGTGGTTCAAGCCTTGCTGATAGCTATTAACAGAAAAACTATTTTTCCTTTGAAAGCAAATACTTCGTTACTGATAACAATTAAACGGAAAATCTGATGGGAAATTGAAGATAATTTTTCGTTGAATTGCTGGTAAAATATTGATGTAGTTTCCATTGATGTACAGCTCGTGGTACTCTGGGTAAATATGGGATATATTTCATTTTGATGTGACGCGGAAAAGCTGAGGTGAAATTTAAGATAATTCTTCATTGAACATAATTAACGAAAGAGTAAAGATAGAATTTTTATGATGCTTCCAACAACAGTCCAATGAGTAGAATAAGGTATGTTGTATTTTGAAACGAAGTAGAAGAGCTGGGAAATTAAAATAGAGATGTCCAAAAATTATTATCTTTTTCAAGATAAGCAACTTCTCACATTCAAATTATTTTTCATGATTTCTGGTTTATTCAAAGAAATGTAGTAAAAGTTTGTTTCCGTGGCCATCCATTGATCAATAAAAAAAGAATTTGCGTTAGTTGTATGTTTCTTGACATTTAAATCATTCATCAAAATGTTAAGATAATGGAATTCGACTAGGATAAGCTTAACAAATCACAAAAAAACGAATTCCGTGTTTCACATTTGAAAGTTTTCAATAAGACCACATTGTTCAGATATTACTGGATTTCCTTGAAGAGTAAAAGACAAGCAAAAAATTAACCATTTTTTCAACCCCAAAGGGGAAATTTTTCTGTTGATTGTACTTTGAATAGAAACAAAAAACTCTTACATTGTAACACACTTTCAAACGAACGAAGTCGCGGGTAAATGCTAGTAAACTATAACTTCAAATGCGCAGCTCGCTATTTACTGTAGAATATTACTGACTACCGTTTGAACATAGGACGAACCATAATTTCTTTCTGTTCTGTTGTTATCCGTTCTCAAAACTAGTTCCATATCTGACTGATACGTAAAACTAAAACTATGCGCCTGGCTTCCATTTTTCTGGTAACAGTTATATACAGATCTAAAGTCGTTTACAAATTACGTACAAAACTAAAAAATCAATACTCTGCGCAAAAAAATATACAGTAGTACATGGCATTACATAAATATGTTAGACTCAAAGAGCGAAAACGCTGAAAGACCGAAAACCCTCTTTTTGCGAAAACGCGACCACAGCTTGTTGTAGTTTCTTGAAAACGGCCTCAACACGCTGCAGCTTATCAGTATCAAACTCTTTGTATTCACCACAAATCGGTCCAGGATGCCTTTAATATATATGATTCATCTTACCCGACGCGTTACAAGGGTAAAAAAAAATGTGAGTCGTCATGTGTGGAGTATGCGACCTGGACCAAACGCGAATTTCGCGTTGTGGCTAACTCAAAAAGGCTGTTATTTGTAAGTGACATTACGCGAATAACGTGCTGTGGTCGTTTTCAAGAAACCAGAACGCACCGTGGTAATTTTTTTCGCTCCATGAGCGTTTTCGGTCTTTGAGTCTAAAATATACACTAGAGTGTCAAAAGATATGAGATAGGATGATGCCAGATGGTGGTAGCTCCGCAGAAAAAAACTTAAAAATGTGCGTTGCTGTGTCAGGGCTTTCGTTTGTTCTATTCTGAGTCGTGTGAAATGTTTTCTGAAGAGATAATGACCGCAAAGCATGAATTACTCGTAACAGACTCTGAAAGCGAAATTAGTAATTGGCGCTAAAGGAATTGTGGATTTCATTTAGGAAATTGTTCGTGAATTCAACGTTCCTTCATCCCCATTGTAATGAGTATGCCGTGAATATGTAATTTCCGCCATTACCTCCCACCATGGACGACGCAGCAGCTGATTACGTCTACTTTAGGACCGAGAGAAGAGACGTGTGCGTCGATGTCTCAATGTTGACAGACATGCAAAACTGCCCTAAAGAATGGCAACACTCTGTGTGGCACGTGCGGACAGACCACTGAAAATTGGCGTTGATGGAATACAGCAGTGGAAGACCGACGCAAATGCCTCGGCTAACAAAACACATTGGCTGCAGCGCCTTTTCCGGACTCTGGAACGTAACTAGAAAAAATTGCGAGGTCAGATGAATCACGAATACAGACGGTAAGAGCTGATGGTTGGTTTCGAGTGTGTCACAGACCCCACAAGGCCATGTAACAGGTTGTCAGAAAGGTGTTGTGAAAGCTAGTGGTGTCTTCATCCTGGCATGGACTGTGTTTACATGGCATACCTGGGACCTCTGCTCAAACTGAACCAACCATTGACTGCAAATGGTTATGTTCAGCTACTTCCAGACAATTTTTAGACATTTATGGCCTTAATGTTCCTTATCAACGATGGACTTTCCAAGACGAAAATGCGCTATTTAACCAAGCGAAAGTATTTAACGACTGTTTTGAGGAACATTCTGGACAATACCAGCGATTGTCTTATCCACCTATATCGCCAGACATGAATCCAATCGAACACGTTTGGGAAATGATCGGAAAGTCAGTTCGAGCACAATGTACTCTGCACCGGCTGCTCTTTATGAATTATGGACTGCTGTGGAAGAAGAATGGGTAAATATTCCTTCAGGGGACTTCGAAGACTTGTTGAATTGTGCCACATCGGCTTGCTGCACTTCGCCGGGCAAAAGGGGATGCCACACGATAGAGACAGTTGTCCCATCACTTTTTGCACTCGGGTGTATATTCATTTAGACAATAATTTAATTGACATACCTGAGCTCCAGTGGTAGGATCTGTATCAAATTTTGGAAGATATATTTGCTAGAAATACCCTGTTTAGATTAGTTTTCTGTCTTAATATGATGGTGGTCAGACTGAAATCTGTATGTTCATAGTGCTTACATTGTTCACCGTTTAAACAATTTATATAGTCCTTTACAGTTAACGTTTTGGTGACAGAGCTTGCCAGACCCTTTTTCCATCTTAATGTATGGTTGGAATATACACAGAATGCGTAAATTTTCGACGTGAGACCTGCAAACTCCAACAATCAAAAAAACATTTGCTTCATTCTCCTTGCTACAGCGTACTATTCCGAAACAGGAAGCTGACACTAGACACCCCTTGTTTGGACACGAACCTCAAACCCCAAGGTAAAATAAAAAAAAAGCTTCATACAGACAACTACAGCCGTAACATCTTCACCTGTAGCTCGCCGTGTAGAACAATTCGTTACCTGAAGGGCATTGGGGGAATGTCAAATAGGCACCGGCCGCGGGGTATTATGCTACATGGAGGGCTCTAAACAGACAAGTGTCCCGAAGCAGATCCAGCATTAGCTGCCCATGCACATACACATTTGCGTGCGAGTAAGCTCGCCAAACATTTACGCGCGGATATTCTCGCGACGAGTCTATACTTGTCAGTGCCCATACACAGGAACATCAGTTCCACACATTTGTCGTTCATTTGGCTCGCCGCGGTCAAATTGTTGTGTTTATGGTAGTCGTCTACGGATTTATCCGTCATGATTTCCTGGCTCGCGGCTCACTGGGAATTCCAAAACATCGCGAGCCAAGTGTAGTGAGGTTATATTACAAGCGACGTGACAATATTGAAATGAATCATGTTTTTAAGTTCTACACACAAAAAAAGTATTTATTCGTGCAGCAGCTTATATTAGAGCTGTAAAAAAGAAAAGAAACGTACAGTATGAAAAATAAAGTGGTTGCAGAAAGATTATAAACACGATCATATTATGCTACTTGTACTATTCGAAAAGCATTTTCTTAGATTTCTTGAGTATTACATAAATGCACAGATACATCTTCCCCTTCATAATTTGGGCTTCCTGTATTCCTGATATTGTCCATTGGTTCGTGTTGATCTCTCATTAGTCGTAATAATATCGTAAATTAGTTTGTAGATTTTGACTTCGCCTATTCCACTTCTTGTCGAATTTTCATTTTTTTAAATGTATTTCTTGCGAAAAGTACTCCGTAAAGAGTTGATTTTCTTTTTTTATTAATGCACTATAAACTTTTATACTATATTTCTCACAAACCTCTATCAAACTATATCAAAGAACAATTTTTTTAAACCTCTGTTCCCATACTCTTTTGGTTCCACCTTTCACAATGGAGTATGTTGCTGATTTGTCACAATTAAATGAGCTACGAATTCTCTGCTCATCTTACTTAACTTGTTACACACTAAGCAAGGATTATCTGCCGCGAGTAAATTGTTAAGTGAGATATCTGTGTGTTGGTTACCGTCGCGCATGCTCGCCACGTTCAAATACGTAACGATTGTTATTTGGCTTGTGATGCGGCTCGTCGTTAGACAATTAACACACACATTTTATCGTCTATATATGGATCGCCACGGAATTGCTGGCGCACAAATGTGTGTGTGTATGCCTAGCTATTAAGAAATGGGGTTACACTACTGAAAATGATTCTAATATCTTTAGACGAGCAATTCTTGTATATAATTGGTATCTCGGAAACGGTGATAACGATTGAGATGAAATTTCATATTTAGATAACATTTTGCTTTTTAAGTTTATGTAAATAGATGTCTTGTCTGCAAAATCGTGAGTTTACAAAATCCGAACAATTTTTGTAGTTGGTATCTCGGAAACGACTCTGACGCCATATCGTAGACGTTTCAGGTGCCATCAAGCCTACTGATAGTTAGTTTCTCTTTTGTTACAGGGAACTCTTATATCTTTAAACGAACAGTCCTTGTATACTAGCTGACCCATGCGAATTCGCATAGTATCATGATCAGTCACCGAATGTTAATATAATATTGTGGAAATAAGTAAATGCAAGTATATTTACTAATGAAAGGTATTTTATTTTGAAGATTCGTAATAAATGTCAGTCTTATTGTAAAAAGTCGTTATCATTAAATTTTACATGTTAAATTGTAAAACATTTTAAAAGTAGATATTAAAAAAATACATATTGGCTTTGGCAGATGTGATTTTTTTCAAACTTCTTTAATTTACGTAAATAGTTTATCTGATAACAATATTAGCAGTTATTATGCTACCGTTTACTTTTTAACCGAATGTGTCTTTAACACAAACATAAATATTGATTGAATCAAAAAGGCGTGAAAAAGCAGGTGTCCATACGAAAAGGCAGGTTCTGGTGAATAAAATCCCGCGCTTTGAAGCGACTGACCATGTGCTTTATTTACGGCCATCCCGAAGGTTTATCGGAGTGAATGAATTTACCACTGATGATGTAATTGTCTAAGTGAATTACCACTAATCGTGCATCATTAATTGATCCCTGATCAGTATTAAAATTTCTATTTAACATAATAATAGGATTTTTCTTTAAAATCAATTTATGAGATGGAAAACAGGACGGTCTTGGATATGGGTCCAGCGATTTGGATGATATTCCCTATGTAGGTAACCTTTTGATTTTCTCTTAACTCATCAGGAACTCAGGAACCATTAAGCCTACCGTTGTTTGTTAAGTTTCTCTTCTTATCTTTAGCCAGAGCAAGGAATTGTTCCGTTCAAAATGGCTAGGAAGCCTTCAAAGAAAACTTTTAACTTTAATCAAACTTACTTATATGTTGAACAAAAATCGAAAGATGCCGAGCAAAGATCGGTCACCGAGGTACTTGTGTAAATGAGGTTTGCTGCAGGACCCACATCCGGTATGCAGAAACCTACCTGAACCATGCACTATCGACGACCTTTTTAGGGGGAATTAGAAGGCCATCAGGATTGCAGAATTCTGGTTTACACATCCCATTTAATTTTTGCATTGTCGCTTATAAGCTTGATATTAATTAATTAATTTTATTTGTTTTAATTTGTTTCAACTTGTCATGTTACACGTGAAATTGATAATAACTAGTTGAATACTTCCAGGGTGGATTTCAAGGATAACAGGATTTGTAACACTCCAAAGAGCGTTACTGTCATTTTTGGCTGATATTAATGTTGATTTGTTGGTATTGTTAGTTGTAACGAATTGGAACTAAATGATAGGTTAATGCGTGCTTTTGTAGCCGGGTAACCACTAGAAACACATTCTTATTGTATCTCTTGAGCGTTGCAAGGAGGTGCGTGGTGTAATCGCTGAACTTGAGGTGCAGTGGGACTGGAGAGAGAGAGAGAGAGAGAGAGAGATTGAGGACGGTTCTGACGTGTCTGCGCAGGGAGCGATGCGAAGTAGCGGGAATCAGCTCCCATCAAGCTGTGGATTAGTTTTGTGTGAACGTCTAGTAGAGAGAGCTGAAGGTTTAATTGTTTTTCGAAGTGAAGAAGCTTTGAGAATTATTTACAAGACAGTTACATTGTTATTGTGATTAATGGTTGTACGAAGCGCCTTGGGGATTTTGGTTAATTATATGCCCGTCACCTAAGACACTCATTTTCCGTTTGCGGATTTCAGGAGTCTTAGTTCGCAGTTTGCTTTTGTTTACTACTGGCGTATTATCAACTGTTTGATTGAATAACTTTTTTTTTTTTTTTTTTTTTAATGGCATTCGGCAACGGAGGCCATACAGCCAGCTCAATGTGTATTTTTTTCCAATGTATGGACGCCACAGGACGGACAGGACATTCACACAGACACACAACACTTAACATCCATGCCCGCGGCCGGATTCGAACCGGCGGCCTTCGGCACGTGGAGCTAGCACTCTAGCCCCTACGCTACCGAGGCCGGCGATTGAATAACTTGAGACTACCGATTTATTTTGGTAATCTTATGATAAACCTGTTATCTCGCCAGAGAGCAGTTTCCAAGGAAGGCGACCGTGGCCTGTTAACCTGACTGTTGATGCAAGTGTATAAAGGATTTATTAATTAACCAAGAGAATTTTGTAATTAAATCGTTACAGATTTGAAAAAATAGATGAAGCTGTCTGTCCGCATAAAAGAATTTGGGACATCCCGATTGAGGTATAGCAAATTCATAACTAAAACGCTACATCCATAGTTTAGATAGATGGGGAATGCACATTCTAGTGGGATCGTAAGGTAAAAAAGCTAACTCCCAATGTTCACCATTGGCGGAGAAGTCAAACAAATCCCCATGCTTCCTCAGGATTTCCGCGAGTAGCAATCAAATCATGAGCGACGTTTGCCATGTTCCTATAAAAGATAAAATGGACCGCGCCGTTTTCAAGGAAATCTTCCAGCCACTTTTCTCCCCGAACAAATTCCACCCCGCGTCCAGTTGAACTATTCAGGACGTTCAGCTTCAAAACAAAATTCTCGGCTTCATTCAACCCTTCCCGATCAATGGTCTTGTATATAGAATTCGCTGACATAAGTTACAGGTTTCTTTCAATTCAGTGGGCCCTGGTTATGATGAGGAGAAGAAAGGGTGTGCGTGCGTGCACGCGCGTGTGTGTATGTGCGCGGGGGTAAAGGTGAACCTAGTTTCATAGTTAACAAGTGCGATTTTGTATGAGCTGTAATGTCAATATGTAATATAATAATAATTCGGGTAATATGTATAATTAATGTTTGTCGTAATTAAAATAAGTAACGCTTCATCTATTTAAAGTCTGAAAATAATTTTTCAATTAAATCCTTCATCGAGTATGGGACCGAAATTTCTCAACTATCTGACGTAACAATGAAAAAAATTTGATTAAATTCCGTCGCCTGATTTTAAACAGAGTTCTCCAGGGGGGAAACAATAATCTGTAGGCCGGTATGCCAAGCTCGGGTAATGTATGCAATTATTAGAGAGATATTGATATACAGCCGTTCTTTCCTAGCTTTACGCCTCGTCGACGTCGACGTCAATAGAGGACGGGAGGAATGGTCACAAGGAACGGAAAGGAATTCGGCCATGGCCTGATGAAGGAACCGTCGCGATATTCACCTGGAGTGATTTGGGGTGTCATGGAACGCCCGAATCTGGATGGCCGAACGAAGATTCGAAACCGCGTCCTTCCGAATGCGAGGCCAAAGTGTTATCGCCCATCCACCATTTTCGGTGAGTTAATTATCGTCATATCTTAAGTTACTGGTGATGAACATCGGTTATGTAGTTATTGTAATCAAAATATTACTTGAAGCTAAACAGATGTCAGCCGGCTGCATGCGTCAAGTCCTGCTAATTTCTAAACATTGAGACCAGGCCAGACAGGAAATGTGACGTGTCTGGGCACCAGGGGTGGCTGGGGAGGCAGCTGCTGTGTAAAGTCGGTTGGGATGACATCGAGAGTGGTCGGTTGAACTTGGGGGTTAAGTGGCCTTTGATCAACACATGCTGGACAATTGCAGTTCGCTAAGATAAATACCTACGCGCTGGTCATAACGAAAATGACGTCGAAAATATGACTTCGTCTTTTATATTGCACTATCTTCATTCCTGAATAAAAGGTAACTATGCTTAGAAACTATTGCTGAACTTCCTTGTTTATTTATTTTTATATGTATTTTAAACCGTTCAATCAAAATATTTATAAATTTATAATGTCATATATGTGGTGCCTATGCTTAAGCAATAACCATGGAGGATTTTCTTGTTCCATAGCAACTTCACGGGGAAATTTAACTGGGGAGCTTTCTCCTTGCCTTCACGAATTTGAGATGTTTGTGTGTTAGGTGAATGATGAAAGAGTAAGTGAAACCCTTTGTCGGCCTGCTAAGGCCCACTCTCCCGAACGACGCTAATTGGCCAGTCAGAAGTATCATTTAGGTTACTTGGTTTACTTTTATGTGTGTTTATCTAAAATTTGTTAATTTGTTTGCCGTTGGAAATATTAGATCCCAATTATAAAATATTTTGGTTACATTATAACATTTATGTGGAAATTTTCTGGGCCATTTGGAATAAATGGTATCATAAATTAATAGTATTGTTAAAGTTATAGTATTTTTCATTCTCGTATTCATTCACCTGCAAGATTACTTACAAATATATAACAGAAATTTAAAATTCCTAGGCATGTTGTAGATGTTTTAACTTGATTTATTTTTATTTGGAATAAAAACTAAAAGGATTAAGTCTAAATTGCTTCCGGAATGCTGGTGAGCGCGTGTTGTAGTTACGCATTCGGCAGAAAAATATGTGGTCTGTTTGGCACTAATGCAGAGTTTTTTGTTTGTTGCCGCCAAGTACAGAAGAAGATTTGGAGAGAAGAAGACTCTGGCAAAACTTATATTCCGAATGGTCTACCATCTTGATGTGCTCCAAGAGTCTTTATTCGGTAGGGCTAAGAATGCGAGCGTCTGAGACAAGACGCGTAGGCTATCGTTATTCCAGCTCGGCAGCGCATTATGTCGCCCCCGGCGCCACATTTACGAAATAAAGGGAGCAGGTACACGCAGCGTAGCGGCTAAAGCAAGACTAACGACACAATATCCACAAAAAAAGACGGAGCACTACGCCTCGCGCCACAATGCAGCTACCGTAATTTTGGTCTCGGCAAATTGGTTGCCTATTCCAATCCGACGACAGCCGCCGCCTGTGGGCGTTCTTAAAACACGGCGACAATGAGTCGGGATAAAGCGTCGTGTCTCATCGGAGGCGTACAATGACAGCGGCATTCGCTGTCGAGTTGTATGTAGGAGTTGCTACAGGCTGATGACAAGTTATAGGGTACCACAAGTCTTTTTCATTTTGGTTCCATTTGTGAACTGTAAATCAACAACGTGCTCTTAGGGTACTCAATGCATCCGAATCTCAGCACGCTGTTTCACATGAAATTGGTAGGGGAGACATAGTTCATAATATATAGCACTCCATATCGTCCATATGTTGATATAGGGGATGAGATTAAAGCCATTATGGTAATGTGTCTACTGGAATGAAGGAACTCTTAAGAAGTATGAAGCTAAAATTCAAGCTATGATATCAAGTAACAAAACAGGCAGGAATGAGAACGGGTGTGTCACAAAGTCGTATATTGGTACCGTTAGTGATCATTATCCTAATTTAATTTTTTATTTATTCAAAAAAAATATTTTACATTGAAATATTATATGATAAGTATAGATTATAAATAATGATAATTATTTAGGATCTAATAATTACAGTGAAATGGCACAAAAAAATCATACAATAAAATTTCCGAAACAAGAAAATAATTACTTGACAGACACTCAATAATTGGAGTCAACATACAGCTACAGAAAATATAAAAACAAATAGTTACAGAAAATAAAAAGGCAGAACCAAATAATCTTCAAAGTATTTTATATTAAGAACCTCATTATTGACTTAACACATGTATGAGTTCTCGCTTAACATCACCATGCTATCACTGAAAAAATCAAGTCTCTGTATGCGTTCTAATGCACTGCTCGCCACATAATTAGATGCCATCTACCAAATAGCTCTCTCAACCTCGCACCAGAAGGGCAACGAAAATACACATCACAAAGAATCGCAGAGAAATATATAACACTGGAGATAACTTTATGTAGAAAGAGGACAACATGGGCATTTCGTCTCAACTCCCAAGGGTTGAAACCAAGATTAGTTCCAACGGCAACCAGCGGAATATCTTTCTAGTGAAAGCCCAAGCAATAACCTGGAAGTCTTATGAAATTATTTTTAAGCTTATGGATTCAATGAGCGGTTAAGTTGAGAATACAACGGTGCTATAGTTAAGTAGAGGTTGGACGTGAGTAAAGTACAAAAGCCTAATGGTATGAGTATCGCTGATAAATCTCGAAGAGCATTACACTAAGCCCAGACATTTTGAGGCCTTGGCGCTTATAATATAGGCACGGTTTTTTCTGGATTGAGGTTGTATGTTAGAAGAACTCCAAGAAGATTTCTTACAGTTGTGCAGCGAATCAATAGCTGGTTTTCATCTCGTATTCGAAATGATTGATTCTGCGGTTTAGTCAGAAGTGGGATTGTTTTCAGGTGATTAAATATTGCGTAATAGAAATAAAGCGCAAGCGGTTTGTGCAACAGTTTCAATGGATCTGTGCAGGACATCTAAAAGTTTAGGTCAAAATGGAATGGAAATAAATGGCAAGAGAAGTCAGCTTATTACATATGAAGTCAGAAAAATAACGATTTTGCATTTCTTCCTTATCTCAGGGGGTAGAAATAGCTCCATAAGGTTAGGACGGCAGGTGTACTATCCCCCGAAGATGCTCAGGATTGTACTTGAAAACTCATTTCTTTATCCGACCAAACAATTAATTTACTAAAGTTAATGCCAGCACTAATTTTGTCATTGGTGGCTAAAAAGTCTTCAAATGAGCAATATGCTTTTAATTGAGGACCGAACAGGCGGTAACTGGGACCTTAATCACGGCGCATTCTCGCAGTACACTGAATACTTTCGTACCATCATGAGATTTACTGTTTTCCCACTGTGTTGTGTTAGTTGCTGCCAGGTATCATTTCTGCAGTAGCAATTTAATTCCTCCACTTCTGATTCGCCTTTTTCTCACTGTGCCTTTCAAGATTCCTCATACACGTACTCGACAAAAAGTTACTTCCGAATGTAACTCTGTTGATTAATATCCGTGAAGTGGCTAAAGTTCCCAGTTCTTGTACTGTTTTCAGAAAAGCGTATACCGATGGGGAGATACGATTCGTGTACTGAGTTCGTCTTTAGTCTTCCCGTTGCGATCCACACAGTTTCGTTAACTGTGACGGCCGTTTGCTTTATATTTTTAGAGGCGTATTATAACGTGGTGATGTATTCTGCAGCCGACACACATTGCGAGTGCTGAGAGTGTCAGTGTTTAAGGTTGGCATCTTATAGTTATTCGTCAACGTTCTGATTACGTTCTTCAGAGTACCCATTTTTTCCTTGGAATTGAAACAGTGGTGTTTGAATTTCAGTATACGGTTCAATGTGATTCCTCAAAGTTCGGTGGCCGACAGTTTTATAGTAGATTAACTCTCGACCTTTCTCTCTTTTTATTTCTAATGTTGATAGCGCGTGGGACATGATTTTTAATATTTGGCATCGTAGTAGCTGGGAAGTGCATACAGAATGCCAAGATATAGTTCTGGTGTAAAGCACCCTCCGCCAACCGCAATGTTTGTGAACTGCGGAGTATAGGTGTAGATGTGGAATTTATCTCAGTAACTGAAAGAATTTAAAATAAAACTTCGCTTAATGCATAAGTAGGCGTGAAGTGCTGATGAAAGAGTTTCCCTTTTCGGCCAAATAATACACATCCCGCGTCAGCTTATTCATAGAGTAAAAATTTAATTTTAATTAATATTGCCTCCATAATTGAATCCCATAATATTGACTTTTACTTCACTTGTGGTCTGTATTCTACCGCTACAGTTGGTAATTTAAAAAGTTAATGAGGAGTCGGAAATCACAATCAAAAGGTCATTACCGAATTCCTTCCCGTTTCTTGCCCCAGTCCTTTCCCAACACTAATGATTTCAACATCGACGAGGCGTAAAGCTGTCTCAGTAGTTATGTATAACAATGAGGGCAGAGTTAGCTTCTGATAAGATAGTGATTGATTTACATTAATCGTGTGAAAATAAAATTAGGTTTTGTTAAGTCAGTTGTTGCTGTCATTTATTTACCTGTAGGCCCTAATATTTGGTTGTCCTACAAAAAGAATTTTTCTCCGATAAATCAAATTTCAACTGTTATAAATTGTATTCTTCGGCATTAATCTGTCAATGTGGACTAAGGAGTTTAGGTAACTTGCTAAACTCTTGACCGCCGTCAGCAGAAGAACTGGCGAAAATAGTGTATGCATTCTTTGTTATACCAGTTCTGAATAACAACGAAGTACGATTTAAATGCACGGCAGGCGAGCCTCAGTTACCAGCGGCTATGTTTATAGACAACTGAGTGAAAGGATTGCCACGGTATATCCTCGTTCGACAGGTAAAATCGTGTCATGTGGCACTATCTCAACACTGGTGCCTTATTCCAGAAGAAAGAGCCCGCCACTTACCTCTCAGATCAGCTGAAAGCTCCGCTCGTGGTCCTTAGACAGCAGTAGACACCTAAGCCCGCTGAGCTCTGACCATGGCGGCTTATAGACAGAACGGGTTTCCTCCGAGTTACACAACCTCCACTTATATGTCTGATACTGTGCTCGTAATTATCAACAAAGCGGGACAAGCGTAATACAAACATCACAACCATGCCTAATTGAAAATTTTATGTATGTATAGGAACTTAATCATAATGGTTTATTCACTTTCACTACATAAAATGAATATGGAACTGTGGAGAACACTGCCATGGGTTGATCGCAGTAAGCTTCCAAAAAGGCTGTCGCATTCATTTATTGTTGCACATCAGTATCAGCATGTTATGTGCTACTTTTAGCACTTGCGTTATATTTAAAATAATATTTCATTAATCAGAAGCTTTGTTATACAACATGAGCTGATGCATGCCAAAAATGACAATAATACAATATTACTAACCTCAACGAGGAGTGGGTTATTGCAATAAAATCTTGAGAAATTAATTTTTAGTAACAAAACTAATGAACCGGCAGAATAACGTAATTCTGTGGTATTTTTGTTATAGCTTGTTGTTTGTAAAATGTTTTGATGTGATATGACTCTCACGACAGATAAGACATTGAGTACCATCGTAAATAGCATATAGGTCGACTTATTTGTCAAATAAAAATGGAAGTCATCTTTGCAGGTTAAACTGATCTTTAAGTAATTCTGGGTTCATATCATCAATTCATAATTAGTTTCTACGAACAATATAAAATAACTGAATGATTAAAAGTTGATTAGTTATACCACCAGCGTATATTTAATATTGTATTTCTCTTTATCTCTTCACCATTGTTTTTTCTTATTTTGTAATATCCCACATGGTTGAAAGACCTACTACTCTATCTGGAGTAATGATTCTCATGAAAGAAAATGAAGAGAGAAAGTGTATGATTGTGACGTAAAGCTGCGTTTGTAACTATGGGTATGCGAAGATTATGTAAATTCTAAGATATGGAAATCATCCCTGATTTATTTAAATAATCAAATTTAATTTACGTGGACAGTTTCTGAAAGTTTTCGAATGCTTTGCTCATAGTGCTAAAGAATAAAAATTCTGTCATATTATTGTTACACTTTAGTATCAGCATGTTATGTGCTACTTTTAGCACATGCGTTATAATTAAAATAATATTTCATTAATCAGAAGCTTTGTTATACAACAGGAGCTAATGCATCCCAAAAATGACAATGATTTTTGTTTTTCACTGCCTTTATATATATATATTGCAGGGAAGTGGTTTCAGTATAACTTATTAGAGTATTTTGGTGCGTGGCAGCTCACATAGCACCGAAGGCAGTGTTTACTGAGTACTGTGCGTACTCATAATTACGTCAAACACACATGCAAGAGACGGTAGAAATGCAGCCGTTATTTTTGCATAATCTCTGCCCCTCTGTTGTGGCTGCTATATTTTAACGCCAAAGGACGAATTTCGGTTTGAAATACAACTGCAATAATTGTCAAGCGAATTCGCCACCGGCGACACAAAAATCGGCGGTGTAGCGGTGTTTATCAAAAGGCTCCAGTTTTTTTCTGATGCCGCTGAACTACGGCAGATGGGCCAGTATTTAGGAGCCGCCGAAAGTTTTGCAGTGACGTGAAATTATGATGGAGGACTCTATGGTAAGCCCATGCAGCCGAATACCTACACAACAATCTCAACGATATTTTGCTATTTACCTTTTGCTCACCAATACTCTTTTGAGAACTTCACGCATTTAAAAATCGCTTTTACTATTCTCCATATTATTGCTATTATTCGTGCATAGGAGAAATGTATTTATTAATATTAGAATGCTAGTAATCTATAAGATTTTCTTTTTATGTTGTTACGATACTCGTTGTTATTGCAGTTGAAGTTGTTTCGAAAGTCTGGCCAGGTTAGGAAAACGTTCCGAATCTCCTCATAATGAATATTTCCAATCCTTGAGCATTTAATACAGCGGATGTTTCAGCGAAGGAGTTCATATTTTTAATGCAGTTACGTAAACGACCCGCCTGTGTGTGCTCCGTCGTATATGAATAGGAAGTTCTGATTAAATGGATGGTTGTTTGCAATCGTTTATCTCATAAACAGACATTTCACCAGCAAACTACTTACAACAATGAACCATGAAGACAATTTACCTGATTTTTTTATTTATTTATTTATTGACATTCGGTTATGTAACCATACAGCCATCACTTGTAACATGATTCATTATCGTTAACTAATTACATGTTTGATTATACTCATTACTATATTGCATCTGTTAATTATTGTTATACTTATGCTACTTACAATTTTGATTATATTGGTTACAATTTTAAACAGAACTTATATAAACGTAATTAAAGTCTTTCAGGTATAAAGCCGAATCGCTGTAGCAGTTGATACAATTCGTTTTGAAGTCAACTTGCAGGTATACGTGAGGCAATACCGACATTGATATTCACGAGTCTAAATTATTATTTTCTTTTGTTCACGTTCGGTTATATGACAATACAGCCGTGAATTGTAAGATAATTCATTATGCTTAATTATTTACATTTACCTGATTCGCGGCTGCTTGCTGTAATGATGCATTTTAGAAACTCCGAATAGCGTTATTTCTCGGATGTGCCGTTCAGCACGTCAAAATGGATAGTTCATAAGAACTGTCCCAGAAAACAGCCAACACACAGGTTCAACGAACCTTGGTGGCTGCGCCGGCGGCGGGAAGATGACGGCTCCTGGGGTAAGCCAGGACTGGAACCCTGCTCAGTAGCGAGGGGCTGACTACACTTTCTCCGGAGGCTACAGCTGTTCTTCTCCTAGTGTGATCGGGAAGATATTCTTGTAATCTATTTGGTAGCACTCTTTCTGCTGTTCCAACTCCACTATCTTGCCCTATGACTGGTTTAAGTATAAAATAATTAACATCAATTATGTCCAAAAGAGATCACGACCTGTAAGAAGTGTGAGCTGAGATATTCTAATGACTAATTCGGAATTCCAGTTTTTTTCTCCCCAATGGTATTAACTAGACCCTACATTAAAATCAATTTGGATATTCATAGTCTTATACATGTAGATTCCTTTAATTAATTGTTAATCTGCCTTTGATAATAAATCCAGTCCTATCCTTAATAATGAACCACTATTAACAATTAGGAATTTAATTATCAATAAATAACTAAATTAATAATGAGCCATACATTTCACTCAACAGAAAAGCGTTGTTTCTAATATTAATAGCACACGATGGATTTTTTCGTGTATGAAGAAAAGGGGCAAAGTTAGATGCTTTCGAAATGTAGATGTATATAACGAATATATTATGAAATGTGATAAATCATTTAGAAATTAAATTTTAAGGAATGAAGCAGGATTAAAAACGTGATGTTACAATTAACTAAAAACCATGTTTTTATTTGAGAATTATGCATCTACTACAAAATTGGAGCTAAGGTTATAAAATACATCTGTACTGAACAGTCAATCGTAAAATTTTTCTACACGTCACTAGGATAATGTTTTTATTTATTTATAAAAAAAAAAACAAAAAAACAAAAAACACTCATAACAATATTCCGCCGTTTTACATGAAGCGAGAACCATTTCGTACATGCCAAATTCAGCGACTTCCAAAAAACAGAAACAGTTTCCAGTGCCAAAAATATCTGGAACATTTTTTTCCAACAATGTATTGTTACTGACACCGCAAGACGCGCGTAGCGTTAATGTTTTTAAAATTCCACTTTTGATCGCTGGATGGTGGTGAGAGTCGGCGTGGAGGTACCGATTAGTATGCGTTGGTTTTCGGTACCTCCACGCCGACTCTCACCACCATCCAGCGATCAAAAGTGGAATTTTAAACACATTAACGCTACGCGCGTCCGTGGTATATGACGAAGCGAGTATGGCCGCTGAAAGAGAAATTTAAAGGAGACATTTCTAGCCAATGGCTATAGCGTAGCTGCTTGTAATAAGGCCTTGGCATGCCTTGATCGCTCTATTTCTTCTCGCACTGCAGCATCGTTGGCGGAGAACAGCAAACCACCTGACAAGGCAGTGGCCGTCCTGCCACACATCCAAGGAGTTATGGATAAGATTGGTCGGCTGCTTAAAAAGAAGAATATCTGTCCCGTGTACAAGGCCCCTAGGAAATTATCCAGCATCCTGACCAGCGTTAAAGACAGGAGAGAACATTTGCAAACACCAGGAGTACATGAAATTCCTTGTAGCTGCGGTAAGATATATATTGGGAAAACAGGACGCACTGTTAAGGAGAGGCTCAATGAACACATTAGGCATTTGAAAAATAATGATGCAATCAAGTCCGCTGTAGTGGCCATTGAATTTTATTCGATAAGTACAGCGTCAAGCCATTGAAAGCAGATGGTGGCCTAGGCGTAGAATAGAAGCGTTAGAAATACAAAAACGACCGAACAACATTAATGCCGACAATGGTTTGCAACTTGACCATATTTGGTCATACCTTCTCAGGAATACCCAAGACGAACGGCCCCATCCAACCGCCTACACCGGGCACGGTGACGTCACCGCGGACGAATAGCGCCCGCCCGCACTAGCTTCCTGCTACTATATAAGGGCGATAGCGGCAACTCACAAGCAGTCCTCTGAGGAAAGCCGCAGTAAGATGGCAGAAACGTTACATTTAAATATATCGACGCGGCTCCAACCGGAGAACCAAGATAATACATGAAATAGGAATCGTTGAAAAACTTGCTATTGTTGGAATTCTCTTTCTCGTCACAAATTTTAGTGGTTGTACTTGCTTTTGTCAAGTATTTTTAAGGAGTAACGCAATCATAATGAATTGATTTGTGCTCTGGAAAGGATTTATCAGTCTTTCTCCCATTTTTCAATCAAAGCCTATAATTATCTTCAAGCGTCCAGCCTCCTTCTGAGTCTTCACCTTAAGTCTGCTTATGATTTTAGCATTTTAATATATGAGAACTATATGACCCTTGCGAAAATTTCGCGAATACAATGAATAGTAAAGCTGGTGGTTTGTCATAGGATTAAAGAAGAACCGCCCATTTGTTTCAATTGTTTATTTGTTTAGTGTAATAGGTACGTAACAAAAGTTGACGCGAGTTAAACAGTTTATTATTATCTCTCTGATAAGTGCTACTGCTATCTAGCGGCTGGACTCTGAAATGTCTCCTGCGGCGACATTCATAGTTATTACTCTCGCCCTTTAAGGGTAAAACTACGAAAAATTTCGTTCTTACTTTATAATGTTGCCTGAGTGGAGACCTTGATCTTATAATAATACCTTATTAATCGATTTAGGTTAGGTGTCAACGGAGATAAATGGCTTGAAACAAAACAACATTTTTTAGAAATAATGAAACTTTAGTCCTCGAAGGGTCGAATTCCGAAAAATTCCTTTCTTAAGATATGATATGGCCAAAGCAGAGATCTTAATCTTTAATATGTTAGCTCATTATTGATTTCGGTTATATACAGGTATCAAGGGAGATAAATGGCTCATGATAAAAAAATACGTTACGGAAATAATGATAATTTTGACCTTCAAGGGTCGAATTCCAAAAAAAATCCATTATTAAAATATGATTTGATAAAGGCTGCGACTTTACTCTCTAAAATAATACCTCTTTTCTCGATTTTGGTTAGATATCAAGGGAGATAAATAGCTCGCGACAAAAAAATAGCTTACGGAAATAATAATAATTTTGCCCTTTAAGGGTAGAATTCAGAAAAATTTCTTTCTTAAAATATGATGTGACTATGCCGGACACCTCGATGTTTAAAGTGATACTTCATTTATCTACATCGGTTAGATATGAAATGAGATAAATGGCTCGTGACACAAAAACGCCTTGTAGAAATATTTATAATTTTACCCTTCAAGGGTCAAATTCCAAAAAATTCCTTTTTTCAAATATGATTTGGCCAAACCGGAGACCTTAATGTCTAAAATAATACCTCGTTTCTCGATTTTGGTTTGATGCCAAGTAAGATAAATAGCTCGAGATATAGGTTATGGAAATAGTAAAAATTTTACCCTTTAAGGTTCGAATTACGAGAAATTCCTTTCTTAAAGATTGATGTAACCATGGCGGAAATCTTAATAGTTAAAATGAAACTTCATTTTTTTTATATCGGTTAGATATCAAAGGAGATAAATGGGTCGTGACACCAAATGCATTGTATAAATATTGATGCTTTGGCCCTTTAAGTGTCTAATTGCGAAAAATCCAATCCTTAAAATATGATTTGACCAAAGTAGAGACCCTATCCTCTAAAATAATTCTTCATTTCTCGACTTCGGTTAGATATCAACGGAGATAAATAGCTAGTGGCAAAAAAAATACATTATGGAAATAATGGTAATTTTGCCGTTAAAGGGTCGAATTCCGAAAAATTCGTTTCTTAAAATATGATGTGACCCCGGCGGAGACCTTAATCTTTGAAATGATTCCTCATTTATCCATATCGGTTAGATATCAAAGGAGATAAATGGCTCGTGACAGAAAAAAGCCTGGCAGAAATATTGATACTTTTGCCCTTTAATGGTCGAATTCCATAAAATTCATGTTTTAATATATAACGCCACCAAAGCGGCGATGTTTGTCTTCAAAATTATACTTCATTTAACTATTTCTGTTAGATATCCAGGGAAATAAATGGATTGTGACGCAAAAAAACAGCATTTTAGAAAAATTGACATTTATGCCCTTTAAGGGTAGAATTCCGAAAAATTCCTTTTTTTAAAATATGATGTGACCAAAGCGTTAAAATGACACCTCATTCATAGATTTCGGTTAAGTATGAAGGGAGATAATGGCTTGTGACAAAAAAAAAACCTTATAGAAATAATATATATGATATTGTTGTTATTTGTAACGCCAGTCTTGAATCAATATTATATACATTGATTGAAGAACTCATTAAGCGTTGCCGTACACTTCAACGAATTTTTGACTGCCAAACCAATAATATTATCCACTTCTCATTAAGTGGAGCGTACGTTATTCTACTCGCTGATAGATTAAAGTCTTGTACATAACACTAATGAAGTAGTAAAAATAATTTGACCTCATATTGCCTAATACGCTTTCTGTGAAACAGTATCTGTTTCTGTTTTAATCTGAAAAGATCTCAGGATTCGAAATGGTTCCGTGAATCACTGGAAAAATCATTATATTAGACAACATGTTTCAAGTATGTAATTTCTACAATGAAGTTTGCACAGCGTCAGTAGCCTTTCCAGTTTACGGATTCACTTAACCTGCTGGGGCTAGGTTAGCGCTTATTGTAGTAGAGGTTTAATTCAATCGCCGAAACGACGACGCATCGATGTCTATCGACTAGTTTAATTTGTCCATAATCCTTGGCTACGAAATTATGATAAAGCATAATGAGAAGCCTATCGGTAGCAATATAATTAAGTAGACTTCCGACTGGTAATAGCAGAGCTCTGCTTCTCTCACCAGATGTCAGGTCACGTCAAATCTGTTGTTTGTGCGCTATAGAAGACGTAACATATGGTATCGGAAAACGCGGTATACCACTACCAGCGCTGTGGAAGAACGAAGCGAATGGCCTCTTCATTAAGCGTAATGTCCGTACGCACTTTTGTGTCTGTCGCAGGTACAGTATCATGCTAATGGACGAACCGAATATCAGGAAACAATACGGCAGGTTGGTGAACACAGTACGGATATTTGCGTCAGATGTGTTAATTTAGCGTTTAAGTAGTAATAAATTACTATTAGGACAAAACTGCAACGTAGCGCATAGTTCAACTAAAATAGCAATGATTGATTTTTCGTGGAAAACAAAATTTATAAGCAGAATTAGTTGATATCAATAAATCGAATGTGTAATTTCCAGAACCCCGCGAGGTGTCGCATTATACTGTTAAATGCTGAAGTATTGGCCAATCTGCTTCAGGCTTTTTCTTGGACCAAATTGCACTGAGACGTGTTCCTCACTTTCTACCAAACATAACTAAGATTCGGTGCTCTAGAAGGTTTGAATAGCCTATTAAAAGCAATTTAACCCTCTTTCAAAGCTTACAGAACACCAAACGCCAATTGTGTTTAGCAGAGGATGTAGATTTTATTCATACGATCTGTTGTTCAGCAACTGCGGAAAAATGGTGTACAGCCAGATTAATAATTAAAATTTCGGTGCAGTTTCGCCTTTGAAGAATGCCGAACCAAATAGTCTGGCATTTGATACTTGGAAACTATTTATTCCTACGGAAACATTCGATTACAAGTCAATCTCGACAAAATATCAGATCATTCAATGGAGAGAAGCAGCAAGTGAAAACAACATTAAAATGACTCTGGTTTCGTAATATGAATTCACAATTCGGGAACGTTTCACCGTTGTTTGATAATATATAATGTGGGCGAGTCTAGATATTATTACTTCATATTAAAGTCTAACAAATTTAATGCTACCCGAAACGCAAGTTGCTTTTGTCGATGGTCACAAGAATCTTAGAATATCAAACACAATTTGGTTTCAGTAGATTTGTATGCGATTGACATCTGTTTCAGTCTTCTGGGTAGCATGCAGAAAATTTTTATTGGAAGACTTTATTGTCATTGCAGCTTCTCGGGACAGAAATACCGATTTCAGAATTTATTCTTAACACTTATAGAAGAAATATTAGTGAAAATAATATAAAACACTTCATAGATACCTTAAACAATGAAAACTGGTTACAAGTATATAATGCGCAGGGTGTTAATGCGAAATTTGATTCCTTTCTGAATATATTTCTAACACATTTTGAAGGTAGTTTCAAAAAAAGGAAAATTCTCAACACTCCAAACAATGAACTGGGCATGGGATGGATAACAAAGGGTATTAGAATCTCTAGTAAAACAAAGAGGGACCTTTATTTAAAAATGAGAGAATCAGATAACTATGCGCTGAAAGTTCACTATAAACTTTATTCTAAAATACTAAGAAATGTAATAAGGAAGGCCAAGAACAGGTACATATCGGCGAAAATTGAAAATTCAGACAATAAAATGAGAACAATATGGAATATAATAAAGACTTAACCAGGAAAAACTGTAAATCACTTTAAAGACATAAAAATAGAACAAAATGGATATGTGTATAGCGAAGTAGGGGAAGTTTGTGAAATATTTAACAAACATTTTACGTCAGTAGTAGATAAATTAGGCACAGAAAAGCAATCCCCACATAGTGCTCTAAGGCTTCTTGAGACTGCTTTCCTAAATAGCTTTGTGGAGATGAAATTGCCACCAGTAACAGTCTCAGCAATAAATAAACTCATTAAACAATTAAAACCTAAAAATTCTTCCAGCTATGACAATATTTCAAGTAAATTACTGAAAAGATGTTCAGACTGTATCAGTCATGTACTTGCTCACATTTGTAATGAATCCTTAATACAAGGTGTTTTTCCCGATAGACTAAAATATGCTGTTGTAAAACCATTATTTAAAAAAGGAGAAGTAACATGTGTAGACAACTATCGTCCCATTTCATTACTTTCAACATTCTCAAAGGTTTTTGAAAAAGTAATGTATAGAAGAGTAATAAAACATGTTACACACTATAATATCCTCACTAATTCACAATTTGGGTTCAAAAAAGGATCATCCATAGAAATGGCTATATATTCATTTTTAAATAACACATTTGAGGAACTGAATAATAAAATGAATCCTGTAGGAATATTTTGTGATCTTGCAAAAGGATTTGACTGTGTAAATCATGAATTACTTTTGAAAAAAATGGAATACTATGGTATTTTTGGGACCACAGGTAAATGGTTTAAATCATACATTGAAAGCCGAATGCAAAAAGTTTCAATTTTTGTTTCTAAAATAAGTAAAGATGCTTCATCAGACTGGGAGAAAATAAAACATGGAATTCCACAAGGCTCTGTCTTAGGTCCCCTCCTCTTTCTGTTATACATCAATGACCTTCCTGGAAATTTATCCAACAAAGTTAAGAGTGTTTTATTTGCAGATGACACTAACCTGACTGTGCGTAAAACACCAAACAGTGCTATAGAATTTAATGTAAATGAAGTACTTAGAGTAGTAGCAAATTGGTTTAAGGCAAATTCATTAAAATTAAATTTTGAAAAAACACATTACATTAGGTTTAAAACAAAAAATTATGCACAGCCAGATTTACAAGTAAGCTATAAAAATAACACAATATTAGAAACAAAGAGTATAAAATTCCTTGGTATTAAAATAGATGAGAAACTCTGTTGGCATGATCATATCACTTCACTACTGAAGAAGTTAAGTAGTGCCACCTTTGCAATATGAACACTTTCTCTAACAGCAGATCTAGAATTAACGAAACAGGTTTACTCCTCATCTTTTCATTCAGTAATGTCATATGGCATAATTTTTTGGGGAAACTCTTCACAAATTAAAAAAGTTTTCATAGTACAGAAAAGAGCTATTAGGATGTTGTGTAGGGTAAAACCAAGAACTTCTTGCAGACAACTTTTTAAAAAACTCAATGTTCTTACAATGACTTCTCAGTATATATATTCTCTAATGTAAGATATAAGTCTTTCTCGGCGTATCTCTAATGTGCTTTGTCATAGATCATTTTAACATCTTTACTTCTAATTCACAGGTACACAGTTTCAATTCAAGAAACAGAAATAACTTGCATAAAACACAGACATCTCTGTCATTAGTACAAAGAGGAGTTAATTATTCTGGGATACATCTGTTTAATAAACTACCTAATCGTATAATACAGCTTTCAAATAATAAAGATGTATTCAAACAAAAACTTAGAGATTATCTTTTTGGCAACTCCTTCTACTCCATTCAAGAATTTGAAGAAAATAATTAATTGTACTCATTATGACGTTTGCAAAACTCAGTTGCAAAAATGTATGTTTATTATTATTTCTTGTATTTGTAAAATATGTATATATATATATTTACTATGATATGACTCATATTATGTGTATACGTATCAATAATGACATGTTTCACATCCCAGAGGTACTTCCTCAGCAGGGATCCATGGAACAAGATTGATAAATAAATAAATAAATAATACACCAAGTGCTTTCTTGAATGTTACTAATATAAATAAAGTTTTTCATTTAAGCTAGTACAATTGCATTTGATTCAAATGTAGATTGCAAGATATAAATTATACTGTTAGTCAGATTTAACTAAATGATTTCCAGATAACGCAGTGACTGCAATTGTTAAAATGTGAGAAATATTCCCCGAAAGATAGAAGACGGATTGAAGAAATCAGGCAACAACTGAATTTTTTTTTCTCTGGATTAAAGAATTTATCTAAAAAGGGAAGATTGGAAGGGTGAAATTCTAAGGATGGGCAGTGACAGATTTCCGAAGCATGCTTTGCAGTACCATCTTACAAGAAGAAGGGCTGTTGACAGACCCGTATAAAGCTTGTCAGAAAACCGATTTCGAACCAGGCTTTTAGCCTACCCAAGAAAGGCGGAAGCTAATTGAAAAATTCACGATTGACGTATTTCGGAATGACAGCCAGCAAATATTGCTACCAGCAACATTCATATCTCGGAATGACTGCGAAAATAAGATAAGAGAAATCAGGGCCAGAACCGATACATTTTTGTACTCATTTTTCCCACGAGAGATTAGGGAATGGAATAGTAAACTTAAAATCCGACAGGAGTAGCTTTCGATAAAGCACTCCGTCATCCTGATCTGGGTTTTACATGGTTTTCCCGAATCACTCCAGGTGAATGCTGGGATGGTTCCTCACATAGCCCATGGGCGCCTCCTGCCATATCCCGTATATCCCTTCCAAACTATCACCCTTTTGGATAGGTGCAATACACACTTTTAGGGAATCGCGGGGTAATAATAATAAAAAATATTAATAAAATGAAGTAAGTAAGAAATAAGCGCTGGAGAAATAAGCGCTATTGCCTATTATTTCGCCTTTGAGGTCTACATGCTAGACGACCAGCATTTTCTCTCAAGCTTTCCTGTGTCATCTTAATGCTTGACTTCCTCGTAGCTAGAATAGATATAGGCCCTACGTTCAGCGAACAGTCTCTCTTTGCGTGGTGGTGTTTTAGATGTTGCTTTTATTTTATTAGTTTATTGGATTTAGGAAAGGAAAAGGAACAAGAGATGCCATTGACCTGGTAAGAATCATAGGAGAAAGATAAATTGAGAAAGGAAGAGATATTTATGCCGTTTTTATTGACTTTGAAAATGCTTTTGACAGGGTTTAATGGAAGAAGCTCATGGATATCTTGAAGAGGAACCGGCAGAACACTGATAATGATGATATTTTAAATATAAAAAGAAAGAGTTTTTGTTTTAAAATGATTTTCAGTTTGATTCTTAACCTCGCAAGCACCTCATTTTTGTGTTACTGTGAGATGCATATATCAAAGTTTAAGATTTTTGTTACTATACAAACAAAAACTCTCACTGTTTCCCGATAACCAGATTTCAACGGTAGACAGAATCTAAGAAATAACGAGTCTAAGGTGGAACTAGAACGGATGAAGCCTACATTTAATAATCCTTTCGATAATAACTGGATCATTTAGTGATATTCATGTTCAGCTTTGAGGAAAAATCCTCGATCTCGGATCTCAAGACACTCTATTGACTAAACCACGTGACTTGCCAATGTCGGGATCATTACCATCCACGACTCAATATACTTGAGAAGAAGAAAACAGACACATTAAAATCTGTCATACTGTTTAGAGCAACTTTATGGCGCGATCTATTGCTTCAAAATTTATTTAGCATTTGTTTATTTGGCATGGAATTCATTGACCTTCTCCAGTGTGTTTGTTTTTACTGCCTCGTTTTCTGTCTTAGCGTTGTAGACTAGGTAGTTTTCAAACGCATTTGATATATTTTCTCTTATGATTGCTTTTTGTACTTCCTGCTGTGGATTACCATTTTATCAAATCCGTCTGTTACTTTCGTGTTATTCAGTATTTCTGTCACTTTCTTTGTTTTATTAAGTGTAATGGAATAGCAGATAGTATAGTTAAAGAATAGTGGGCATTGTACCGATGAAAAAAAGTTTACGTTTTGCTTTCACGTACTTACACAATGGTTCTAAAAATTAGGTCAGATACTTCTGGACAGGCATTTTCTGATGCAGTGCTACTCACATGAATGTTTGAGGTGAGAAGCAGCAGATCATTTTTTTGACACGAGTAGTAGAAACCTTTTTTTATGAACTGACGTGTGTATATTATAGCTCTCATCTACTATATAATTTCCTAAGGTCACTCACTCACTGCCCTCGATAGCTATTGGGTCTAGAAACGTGACGTCACGAGCCAGCATTCTCTCTCAAATTAACAGCAGCCCGAGATATTTTTTAAAATTGGAGGTTACACAATTGGAGGTTAAGCAACTGGTATGAAATTAATTGCAAGAATACATTCATTAAGTTTGCTTTTCGTAACATTTCATTCTTTAAAAAAATTGGAAAAACTTTGCGGCTGAATAAACGTGGAATTACGAGTACTTTGCAGTAACATGTCGCAAATGAAAATACCATATTTTTTAAAAAAAAAGAAAACACTTAAATTACTCATGGTCTCTGCTGCAACCGCGAATACCAACTATCATTCCTGCCTAGCGAAATTTTAATTTAATTAAAACTTTTGCTAATTTTGCTGCTTGACCAAAGTATATTATGGTTTATTTACTTTTTACGTATTTTACTGACCACTTTCGTTAATGGTCTTTGTTCACGTTCGCTGTATGTCAGTTATTAGGTTATTTAAAGTTGACATCAGACCAAATATGTTACCGAATCGAGTATTTTGGCAATTCGTTTCTACTGTGTTGCTTAACTATTTAATAATCGGGAATCCGTACTAAGTTCTCTGGCCATCACAGGCACTGTGACCTAAGATTACATTACACAGGGTAACAAAATTTTTTGCCCGTTGCATGGAATATTTTAACGAATTCTTATGTAATTTTGGCTGCAAATCCGAAAATAACTTCGGTTTTTCTCTATCAGGTCAAGTTTTTTACTGTATTCATCTCCATTTGGCTTCGCTACGTAGTAAAACATGTTTCAAACAGTGTACGTGGGTCGATATTAATATGTTTTAGGAGAATTAAACAATTCTGTTTCTTTAACAAATTTATTGCATTCATATAAAAGGCAAAGAATATTAAGTGACAAAGTGCACGTGACCCATAAACAAAACACAAATGTATATTCAGAATTGAAAATGGAAATATTTCTCCAGAAAATTAAAGGATAAATTTACGTTTCTTTGCGTGCCATAAATGTTAAACAACAAGCTTATCTCCTTTTAAACACCAGTAATAGACTGTCATAATCACAGTATCTCTTTCTACCGAGTTTTCATCTCCTTGATGTCATCATGGAATCGTTCATCTCTTTCGTCACTGACATCTCAGAGATTTTCAGGAATGCGATCACGATGACTAAAAAGAAAAAGCATTTTTATTCTCATATTCACGCCAATATCACGAAAAGTTAGCACCCTGTTACAAACAAGGTCTTTTTAATTTTCGATTTTGTGTTTCTCAAGGTCATTTTGCGCTACTTCTACAAAGGGTCGCTAACCTAATGCTTCATTCTCGTGCATCGTTTTCTCCAAAATTTATTTACTTTATGAGTTTACGGATCATTGGTTCATCAAAAATCCCTGCTTTATGACTTTCAACTGTCTTGTCTGGAAACACACTGCAGATATACCTGAAGCACTCCTCATGTTTGTCCAAAGATTAGGCAAATTGTTTTATAAATCCGAGATTGATGTGCAGAGGTAGAAAGATGATTTCATCTCGCTCAACTAAATGTTCTTCTAATATACAGGTATTGACAACTATGCAACGAGTCATATTTTGACAACTATGCAACGAGTCATATTTGTATGAGGTGCCACTCTTTCTTAATATAGTGATTGTCACGGTCTCTACTATCCTACATGCAAAGGAAGCATGGATATTTGTATAATCCGATTGCTGTTCTAGGAGAAAATTCACCAATTACAATGTTAGTCTGAAGGGGTTATAAACAATATGAATTAGACTAAGGTGACAAATAAAAGCGGTAGACATATGTAATACATATATAATGACATTTAAAACATAGATATGGACTGCGAGTGAGTGAGCTTTGAAAAGTGACAGTTTAAACGTGCTGCGGTAAATCACTACAAGAAATGAATTCCAGACATGCTGCGAAATAAAACAAGACTCCAATCGAACACCACACGCGCCATTTGGATTGTCATTCACACGCACACATTTATAAACATCATGCACCATACCACCTGATGTATAGCCGAAGGATATTATATAGCTTAAAATCTAGACCTGATATGTCAAAACAAAGGTCATATTTGGAATCAGGGAACCAATTTCGTGTAGGAATGGAGTTTATTTCCTAAACACCAAGATCATTGTTGCCAAGTGTTACGGAACTCAGTCAAAAACAACGAGATGCTTTCGAAGCAATTGCGCAAACCGTTTAAACAGAAATGCTTCGAATTTTTGCAAAGTGAACTCTCAGGGTCAAATAGAAGTCAAGTTTGTATTTCAGCAATTTCGAATCTAACAACTACAACCTTTGAAACAAGTATATGATAACACGATCGTCTCCGTCCGTGTTTATACATACGTCTATTAATGCTTCTGAGTTCTTCAAGCTAAGAGTGAAACATTGTTCAGGTTCGTATTTGGCCAGATCAGGTCAACCTGTCGCAATCTTTGCGACCTAAAACCTGGAACTATTCTAGACTAGACACGTGACGATACGCAAAAACAGGCCTCGGTCTTACACTAGTTGATCTGAAAGATATGTTTTGAACTAAAATGCTTAACGCACTAACCTGGACATAGCACAAAATTATCGTTATTTTATGATAATTTTAATTATTTAGTGAGTGTGGGAATGTAGGTTCTTTCAGTTATTATTATTGATTGTACAGCAAACAATAATATATTATTGTTTATACTAAACTAAACACCAAAGAATTTACATCAGGTAAGTAATGACTGAATATTATTATTTGTTCGGCCAGCTCAATGATACTCTTTGCATCAGCGTTTTACAGAGTGTTTGCGCCTTGGTTAAACATCCACATTCATTTACGCGATCATTGCTCCACTATACCGTTTATGGCTTCGGCATTGTAGACACCCAATTGTCCAACAAAGATCAGCTGATTGCCTCATTATGTCTCGTTAGATGATGTGGTAGTCGCGGTAGTTAGCTCAAGTGTTGGTATAGTGGATTAGCACAGCATCACTCTCCGTTAAAGTCTATATTGAGCTCAACCGACTGCCGCAGTCAGTGGCGTCATACCCTCCCGATCATCACAAATGGTCCATTAGGCCTCCTCGATGACTCGCAACAGTCACCCATTCATTGTGACTGGTAGCAAATGGTCACTCACTGTGACATACAGATAAGGAAGGCCCTTCATCACAGGCAACTCGTGCCAGAGAGGTCGCCGTCGTCACGTCGACTTGCGATAGGCGGTCCTTTCATGTCTCCTCTAACTCACAGGAACACACGCGCCTCCCTTTTTTGGAGGAGTTAAATTACCATTTGTCACGTAAGCTAGTCCTTTACTTGTGCTTCTTAAGGATACATACTGATTGAGCCCTATTCTCATCAGTCTGTATTTACTTGTGCTCTCTTTGCCAACTTTATGCCAGCCTTCGAGTCTCTTGAGGTGGTTTGTTTTGATGTTATTTCGCGTGATTCGTCTGAATAGGTTGTGGTCGCCACACGTACATAGTCCCTTATCTGACCCTTTTTTCAAATAATTGTCTATCCTAGCATCGGCGTCGGGGATCTGCATAAGAAACTGACGGTCTCGAGCTCCATAACCTTTCGGGTTTCTGTCAGCAGTAGCATCTCTGCTTATTTATCAAATGTAATGCAACTGGACCATCGAGTGTGACATTGAATTGTTTATTTACTCTTTGGGAATATTTTCAGTGAATACTTGCGAGACAAGAAATAACAGTGGCACTTACATATTCTTCTTTACATGGTATTTTATATATATCTCAACAACAAACTCATATATATAATAATCTAATTAAATATAAAGAACTTGTGAATTTTTCCCGCTTTGTTTTGTGCTAGCTATTGTTTTCTCATCGTGGTTAATCCAAAGTCTGTCAGCAAACGAAACAACGATAGCATGATTCCAATCACCTCCTAATCTTATAAGATTAAGCTTGTGGTACTTCTATTTCCTTGCATTACCTAGTCGATTATCAGAATGTTAGTTATTTCTTTTCTTGCTGATGAAGTTAACCCTAAAGGCCAGCTGTGCTGTTCAGGTGCTAAATAGCGTTCTACACCTACGGACAGTGCCACTGCTTGCAGTTAGATCTTTAATTTAATTTTTGAAACTGTGACGAAAAAACAAGTCACATGCACGCGATTATAATTCAAGCATTAATTCCATAAATTATTAGATTGTAACAGTACAGAACTATAAGAATCAGCACTGAACTCTGACAGCAAGTAAGTTTGATTCTGAACTCCATTCCATAGATCAAATACTGAAGATCTTCAAAACAAACATCTCTGGAATGTTGAAATATATTAAATAATTTAAAATAGTGCAGTAATTGGTTCCATATCCGAATAGAAAGAATAGTATCATTAAAAGGACGCACAGAAAGAACGCGCCTGTTATAACTGGTGTCAAGCACAGCGTAAAAACACAATAATTAAGACCAAGTTGTCAGACCCGAATTTGCACCATCAACATTCATTTGTAAAAGCAGATTTGTAATTATTCCTCGAATTCATTGCAGCCACAGTGACACTATATGAATAGAAGATTTTTTGTTTAACATGGCTTACGCTTCGTCGACGTCAAGATCATTAGAGGCGGAATGGGGACAAGGAACGGGAAGGAATTCGGCAGTGGAATTTGAAGGAAGCATCCCGACATTCGCCTGGAGTGATTTTGGGAAACCATGGAAAACCCAAATCTGGATTCCCGGGAGGGAATTCGGAACCGGCGTCCTCCCGAATGCGAGGACACGAGCGTTAACCGCTCACCCACCACGCTCGGTATGAAGGGAAGAAGTTATCTTACTTGTGAGTGGCTTTGAGTGTAAAGGGTTAATAGATCGTCTGTATACTCAAATTGTTTAGCTTCAGTTACTTCACTTTTATAATTAAGATAAGCTTCCGGCTGTTTCTGCCGCACTGAAAACTCCGTAATTAAAATGGACGAGTATTAGCTCTTCCCAATCCTATATTTACATTTGATTTCAAACCTAAGCCATCCGTAATCTTCTTCAGTTCTTTATTTGTTTATCAAATATGTAGACTAAAATTTCTTGATCCAAGCAGAAAAACTGGTTTATTTTAGCTTTTATCTATTAAATCGCCTGTTATTAAGCATATACTTCCCAATCTGCTCGGAAGATACATGTAATATTCGTCTAAAGATCATCCTGCTGTTTTCTGTCAAACAACGCGGCTATTTTCTGTATGCCAGTCGCCCTGTCTTTCTGTACTATTTAAATGTATGTAAATTACGATACTACTAAAAGTCACCGGTGTGTTCACAAATCATAGACATGAATTACTTGGGACATTGATAAAGAAAAAACTCGGGTCTTGGCTGCTTACCATATGTACTACGATATGGAGGTGAAGAGGCTTCAGCTGTTGGAAAGAAAAGAACACAACCGAGTTAAAAGGCAGCAAGACAGTAGGGAACGCTTAAAACGACTAAACAAGGAAGCTAAAGATGGATTTATGAAGAATATTTTGGGTGCAAGGGGACGGCTGAAGTATGTACCTAGAAATTTCTATGACCGTGTTAGAAAGCTGAGGGGAACGAAGTTTATTGAGAAAATACTAGATGAATGTGGAGAGAAGTTATTGAGGATTTGAAAGCAACAAATTTTTACGTAACTGGTTCAATGAAATCATTAGAGACTATCTATCGTTCAGGTATGGTGTAAATCAGTAGAGGAGCTTCTATACGTACGTAGAAATTAGCGGCCAAGACAATTTGAAATACGAGTAGATATTAAGGATTTTATGAAGCAGCTAAGAAAGCTAAAAAGCCATAATGGGAACTGGTTTTTTACAAAATTACTTCAGATGTTTTAAAGATAGGATTATCCGACATAGTATCTTATCATCTAACACACTATCTAAAAAGTAATTGGTCACCTGTCTACAATGTCACTTAGTTAGAATCTGCGGCTATAATATTAGCCAATCTGTCTGGCATGCAATCTACGATTGTTTAAACAGGACATCCACTTGGATTAGTAGCAATTTCTGTTGCAGCCGCTCCATGAGTTAACAACGGATTTTGATCGCTCCTGACGAGCAACTCACCCGGCGATTCAATTCGTCGCAAATATTCGTATGTTCTATGGGACTGAGATTGGTGCTCTGGGCAGGACAGTACAATCGGCGAGCATAGTTTGTTGTCGTACCACTGCATAGTAACCCTTGAAACATGTCACATGTATTGTCATCCTGGAAGTATTAACATGGCTCGATTCCATATAAATGCCAAATTGTTGGAGCTTTTCATTATCTGGAATGTTACGATAGGCCTGTGTGTTCATGCTACCACGGACAAAACACCACCGTTCTTACGCTATCACACTGCCACAAACCGAATTTCCTAGCTGGCCCTATACACTCTCACAGAAGTCGTTCCCCTGGTAGAAACAACACCCATACAGGTCCGTGCGGACTGGAATAATGTATACATCGACTATCACTCCACACAACCGAGTTTCACCGAGCGTGGTGGTGTAACGGATAGCGTTCTGACCTCGCATTCGGGAGGACGGCGGTTCGAATCCCCATCCGGGCAACCAGATTTGGGTTTTTCCATGGTTTCCCAAATCACTCCAGGCAAATGCGGGGATGCTTCCTTAAGAAGGCCATGGCCGTATTCCTTCCCCCTATCCGTTCCCGTCTCTAAAGACCTCGCTGTTGAGAGACGTAAAAAAAAAAAAAAAAAAAAAAAAACTGATCCCGTCCAGTTTGCAACGGTTCAAACACCACATGAATCATCGAGCTTGATCTGCTTTTCATGATGTGGGACTCATGTGCAAGTGCTCTTTCAAGTCTCTACGCTACATTGCAAATGAAAATTTATCCTCCTGTTGCTGCATGAATCACCTATCGGATGGTAGCCATGGTTTGTGCCATATTTCGACAACTTCATATTTAAGGGTACTCTATGTCTGTAGGTGAAAGCTGGAGTTCACTAAGGACGAGAAGCATTGGCACAATGCCTATTGAACTTCCATTTTAACAGAACGAATGTGACCGGTTGATTTTAGCTTGGTAACCTTCACTACAATCTCTCTGCTAGACGGTCCGCTGAGATGGCAGCTCACAGTCATTCCATTTTTGAAGTCCGATAACTCTGTATTTCGAACCATCTCCTTTTTAACTGGTTCTACACCGGCCTGCAGCATATGGTGATCACACAAGCACTGACATAATGAATTAACTAAATTCACAGGTGGCCAATTACTTTTTGGTACATAGTGTATTATTTAGAATAAGATTTGCTGATTATCACAGGACTGGAAAAGTGTGATAATGTTACCGGTACATAAAGAAGGAGAAACAAATACAGTTGAAAATTACAGGGCGATTAAATCGACATCAGTGCCAGGTAAATTGATGGCGAGGGTGATATGTAATAACATCAGAAATTTCTGTAACCACAGAAACTGGTTTCCAAATCGGCAACATGGCATATTAATGTGAATCTCTGTTAGCAGTATATTTTGTATCAAATGAACAAGAAAGCCATATTAGATTTTTCCAAAGAATTTAATAAAATGGCCCATCAAATGGCATTAAATAAGGTAAAACTATTGCAATTAATGAAAAAGTGACTGGCTGTGTAGAGGATTTCTTAAAAGGTGGAAAGAAGAGAACTAGGGTCGAAAATACAGAATCAAAACAAGTGATGTGACAGTGGGAATCCCACAGGGTAGCAGTTTGTGGCTACTGCTATTAATTATTGTAATGAATGATTGTGCTAATGCTTTAAAATGAAAAGTTTTGATTTGTGATTGATGAAATGTGAACAGCTACGGATGGATCTGGATATGATTTCTAGTTGCGTAGATCAATATGGAATGAAGATAATTTCCGAGAAGAATCAGCTTAGCAGCTACGCAGATAAAAAGCTGAGGTTTTTTTTTGTGATTATAAGGTTGGGAAGGAATTGCTTTCTGAATACCTTAAGTATAAATTTCTAAGCATCACATTTAACAGAAATGCAGGACTTAGTGCACAAGTGATAGGAAGAGTTTCAGAATCTTTTGTTTACTGGAGGTGGTGATTAGGGGAGGATTCTGTTACAAAACGTTGGTTAGTGGAGATGGTGGTGTAGTCTGTGACCACTATTTTGGGTATCAAATAAAGGAAGTGTCAAGGAGGGCAAATAAAAATATTTGCTGGAGGTCATTTCGAAGGTAAGAGTTTTGTGAAGAGAGTGTTGGGAATGTACAAGGCTTATATTTCTGAAGATGATACACGTAGAAGAATTAGGAGTAGTGCATGGAAAGGAAAAGATGACCATGACCACAAGCTGGCATACATAAGGAACGAGGTTGGTAAGAGAGTTAGGACTGGAATAAATATCAGCGTTACTGTTGAAACTTTACCAGAAACACTGAAGAAATCTAAAATTAGTATAGTGCTATAGTAGCTGGGTGGGCAAATAGCTCTCAAAATTTCTTTTTTAAAGTAAGGGAATCCCCACCGGAGTATATAATCCATCGCAATAAAAATTAAATTAAATTAAAAAAAGAAATGTGCATTCCGTTAGTAATAAATTATTATTGCATGTGGTTTTGTGATACTGCGTAATTCCAGGTTATGTTTAAGTGGCTGCAGTCTAAATTTGCAATTTATTGAAGTAGCAGACTAATTTTGTTGGATAAATTAATTTGTAACTATAACTATAAACTCATTTTCAAAAATTATTGTTAATTATCAGATGAAGCACTACTGTGCACATAATTGTTAAGTACTGCGATTCAATATCTTTACTGTAGCGCTTATTTAGTTAGAAATAGCTATAAAATGGTGTAATTTTTTTTGTCACCAGTATCGCGACTGGTTTGATGCAATCCTCCATCCATTCTTATCATGCGCTAGCTTTTTTCATCTCAACTTGCCCCTTACAACCCAAGTCCTAAATTATCTGCTTCATATATTCTAATCTCTGTCTTCCTCTCCAGTTCATACCTTCGACTGTTCCCTCCACTAATAAATTAACCAATCCTGCATGTTTCAAAATATGACCTACCATACTGCATCTTCTTTCTGTAAGACTCTTCCACAAACTTCTTTCCTCGCCCATCATTTCCAAAACTCGTTCGTTTCGTACTTATCCGTCCATTTAATTTTTAGCATCCTTCTATAGCACCACATCAAATGTGGTGCTGTAGAAGGATGCTTCAACTTTCCTTCTTTCTGGTATTCCTAAAGTAAAGTGACCAGATTTTAACATTGGTAAAGCGGGACACAATTAACGGGGGAGGGGGGGAGGGGAAGGGGAGGGATTCTTGATTAAAAAGTTGGTCTATTACATTAACAAAAATATGTATAGTATTTCATTCAATGACATATTTCTCATTTGAGTGAATTTTTTTCAGTAGATTGCTGTCATTGTATAAAAGCTTTTGAAATTTTCACAAGACTTTGTTAAATTATATTTCACACATTATATGCCCTTCAAAGTCTCAGCACTTAATTGTGAGTTTTCTGCTGTCCACACCTTATTTACCGAAAAAAAAAAACGCGTTCAGTCGCATTAGTTCCTGGTATTATACAATTTTAGTGCATTGTATGGAACATGGTTTGTTTCAAAATGATGAAATATTTCTAACCATTTGTTCTCTATTGTGACTTTTGCTAAAGACCAAAATTTAACCTTTTCCTTGTCAATATATTTTTTTTAATAATGATACTTTATTAAAAAGATCATTTACGTAAATATTAATATACGGAAAATTTTGAGTAATATGATCGAATGATTTTTGTACATCATTCCAATTAAGTTCTGAATTTTCCATAATGTAAGTCGTAAGTGTCACTTTCAAGGCCAGCGCAAGACTTTTTGGCGCCTCTATAAAAGTATAAATAATACGAGTACTGTCTGCTAAATTCAAGAACATTTATGTATTTATGAAATAAATTAATTACCTAAATTATCTGAAGAGCTGATTTGTTGACATCACTTGTTTAATTAGTACTAGGACGCAGCACGATGTTTATCGTCTGAGAGGCAGTTACAAATTGTTTTCTCTGTTGTCTCTGGTTTTCGTCGTTGCCAGTGTCGAAAAATGCCATTGTTCATTAAGTCTAAACAATAGTGGTCGAATGTTAACAACTGATCAACAAAGCGCCCTTTGATAAGCAGTTCTTGATAATCACATTTTGATAATCAGTTCTCAATAATTAATTATTTTTATTAAAGTTTAACACTATAAAATTAACAAAAATAATATAAAACTCATATCCTGACGAAAGAGCCACATGGCCGCTGAAAGCCGTATATTCCCTTCCTGTTCTCCCGCCGTTTCCTAACTTGTCATACAATCTTTAAAAAAATCGTGACTTTTTTTAAAACGCCGCGGGACGCGGAACGAATTGTTAAAAATCGTGACTGTCCCGCCAAAAGCGGGACATCTGGTCACCTTATCGTAAAGTCCATGCCAAGAAGTGCAGTACTCCACACATGGAGTTTTAAAAAGTTCTTTCTGAGTCCTAGATCAATATTTTAAACTAAAAGATTTATCTTTTTCGTGAAGGCTCTTTTCGCTAATGCTATTCTGCTTTTAACATCATTCCTGCTTCGGCCGTCAGTTGAAATTTTACTTCCTAAGTAGAAACATTCAGTAACTACTTTTATTGCATCTGACTCTATTTTCATATTTAATCTGCTAGTACTGGTATAATTTTTGCTACATGTCATCAATTTTGTCTTGTTTTGGTTTATATTTAGTCCAAAATATTCCTTCAGTATTTTGTTAATGATATTCAATAAATTCTCAATATCCTCAGTCCCCTGTGCTAACAAGACAATGTCATCAGCAAGTCGTAGCATACTGATTTTTTCTCCCTGAACACTTATGCCACATGGAAATTTTTCTTTCACTTCCTTCATTGCTTCTTCTACATACAAGTTGAATATTAAGGGGGATAGACTACAACCTTGTCTCACACCATTTTTAACTGATGCTCATCTCTCACGATTATCTACTGTCATTATAGTTACTTGATTCTTACAAAGATTATAAAGTATCCTTCTATCTCGGTATTTTAGACCCGACTTCTTTAAAATTTTGAACATCTTGTCCCACCTAACATTATCAAAAGCTTTTTCTAAATCAACAAATGCCATTAAAGTATCTTTGTGTTTCTTGATCCGCTCCTCAAGTATTAATCCTAACGTCAGAATTGCTTCTCTTGTACCGCGTTTTTTTTTCTAAATCCAAACTGCCTAATTTGATTTCAGATCATTCAAAGCTCTATCAAATTCTATCCTGAAAACTGGTTCTGCTAAGTCATCAATGTCGACAGCAACGTCTTTTTCTAATGCAAATCATCTCAATCATACAGTTTCTCAATGTATTCCTTCCATTGGTTAGCTCTATCGTCTGAACTTGAAAGAGGTTTCCCATCGGCAGCTTTAATGTTCACACCTCTTTTCTTCATTTCTCCAAAATTCTGTTTGATCTTTCTATATTCAACATCTACTTTACCTATGATCATTTCTTTTTCTACTTCTTCACGCTTTACTTGCAACCACCTTTATTTTGCTTCTGTGTATTTCCTGTATATTTGATTTCTAAATTATCTGTATTGTTCTCTTCCAGCTTCATCCTGAGCTTTTTTGTGCCTTCTCCTCTGATCCATCAACTCCAAAATTTCTTCTGTTATCCAAGGTTTTTGGGCGATTAGTTCTCTAAAGCCTAGTTTTTCTTTACCAGCTTTCATTATTTCTGTCTTTAATGCATTACATTCGTACTCAGTTGCGCCCTTCCTGAGTTACTACTTAGACCCACGTTTACCACTTCTGCAAATTTTTCTCTCATGTTGGATTGTTTCCATTTATTCACTTCCAATCCTTTCTGTTTGTTTTGTTTCTTTATTCTCTTGAATTTCAGTTTGCACTTCATAACTATTAGTATAGAACAGCCTAGAACTAGATTCCTGTATCTCTATTTGACCATGATATAATCTAGCTGATATCTGCCTGCATCCCATGGAAGTTTCCAGGTGTATAACCTTATAGCATGATTCTTAAATAGTGTGTTCGCCACGACTAGTTAATATCTTTCACAACATTCTAATAATCTGCTTCCTCGCTCATTTGTTTTTCCTAAACCAAAACATCCTACTGTATTATCCTCTTTTTCTTCTACCTCTACCGCATTCCAATCACCCATGATTATTAGATTTTCCTCCACCTTCACATATTGGATTAGTTCTTCAATTTCAGCGTATATTTTCTCTATTTCTTCATCATCTTTCTGTGACGTTGGCATGTACACTTGTACTAATGTGGTTGAGGCGGGCTTAGTTTTTAACCTCACCAAAATAATCCTATCACTAAACTTTTCACAATAACTCACTCCTTTCCCTACTCTCTTATTCATTACAAATCCTACACCAGTGACTCCATTGACAGCTTGTGCTCTAATTATCCTGTATTCTGCAGACCAGATATCCTGTGTATCTTTCCATTTAATCTCACTAATCCCAAAAACATCTAATTTAAGTCGTTCCATCTCCCTTTTTAAGTTTTCTAATCTACCAGCCCTATTCAGACTTCTAACATTCCACGCTCCGACTAGTAGAATGTTTCTATCCATTCTGATGACTCGACCCTGAGTAGTCCCCACCCGGATATCCGATTGGGGGAACATTTTACCTCCGGAATATTTTACCCAGGAAGAAGCCATCATACTATATGTAATTTGAGATTATTACATATCCTCGGGATGCCCTTAAGTTGTTTAATGCAGTGGTTTCCCGTTGCCTTCTGCATCCCCATGCTGTTGATCATTTCTGATTCATCCACCTTTAGGGGCCATTTCCATCCCAAGGGCAAGAGGGTGCCCTGAACCACTCCTCTCTCTTCCGCCCTCCTTTCGGAGGCTGTTGGCAAGCAGTGGTCGACTCCTTATACCGGGAATCTTTCAGTCGCCAGAGCCTCGTCCGTGCAAACAGGGTGCACCACGTGAAGGAGAGGTTGACATTTGGTTGGAGGAGGCTAATATAACTAATTTAGTCTCTTCCAAACCCATACACCTCTTATCTAAATTATTTGAATTCATGATATTATAGTTAAATTTTTCAGTGGTAGTTACTAGTGTCACTGTGATATATTTACATCGATAAATAGTTTTGACATACAAGTGTTGGAAGTTCGTTAACGCGGCATTTTTTTGGCCTTATTTTGTTGTAAATAGTTAAATTTAGTTACTTAATCAGTTTAGAACATTAAAGTAATAATATGTACAGGAGGTATTTCTGTTTTATTGTTTAGAAATTTGAGTAATATACTGCATATCGCATAGTACCCAATTTTCAAAATTAAATTCTTGACTTCTACTCTTAAATTTATAATTTTGGTAATACTTGTAAAGTATCTTATATGTGTTTAGTATTATTATTTCTATCCACTATTATATAAGTATCAATAAAAATTCTAAAGATTTTAAAATTCTTTGGTTGACAAGTTACATTTAATTCAAGGAATATAAAGTTCAGTTTTCATACTAAGTTTTTGAGGTTCTAGAAGTATCTTTTAACAATTGTATTGGTCAAGTTATCTGAGAAATCATAATGGGAACATTGCAAATTGGTAACGGAATAAGTTTAATATAATAAATGCTTTAAATGATTTAATTGATGGAATGAATAACTGGGTTCAAAAACATGTGAATGTGGCTCTTTGAAGGTATGAACGGGCCCTAAAAGAAATAAAATCTGTGTGAGTGTCTAGTAGAAGGTACCACAGCCTGTATTGTAGCGAAATATGCCATGCTCACAGGTGCAAGAGGAACACCCAGTGAACAATTACACGGACAGCAGACAACAAAATTAGAGATCAGTGATTGTGCGAACTTTTCGATGATATAACTATTCGAATCTCGGAATATCATAATGATGAATATCTATCCCAGGCAGCAGGTTTGCAAGGGCGCCACAAACATCCCTACTGCAAGAAGAGAAGGGATCGTTGCAGGACCATCGCAAACCACTGTAGAAACTCTCCAGGTGCTTTCCGGATAGACCTGGCTATCCCAGGAGTCTCTCCTGAGGGGCTGGGCCAGCGCGGCAGTTCCGGGACAATTACTTTCCGTTGCGCAGCTCCTCCTACATATAACATATAGTGAATGAAATACAAGCGGATGTGAAAAGTATTGTAGCGAGATTAGATTTTTGGTGGTACAGAGTTGTATAGACACTTTGTTAAGGTGGTATTGCTCAATGTAAAGCAATATGCAGATGTAGTGGGAAGCAAAAGTAGTCAAACTGAGCAAATAAAAACATATAAATTCATCAAATAAGTGAGTTGATTATACTACGAAACTTGAAAAATGAAGTAAATATAGTTGGTAGTTAAGTCGTTTCAGTGTACTTTTATACTAACAGTTTTGTAAAATTTTGTCTCCGTGAAGAACACATTTATACAATCTGGATGCTTAGGTAATCATGATGATGTTTGCACAGAGAATATCATAAAGTTTGAAACACTATGAACCTCGTGGTTGATGTGAAAATATACAACTGTAATGATAATACATATTATTTTGATAAGAGCTATCACAGTAAAATAAAGTTACAAATGACATATAGAATACAATGTTCTAAAATAGTCATATTTTTTCAGAACGTTAGCGGTCGGATTTAACTGTGGCGGACCATGGCGAAGCAGTACCTGCATCAGTTCCACCCCGATGCACTGAGCATCTTCGCTATCTTCCTCCAGTCACCCTCTGTAATCCCCATCCCTACAGATGGAATATCCTGCACTCTCTTCTATAACTACAATAACCACCTTTTTAATACCCCTTCAGAATTATCCTATATTTATCGTATACCCTATTTTATCATCTTCAGCGCTGCACTACGTGATTTAGCAACATGATTCCCTATGAGTTGGCCCACGCCTCTGCTACTTCCTAACAGAAAAACTATTCCTTCACATTCACTCCTCTGTTTCTAAAGACCTTTTGCGCCTTACTCAGCCGTAATCTGCATGAATCTCTTCCAATCCTGATCCTGGTAACAGGTCAAACCCATTTTTCCCTTCTCCTCAATTTCCGAAGTGTAGAACATTGCGTTTACCTCATTAATTGTTCTACGACCTATTGTCAGCTCCAAATCATCCATCTCCACAATTAACGCATCTTCTTTCCTGATCATTTCATCCCGTTTCTTAATAATTTCCTCCAGATCCGAAATCTTTCTATCTCTTAAACAAAGTTTACAGTACAATAACTTAGCCCAACATCTACAATCTAAATTGAGGCATAATTCTACAACTTTTTATACTGCAAAAAAATACATTTCCACTACAACCGATGTTTGCTGCTTTTATTGAATCACTTATCTGTGAGAAATTATGTCAACAGTGAAATCTGTTACGTTACATTTATTTTCACAACAGTGTTGTGAGACGGTACAAAACTATTAATAAAGAAGTACACCAAAATGATTTAACTACAGACTAAATTATTTAATTTTTCAAGTTACAAAGTATAATATACTCAATAATTTGACTTTTGTATATGTCCTTACTGTCACCGATTAAATGGTTCAATTACGTGTATATTTACTGTCATTTTTAAATTGTTTTAAAACTCTACACAATTTCTAGTTATTTAACACGTTTTTTGTTATATTAGTTAAAAATTTTTGTCAGGTGTTCTTGTGAATATTTACTGATTTAATTCAGAATATATTACGTTCATGAGGACCATCAGTATTTGATCAGAATCTGGGACTTTTCCGATTTTTATGAAGAGGATATAAAGAAAACATGGGATATTTAACAAGCCGTAAACGCCTCCGTCAAAAGATTTTCTGCAATTAAAGCTACTCGGTTCTATTCTCCAAATCTATTAGGTAGTTCGATGGTTAATAATGGAATCTCTTAATTCTATAGTTAATTATGGGATGTTTTAAATCTTAGTACCTGGGTGACCGATCTTAGCTCGGCATCTTTCAATTTCTGTTCAATATGCAAGATTCTGAGTTAAGTTTCATTAAAATAAAACGTTTTTCCTGAAGGTTTCCTAGGCATTTTGAGGTACACATTTACTTACTCTAACCAAAGAGAAGCTTAACTAACATCAGTAGGTTTGTAAAATCGTATTTAAAACTTGAAAACCAAAATGGATTACATATAAAATTTCATCTAAATTGCTAGAGCCATTTCTGAGATCGACTGGTTTAACATCTCATGAAGCGCTTTTAATGAAAAATGCTTTTATTATGTTTTTTTTCTTGTGGATTTACGCCTCGTTGACGTCGAGGTCATTTGAGGCGGGAAAGGACTGGGTACAAGGAACGGGATAAAATTCGGCCATGGCCTTATGAAGGAAGCATCCCGGCATTAGACTGGAGTGATTTGGGGAAACCTTGGTAACCCCATTATGTTACGCACACATCTTAATGCTAATCAGGGATTAATTAATGATGCAAGATCTGTACTAATTCACTTGGACGACTACATCATCAGTGCTAAATTTATTCTCTCCGTTAAAACTATGTTCATACCGCGCATTAACCTCACAACTTCTGATCCACCGTGCCTTTTCAAATGGTAAGAAAACAATTTCCAATAGAAGTAACTTTCGTTATGAACCTTAACAAAGCACAACTCAGACGCTTCAAAAGGCAGGATTGTATTTATCAGAAGCTGTTTTTTTTTTTTTTTCTTTCGTGTGGACACCTGTGCGTGACCTTTTCACGAGTTTGTAAATTCTGGTTGAGCGATTTTATATTTCTCTTTCCGTCGGCTGCGGGCATCTATGTTCGCGGTGGATTACAGGTCAGCTGGCGTAATTCAGATTTCAACTGGCCTAAGCAATATTTGCGTGCCTTGTTCCACAAGGAAATTATATATGTGTGACTTTTCTTTTTATGAGTTACTATTGTTACGATCACGTCCGCAACGGTTAAGTTTGCGTGCATAAACATCGTAGCGAATTAAGCTACTTATTTAACTGTCGGCGAGTTATGCCAAGTTAGAGAGGAAAGAGTATTTTACAGCTCAGATTCAGTGCATCCTAGTTACATCTTGCTGAAAATAACAGCCGGTGTTACGTTATAGCCTGACCATGCGAATCGACGCTACAATCATAAGGTGAGTGGATTTCTGTTTTTTTTTTTTTTTTTGTTTTTTTTTTTTTTTTTTTTGCGCTATTACTGGCCGAATCGCTGCTGCCGAATTTCGGGTGCCTGTGGTCGGCGGGAGTGAGGAGAGAAATCGCTCACCAATTAATTACCTACGATTACGTTCCCTATTTATACGTGGCTTCCCCAAATAGATTATCCATCAACTAAATCCAATAATATTTATTTTTGTGTTAAAGACACATATGGTCAAAAAGTTAACAATGATCACATTTTAACTGCTAATATTGTTTTCTAAGAAGATTTGAAAGAAGGACATAGGACAAATCCATTATTTTTGTAAATAACTACTTTTTACAATCAATCATGTAGTATTTAATGATACAGAGATTTTACATTAAAAGTGATATTTACTACTACTCTTCGAAATAAAATAACTTTCATTAATAAATAGTTGCATTTACTTATTTCCACATTATTATACACTCCTGGAAATTGAAATAAGAACACCGTGAATTCATTGTCCCAGGAATGGGAAACTTTATATACACATTCCTGGGGTCAGATACAACACATGATCACACAGACAGAACCATAGGCACATAGACACAGGCAACAGAGCATGCACAATGTCGGCACTAGTACCGTGTATATCCTCCTTTCGCAACAATGCAGGCTGCAATTCTCCCATGGAGACGATCGTAAAGGTGCTGGATGTAGTCCTGTGGAACGGCATGCCAAGCCATTTCCTCCTGGCGCCTCAGCTGGACCAGCGATCGTGCTGGACGTGCAGACCGCGTGAGACGACGTTTCATCCAGTCCCAAACATGCTCAATGGGGGACAGATCCTCAGATCTCGCTGGCCAGGGTAGTTGACTTACACCTTCTAGAGCACGTTGGGTGGCACGGGATACATGTGGACGTGCATTGTCCTGTTGGGTCAGCATGTTCCCTTGCCGGTCTAGGAATGGTAGAACGATGGGTTCGATGACGGTTTGAATGTACCGTGCACTGTTCAGTGTCCCCTCGACGATCACCAGAGGTGTACGACCAGTGTAGGAGATCGCTCCCCACACCATGATGCCGGGTGTTGGCCCTGTGTGCCTCGGTCGTATGCAGTCCTGATTGTGGCGCTCACCTGCACGGCGCCAAACACGCATACGACCATCATTGGCACCAAGGCAGAAGCGACTCTCATCACTGAAGACGACACGTCTCCATTCGTCCCTCCATACACGCCTGTCGCGACACCACTGGAGGCGGGCTGCACGATGTTGGGGCGTGAGCGGAAGACGACCTAACGGTGCGTGGGACTGTAACCCAGCTTCATGGAGACGGTTGCGAATGGTCCTCCGAATGGTCCTCTCTGATACCCCAGGAGCAACAGTGTCCCTAATTTGCCGGGAAGTGGCGGTGCGGTCCCCTACGGCACTGCGTAGGATGCGACGGTCTTGGCGTGCGTCCGTGCGTCGCTGCTGTTCGGATCCAGGTCGACGGGCACGTGCACCTTCCGCCGACCACTGGCGACAACATCGATGTACTGTGGAGACCTCGCGCCCCACATGTTGAGCAATTCGGCGGTACGTCCACCGGCCTCCCGCATGCCCACTATACGCCCTCGCTCAAAGTCCGTCAACTGCACATACGGTTCACGTACACGCTGTCGCGGCATGCTACCAGTGTTAAAGACTGAGATGGAGCTCCGTATGCCACGGCAAACTGGCTGACACTGACTGCGGCGGTGCCCAACCGCTGCGCAGCTAGCGCCCTTCGACGGCCAACACTGCTGTTCCTGGTGTGTCCGCTGTGCCGTGCGTTTGATCATTGCTTGTACAGCCCTCTCGCAGTGTCCGGAGCAAGTATGGTGGGTCTTACACACCGCCGTCAATGTGTTCTTATTTCAATTTCCAGGAGTGTATTACCATTCGGTGACTGACCACGATACTATTCACACGGGTCAGCTAGTGTATAAAAATTATTAGTTTAAAGATATGAGTTCCTTGCTGTAAGAAAAGAGAACTTAACTAACATCAGGAGGCTTACTGGTACCTGAAACGTCTTCAAAATGGCGTTAGAGCCGCTTCCGATATACCAAATACAAGAATTGCTATTTGTTTTGTTTTGTAAAATGTCGTTCTTGCAGGGAATACACCTATTTAGGTAAACTTAAAAAACAAAACATTATCTTTATAATATATATATATATATATATATTTCTTCTTTCCGTGTGTGTGATTGAACTCGTTCTAAACAAGTGGACAAATATTTATGAAATTTTGTGTGTGTGATTAATTTGATTCTAGAATGGTTTAGACACACACAAACAAAAAAATCCTCTCCCCCTTTACTCCCTTTAATTTAAACAAACCCACAGATTTCATCCGATTTCGATTGAAATTTGCATACGTATACTTTAAAAGAAATAAAAAAATACTATCCATATCAGTTTTACAAAAACTCTTTCGGTCTCCACCTTTACACCGCCTTGATTATTGTGAATGTTATTTATACGAAGCTACAGTTTCTACCCAATTTTGAAGGAATTTTGCACACGTATACTTTAGAACAAACAAGAAAATACTGTCTACGTTTGGTTTGCCAAAGCCCAACCCCAATCACCCTTTACCCCCTCTCCTGTTAATTTCCAATGGTCTCTATAGAATCCCACAGTTTTATCCGATTTCGATGGAACTTTACACATGTATACGTTAAAACAAAGAGAAAAACACTGTCCACCTCATTTTTATAATAACACTATCCCTTTCCCTCTTTCCACCGCTTAATTATTGTCATTGTTCTTTACACATAGCTACAGTTTATACCTGATTCTGAACGAATTTTGCTCCCGTATACTTTAAAACAAACAGAAAAACACTGTTTGGTTTGCTAAAGCCCAAGTCCTCTCCCCATTTACCACCTCATCTCTTAATAGTCCAGTCATTTAAGCTTAAATTAGGTAAGAATCTCGGAATTCGAGATACCCAGCTGTAAGTCTGTAAATACTTGTATATTGACACCCTAAAAGTGGTCTCAAAACCTACATATGGTAGGGTGTGCGCAACTATTAAATTTCGAGGTCAAAGGTCACAAAAAAATCGTTTTTTTTTGTAAATATCTCATTTCCTATGGTTTTTTTGCTATTTGTATTTATTATCAATATTGTAGAATACAAAATTCTCTACAAATTTTGTCTAAAAATTTTTTTTATACGGTGAACCGTTTTCGAGATAGAGGGCGGAGAGCGCGCGGTCACAGCATCACTTCAGGTCAACCGGTGCCTCCGGTCGAAAACGCGCCATATACAGTTGATGAACTATCGATAAATCAATGATTATAAATATTTGTCAATTTTTATTAACTAGTATATTATATTTTATCATTTTCTTCATGCATTAAATCTATATCTATTCAATAATAGCCTACTGATAACTGTTTCCTGAAATTAAAAAATAATTAAGGGAAAAACATAAATCATATTATAATTATATTCCCATTTACACTAATGACATTTTAAATAGAAAATAATTAAGTGCATCTTCTTTAAAATCTGTAGATTTTAAAATCCTTCCACTACGTCAAAAATTATACCTGGGAATTATACGGGCCCCATTATACACTACGGACCTTTCTATTTATAGCCAGTAGGGACAGATGTTCAATTGTATTGTACAGTTACGACCGTCTTCTCTTTCTTTCAGTTTGAATCGTATCTTGGTAACTACGGACTTACAATTTCAAGAACTATGGCTGATTTGTAATAAGTCAGATTCGGGAGATGAATCGCTTATTGAAGTAGTGCGCGGTATGAAATCTCTACGAAAATTACTACTAAACAAGCCAGAGATGATGCGGATGTTCTTATTGTTGAAACTGCAATTGAAGAATCAAAGTCTGAAAAAACTGCAGTTATAATAGGACAAGATATTGATTTACTTGTCATTTTAATTGGGCGTACACTGTCTTACGAACAAGAAATTTTTTAAAAAAAAGTTGGGAAAGGAAATGTAAAAACGGAGATATACTTGACTAAAAGTTTTGATAATTATCCTCATTACAAAACACATATTTTATTTCTGCACGCATTAAGTGGCTGTGACACAACTTCAGCGCTTTTTAAAAAGCGAAAAAAATCATTTTTAAAAGTTTTTGAGAAACTGACAAATTTGGATGAACTAGCTGCAGCATTTGAGGAAGAAAATTGTTCGGGCCAGAGATTATTAGAGAGTGGAACTCAAACTTTATTGGCAGTCTATTATAATGCTCCGAAATCTGTGAAAAGTCTCGATCATCTTCGTTATATGCATTACGTCAAGTCTACAAAACTTAATAAACCTGTGCAGCTTTCAAATATTCCACCAACAAGTGCAGCTGCTCATCAACATTTCAAACGTGTATATTATCAAGTTAAAACTTGGTTAGGGCATGATTTGGAACCCCAGGTATGGGGTTGGGCAATGCGAAACGATTTTCTGGACCCTATCATGACAATTTTACCACCTGCTCCAGAAGATTTGCTAAATACAATTTTCTGCAACTGCAAGAGTGGTTGTGGTTCGCGATGCGGATGCAGGAAAGCGGGCTTGCAATGCTCTTTAGCTTGTGGCCAATGTAATGGGCAAGCTTGTCTCAATGCTCTACCATATCAGAGCGACATTAACGAAGATGGAACCTTTGACCTCGAAATCATGGAAGAACTTGAGACAAATGTCGTTGAAGACGATAATGAAGACCAGTTTGAAATTTACCAGCAGCCGGAAGACGACGAGGAAGAAGATGATTAAAATTATAAATTGTAGTTTTTGTACCCTTTATTCCATTTTTTTACTTTTAATAAAAATAAATGTATTGAATGATATTTTTTAATAAAAAGATTAATTAATAATTTATTTGTTTTTTTCATCGTGTAAGAAGTTATTAATATTAATTAGGTTAAAATTCAAATATAATTCCTATATTTTCATTAAGAATTCTGCAATTACATGGGCAGGTGAGTGTTGTTAAATAAATTAATACTGAATAAAAAGTGGATAGGTTAGGAAAAAAATGATAAAATATAATATAATAGTTAATAAAAATTGACAAATATTTATAATCATTGATTTATCGATAGTTCATCAACTATATATGGCGCGTTTTCGACCGGAGGCACCGGTTGACCTGAAGTGATGCTGTGACCGCGCGCTCTCGAAAACGGTTCACCGTATAAAAAAAATTTTTAAACAAAATTTGTAGAGAATTTTGTATTCTACAATACTGATAAGAAATACAAATAGCAAAAACCCATAGGAAATGAGATATTTACAAAAAAGCGCAAAAAAACGATTTTTTGTGACCTTTGACCTGTAAATTTAATAGTTGCGCACACCTTACCATATGTAGGTTTTGAGACCACTTTTAGGGTGTCAATATACAAGTATTTACAGACTTACAGCTGGGTATCTCGAATTCCGAGGTGAACTTACTATAATGGCTGGACTATAATTAACAATGATCTTTATAGAAAACCACTGTTTTTATCCGATTTCAATGGAACTTTATTTATTTATTTATCAATCTTGTTTCGTGGATCCCTGCTGAGGAAGTACCTCTGGGATGTGAAACATGTCATGGTTAATATACATACAAACAATATTGTGGTAAGAACTTTAGTGGGCAAGCCGCGTTACAATTATCTTTCATACCTTTTGATTAAAAAGGGGATTTTTAATCTTAATTTTTATGAAGGAGTGAAAATTTCTTAATTTTGCAAGAATCTCGATGTTAGTTGGAATTTAGGAAAAATTGTCCAATATGACATTTATTTTCTTATCACTGGCGATTACAAGTCTGAGTGAATTTACCGTTAACATTAACACAGATTGGCAAAATCATAAAAGCAACGCTCAGAGGTACAATTAGCCATCATGAGCAAGCAAACAATTGTATATTCAAAATCCATCTCAGAAATAAAATGCAAGAAATAATGATATTTGTAAACAATGAAAATTACAAGGTATTACGATCTTAGACAAAGGTATCATAATACTGTGACTTTACAGTTAAAAGAAAATCATGGGCGCCACGAATGAACAATATCATTCGAAAACAATTAGTTCTAGCAAATTATGCCGCTAGCTTAGAGGTTTTTCAATTACAAAGATAGAACATGGATCTATCCTCTCATAGTCGCTTAAGGATTCAGTTTCACGGAATGCACAATCAGATGGCTTGGTCGTAATAAGTTACCATTGTAGTTCTGCGTCTGATGTCTGCGGTGATTGGAGCGGACCCACGGTATGTGAGACTATCTCACAAGGCGGCTACAGGCATTACCGGCTGTGTCGCCGTGATAAGCTTGCTCCAGCAAGCCGGCAGCAAGAAGTCATATAGCAGCAGTTGGCGAGAAGTCAAGTTTCCTAGTCCGCCACAGACTAGACTCGCATAGCATGGACTCGAAGATCGAATTATATAATTTCGTCGCTCTTCTCACTCGCGAGGAAACTTCTCGCTCCGCCCCTTGTAGTCTCGAAGCTCACATATAACAGAACTTCCCAGGATTTTAAGTTATACGCTCATTTGGATTGGATCTTCAGGTCGGCACCTAATGTCACGTGATATCCCCGATATCTGATTTGCCCCGCTCATATCACAGAGGTCGGACATATTCGGCTAAGTTCGCCGGGGTGAGAGCACATTCGGGTATCGGGCGGCAGGCATTTCGCGCCAGGTGAGTGACCCTGTTGACCACCCATCCCCAGGGAGCAGAATGTGTGGTCCGGCAAAACCCCAGATCCGCGACTTCCTGTCGCCATGGTTCGGGAAGACCACGATTAGCTTCAAGCCTATGCAGCTCAATAACTCTTTAATATTCGCTTTACCAAGATACACTGTATGTTCACCATTTCATTACAGTCCTCACTTGGAATCTTGCGTACTTTATAAAATTACAACAAAAATCTATTTAGGTGGTCGCCCAAGATTTATGTAAATTACTCTAACATTATGACATATATAATAAAAATGCACCTTGCAACGTGGCGACAGCGCGTCACGTTACAATATGAGTCATAATCATAGTAAAAAAAATTATATGTTACAAATAAAAATAAAGAGAATAAAATAAACATAAATTTTTACAAATGAGTTTTGCAAAAGTCATATTGAATACAATTAATTATTTTGTTCAAATTCTTGAATGGAGTAGAAGGAGTTGCCAATAAGATAATCTCTCAGTTTTTCTTTAAATATATCTTTATTTTCTGCAAACTGTTTTATACCCTTGGGAAGTTTATTGAACAGATATATACCAGAATAATTAACTCCTCTTTGTACTAATGACAGAGATGTTTGTGCAAGTTATTTCTGCTTCTTGTATTGAAATTGTGTACCTGTGAATTAGAAGTAAAGAGGTTAAAATTATCTATGACAAAGCACATTAGAGAATATATATACTGAGAAGTCATTGTAAGAACATTGAGTTTTTTAAAAAGTTGTCTGCAAGAAGTTCTTGGTTTTACCCTACACAACATCCTAATAGCTCTTTTCTGTACTGTGAAAACTTTTTTAATTTGTGAAGAGTTTCCCCAAAAAATTATGCCACATGACATTACTGAATGAAAAGATGAGGAGTAAACCTGTTTCGTTAATTCCAGATCTGCTGTTAGAGAAAGTGTTCGTATTGCAAAGGTGGCACTACTTAACTTCTTCATTAGTGATGTGATATGATCATGCCTACAGAGTTTCTCATCTATTTTAATACCAAGGAATTTTATACTCTTTGTTTCTAATATTGTGTTATTTTTATAACTTACTTGTAAATCTGGCTGTGCATAATTTTTTGTTTTAAACCTAAGCTAATGTGTTTTTTCAAAATTTAATTTTAACGAATTTGCCTCAAACCAATTTGCTACTTCACTAAGTACTTCATTTACATTAAATTCTAGATTGCTGTTTGGTGTTTTTCTCACAGTCAGGTTAGTGTCATCTGCAAATAAAACACTCTTAACTTTGTCAGATAAGTTTCAAATATACATTAAAACAAAGATTAAATACTGTCTACATCAGTTTTACAATAACTCTATCCATCTGCTCTCTCAACCCCCTTCATTATTGTCAATATTATTTACACAAATCTAAAGTTTTTACAGTTTCTGTGATCAAATTTTTCACACGTATACATTTCAAAACAAAAAAAAACAAAAAAAAAAATAATAATAAATAAATAAATAAATAAATCAGAAAAATGTTGTCTACATTTGGTTTGGTAAAGACAACCCCTCTTAATTTCCAATGATCTTTATTCAAACGCACAGATTTTATCCTATTTCGAAGGTAATTTGAGCACGCATACTTTAAAACAAAGAGAAAAATACTGTCCAAATCAGTTTTACAAAAACTCTACTCTCGCTTTTTCCACTCCGTTAAAAATGAATGGTTGTTTGCATGTTTGTCCTCTATGCGTTCCTAAACAAATCATCCGACTATGGTGAAACTTTGGTGAGCTGTTGCCTACGTGGTTGTGAAAGTTTCTGACAGTAAAAATTATAAAACCACACTCTCTCCGCCTTTACATCCCTTAATTTAAACAAACCCGCAGATTTTATCCGATTTCGAAGAACATTTGCACCCATATACTTTAAAACAAAGAGAAAATTAGTGTCCGTATCAGTTTTACATAAACTCTATCCCTCTCCCCCTTTTCACCCCTTAATTATTGTCAACGTTCTTTATACGAATCTACAGTTTCTACCCAATTTTGATGGAAGTTTGCACATGTGTACTTTAAAACAAACAGAAAAATACTGTCTACATTTGGTTTGCTAAAGCCCAACCCCTCTCCCTTTATAAAACATCTATCCCTCTTCTCCTCTAAAAGTTTTTTTTTTTTTTTTTTAATATAGCACAGTACTGCAAAAGTCACCAGCGGCTCAGTGAACGTGCTACATTAGCAGCTAAAACCAGCAGCGATGTCAGTTACATAAATTATAGCTTTCAAAACAAAATACCAGGCGGGACGACCTCTTATTAGTCCATCGATACTGCAATGAATCAAGATGAAGTCGACTGAGTTCTTGAATTCACTTGGTTTGTCAGGCATGCCGCCGCCTGTGCTGACATTAAAAATTTTCGTGCCTATCATTCTTACCCGCATTATCAATCCATCACGGCTTTGCAACGGTACCAGACTTTAAGTTTAAAAGATGATGAACAATGTCATCGAAACTACAATTCTAGAAGGAAAATGTTAAGGGAAAGGTGTACCAGTATTGTTGCACGACAGATATGCCATTCGAGTTCAAGCACTTGCAGTTTCCGGTGCGAGTCACATTTGCAATGACCATCAACAAGGCGCAGGGACAATCACTACAAGTGTGTGTGGACTAAATTTGGAAAATCCATGTTTCTCACATGGAAAACTATACGTGGCTTGCTCACGCGTCGGAAAACCGTCTGATTTATTTGTGTACGCACCAGACGGAAAAACTAAAAAATATTGTGTATCCATTAGCACTTAAATAAACAGATTATAAAACCAAACAAGTTTTCTTGGCATTGCAAAGCATTGCAGGGTAAAGGTAGTCTTATATATAAATTAGTTTTTTTTTATCATCATCATTAGATGTTTCCGATTTTTTATCCAGAGCTTAATAGCGATAATTTTAAGAATTTAAATTACGAATGATTGCTGAAGCCAGAATTATGTTGAAAGTAGATTAGCAAAATCGAATTAAGCCTCATTGAAAAAGAGAATTATTTAATTTAAAATCTTGAGTTAGAACTGAGAAAGAACTTTATAAAACTGCATGTTTAGAGCACAGCACTTCATGGTACTGAAGCATTGACTTTAAAAAATATCAGACAGAAGAAAGATTGAAGCATTTAAATTTGGTGCTACAGAAGGATGTTGAAAATTAAGTGGACAGATAAATTTTGAAATGAACTTGATTTGCAAATGACGAGGGAGGAAAGAAATTTGTGGCATAATTTGTTGCATACTCTCACAAAAGATGGGACAGGATTTTAGCTCACATTTTAAGACATGTAGAATTAGTTAATTTGTTGCTGGAGAGAAAGACGAATATATAAAGCAGATAACTAAGGACGTAGGTTGTAGTGGGTATGATGAGATGTAGAGGTTAACTCAAAACAGGAAAAGATGGAGGATTACATCAAACCATTCGAGAGAAAGATGACAGAAAAAAGAACATTGATAAAAATTAGGTATGGTAAAACATTATTACAGGAGTAATAGAAACTGCATGGTGTGGAGTGGCAACCAATGATAGGAGTTCCTTTCACATATATATAAAATAAATTGTCTCAACATGATGGTTGTTAGCCAGTCTGAAATACTTACAACAACACAGCAGCCTACATGTGTTGTTTGTTTATTGGGGATTATTTAATGAACTATAGAACTAACAATTATTTTTTCTATCTTTTCGTTTCCATATCAATTACGTTTCTAATCATCACCTGATCTGTTCAGTTCTAAATACAGAGAACTTGGACATGGATTTTAATGGGATGCGAATTAAATTATAATTCGCAAAACATTTCCAAACTCCCTCTTTGTTATTTCTTACGTTCATTGTTGAAAATCTATGTACATAACCATTGATTACTGTTTTACACTGTTACATGATGATGTCTCTATTTTAAGTAGAAAACTGACTATAGATCGTTTGTTACGGATATTCCACTCTTTAATACTCCAGAATCACGTTCATACAAAACATATTTGCGGATCCTAAAAGTGTGAGAAAGAGCGATGAGTAGTTGTAGGTATATAAGAATCTAGTCTAAATATAAAATTTCATCCAAATCGTTAGAGCCGTTTGCGATATATATATAAGAATGCTCGTTTAAAGTTATGGATGGTAGAATTTTAATAATAATTTTAATTGCAATTTTTTATTCTGCTAAATTTACTACCTTATTAATACAAAATGCTGATTAATTGCTTTCCTATCTTTTGCCTATGCAAATTCGTTCTGTATTTGTCAATAGATTTGTTGACTTTTTTTTTTTTTTACAGTCCTCTGTATCCGGAGGAAACTAATAAAAACATTTAAGTCTTCGGTATTACTAATTCAACACATAGTTTATTCGGAATTGTAATAAAATCTGGTTTACTTTTACTGCCAAATTTTTTATTATTACAGATGCCAAGAATATTTTTTGAGGTCTCTAGATTGATACCTTACATATAATTTTTGATACCATCCTTAAAATTTCTTTGTAAATAAGATTTAATTTATTCACTTTGTAAGGCAGCCACTGTCAGATAATTTTAATTGTCGGACAATATTTATTTTTCAGGTAACATAATATGGAATTAATCTATTTTTGCGTTTTATAATCATACCAACTGAAATACCTGATAAAGCATCAAATTTTTGATCAACAAATTCGTCTAAGAGGATAATGCGCTGTTAAGAATGGGCATTAAGGAAACATGGGATTTTTAACCATCTGTAAACGCCTCATCAAAATATTTTCTGAGAATAAAATGTATAGTCCATCCCTATTTATATACGTTGCATCTATGAAATCAAACCTTAAATGTAGCTTAAAAGTTGCAGTACGTTCAGGCAAAAACTACCAATATGCTGCTATTTGCTGAATTAATTAGCAGACAAGAGAAATTATTGAATGGCATGAATAAAATACTAGGATATAAGTTTTGAGTGAATGTAAACAAATGAAAGACAAAAGTAATGCACGTAGCAGAAATGACAACAATTACAGTAGATTATATATAAAAATAGGTTCAGGCGTAGTAGAAGTAATACTAGAATTCTTTTGTTTAGGAAGTAAAATCGTTACCGATTGAAAAGTATGAATATTCTCAGCAGTAGGGTAACAATGCCAGAAGAGACTCCTTTTTTTTTTTTTTTTTTTTTTTTTTTTTTTTTTTTTTTTTTTTTTTTTTAAAAAAACTCTGAATATTAAATGTTGACAATGAAGCAGAACTATCTAAAACGGCATGTACAGAAATTGTGACATTATGAATACATGAAAGTAGAAACGTTGAAACACTCGAAATGTTCTGTAGAGGGATGCTGCAAATTAAATGTACTTCTAGTTTACGAAATGAACATATTCTGAAAGTGATGGATGACGTAAGGAAACCGTGGAGAAACTTTTAAGAGATGAAACTTTATGGCAAGCAAAGTTGTAAGGCATGCAGGCTTACTTAATGAGTCGGTTGATAATACATTTGAAGCAAATAACTGTAAAGGCAGACGTAGTTTAGAATTTGTGATGCTGGTAATTATGAACGCCTAGGTTGAGACGCGGAGCAAGAGCTAGATGACTGAATAAACTGTTCTAGAAACTGACACGAAATAAATTGTAACATTGTATTTGTAGCTTCTAACTTAATTGCCATTTCTTTTAAAATTCTATATTCTTTAAAAATATTATTACCAACTTATAATTTATTCCCAATGATCAAGCTTATTCAGTATTGTTTTATTTTTATCTGATGTTCAGAAAGAGAAATCCATTGATTCTGGCTGTTCTGATATTGGATGTAGTTTTAAGGTATTGACCGTTTGTACCATTCGGAAAGATCTGTTAACAGTGATGTGTCAACGACTGGCATCAATGTTTCTTTAAATGTTTATATGTGCTCTTTTTTAAACTGGCCGTATATCTATCTTCTGGTTGTTTTCTTACGTATACGCTCATGCGCATGTAATTTATTTGGACAAAGTTTCTTTTCGGCTGTGCTGATTACAGTTTTCAGAAGAAAATTTTACACAATTTCACTACTCTTTGCTAGTAAAAGGTGTTTGTTGGAAGTTGTCAGGGACTAGCGGGATACTGGGGGATGGTACCCGCCTAAATCACCTGAACCAGATGTAGTCCAAAAATATTCTAAGTCCAAAAGAAAGTTCTGTAACCGTGTTAAAATGTTTATACTAGCTGTAAAAAAATTGACCACAGTCGCCACTTGTAGTTTTCACCCACCACAAGAAGGGTACTAAAGAATAAAATGAAAGTCACCAGTCGAAATCACTGAGTTATATTTTCCAAAATCTTCACATAAATATTACAATGTCACAGCTAGTAAGGCAATCGGATATTAATCTTCTCCAAAAACTACAAGTTGAGAATCAAGAGCAAAACCGCATTTCCCCCGGTGAAAATAAAACAAAGGTTCAAAATACACATCTCCTGAAACTGATTGTTCGAAATGATGATGGTCTACACTTTCAAACAATGGCCGCCACTCACGCAAGGTTCACATGGTTGTCGAATCGTTCCACGCTACTTTTCCGTGACGTCAGCGTTACCCACCGTTCCACGCGCTCCTAGCATCGCTAAGCACGCGTGCTTCCACCACGAAGTTTCAAACAAGACTGGAGACCGGACGCGCCTTCAACACCTCCTAGCTGACTTATATAAGCTCGGGTCACCTGATACAGTTTCTCTTCAAATATGGATGTGTTAAATGAATTACCACGTTAATCAATGCTCTGTTATCTTATTATTTAAAATCGGCTTTAGTAATAATTTCGAAATTATGTTTAAAATATTATTCCCGATTTTAGATTCTACCAAAATATGAACTTTATTTAAATCTGTTGAGTTATGGTAAAACCGGTAATTCTAACAGTCAGTTGTAGTCTTTATTTATGTTTTTATTTATAACTCTGAAGGTTTATGGATTATGACGCCGGAAAAATTATCAATGTGTAGCCTGAATTAAACTGCATATTTTAGTGTTTATTTTATCTTTGTAGCTGTTACCTCTGAGACAATAAATTATTCAAATATTTGCACGTGTGTTTAATGTCGAGTGAATTTGCAAAACCTATAACATCTGTTCTATTGCTTCAAACGGCATGAAATAAATATGTAGGAAGCTAAAAGAATGTATTTTTACGACAAACTAATTTTTAACCCGGAATCTAAGTAGGTTTTTAAATGAAAAAATGTCAAAGTCGGTTATACTATTTTACGTGTTCATTTTATGTTTAAAAAATACTTGGAGTGTTGGAAACTATCTGATTTAGATGAATTTGATTCTATTTAGGACTGTTTTAATTTATTAGCTACTTTTTACTGTATGACTGTGTTTAAAATCAGTGCAGAAGCATTTTATATGTGCAGTGTTTATAGCAAGTTACTTTGTGATTGGATTATCATACAACAGGTTAGTGAAATGCCTTTAAATGTGTTTAGAAAATTAATTATGTGTGTTAACTGGTATTTACATGCTCTTTGCGCTTTTGAAATGGTTTAATAGTATTAGAATTAATTCCGAAAAGTCGAACAAATTAGTTGGTTTACCGGCGCCTGTTTATTCACTGATATCTCGTATTTTACGGACTGAAACAGCTTAACACCTATTAAAACTGAAAGATTAGTTTATTTCCTTTATATTTGTCTACTTTTTAAATCCTGAAACTACTTTAAAGACTTCAAATTATTTATGTGAACTGTTTAAGAGAATGAGTATTCAAAATCCTCCATAATTACTTGTTGTGATTATTAAACTCTTGAAAACTATTGGAAATCTGTTAATTAATCTACTACACTGTCTCAGGGATTATTATGACTACTTTTAGGACTCTAAAATGGTCAAGTTTCATTACAATGAGTTATTTTCATACTGCTTCAGACTATTATTCAAAACATCCAGTCTATTTCTTTAAAATACTTGCTAAACTGTATTTAAATGTGAAGTTGTGTTTATAATGGTTCTAGGCCTGTGTATTATTAGACTTTTATACTCTTTACTGGACGAAAATCACTTCAGAAATACCAAAGTCTGTTATATGCCAAAATTAAAGGTTAGATTTGCCTGGTATTTAAATTATCTGTTTATCTCTGAAATAAAGTTTATTAAACACGATAAAAGGTTTATTTATGCATTCTATTTGCAATTATTTATCATTTACTTTGTCTAAATTGGTTCATAATAACTCGTTGAACAATGTCCGTATCTGGTATTACGAGTTTACTTGTACATGTTATTACCTATTTCCTGCTGGAATATCGTTTATTTAATGCAATTTATATGTAATTTACCTCGGTTATGGATTATTTGTTCACTTTAGTGTATGGAAAGTGTTGTCAACTCGATTTAAAGTGTGGTACCGGTTACTAAAGTTAACCCAAAACTCGGCCCGATTCTAACCAAATATTGCAAATATAACGAGGGATACCTTACAAAGTACTATTTGGCTGTACGTGTACTTGAATGTACGCCTCAAAAACTTTGACTGTTGCCGTAAACAGAATATAAATTACTTAGAAGTGTTTTTCAGGTATTAAAGTTGATACACTAGAGCAGGGGTGGCCAACCAAAATGATCTGGCGGGCCGCTTTGTAAGCGCATCATAACTCCGCGGGCCGCATATAAAATTATATATCCCCACTAGAGACATTTTTTGGAGTGAAAAATTCAAACATGAGTTATTATTGTGTTTACTATTATTCTTACATGTAAACATAGATAATATAATAATAATGATGGTAAACGTACATTGTAAAGAAATATATAACTCTAAAAATGAAATATAAAAAATATTTTGTAACAGTGTGATGAATCTCGCGGGCCGGAAAAATGTACAAGGCGGGCCGCGGGTTGGCCACCCCTGCACTAGAGTCTGCAATCCTAGTATTACTACAGTTTGTCAAAGTTTTGGATGATGGTTGTAATTTGTAGCGAAACTAATTAATATTAAAATAGTTAATGCAATCATTTATTTATTTGTTTATTTAATTTCTGACATTAGAAGAATAAAGTTCCATGACGAAGAATCTAGCGTGACGTTATCTGACGATTTTTAACTTCATGTGAAGAGAAAAAAGATCGCGGTTAGTCGGAAATAGAGTTATAGCTTTTGGAAATCACTGCAGAGAATTTTAGATGATATAAATAAAACTAGACTGAATTGTCAGTGTGAAACCTGTAGTTTTCGGAGAGAAGTTTTGATCAGTCATATTAGTTATTCCATCAAGAATTTTCCCGATGTTCAGAAATATAGAACGGTTGTTGGTTTTATGAGTGTTGTTTTTCATTAAATGAAAATTTTGTTGAAAATGAGTTTACTTTCCTTAAAAAATTAAATCCTACCTAGAGAAGAAAGCGTGAATCAGAAAAGAACGATTTCTTCACAAATCTACTTTCTGAAAAAGAAGAAAGTGAAACAGAAAGAAACAATTTCTTCACGAATCCACTACATGAGGAAGGAAAAAGTGAAGTGGAAAAGTCGAACATTAGCAAAACAGACTGTAGACTGTACCAACAGTTTTGGAAATGATATTAAAAGGTCAAAAGAAGAGAAAGGTGTCAATGATGACAAGAAAATTAGGAAGAACAGCAGAGATGAAGATGATGAAGACATTGAGAAAATATTAGCTGAGTCGGAAATGAAATTTTCAGTGTTGAAAGAGGTGAAGGATGATTCTGACAAAGGATAAATAGTTATAATGAAAAGAAATAGGAAGTGATGACGTTTGTGGCAACACAGAGAAAGATAGTGATGGAGCGAAGGGATGAAAAAAGGAAAATAAAATAAAGGAAGGATGGAACCTTCATGGTAAGAAAACATGGGAATCTAGTTTTGGCTAAGACACATCACAAGTCATCAAAATTAAAAGGTTAAATCAAGAAATTTGAGCCGGTATTTGATGGACCTTGTGAGGTCATCGAGGTCATGTGAGGAAATAGTTACCACCTTTACCGTCTGAAGTGTCATTGGCAGGAAGGACCATTAAAAGTCAAGACTTAAGTCCCTACAAAATCAGTCCACCATAGTGCAAACCGATAAATATTAAAATTTTAAGAGTAAAATTCCATTTACGTTTAAATTTAACAATTAAATTGTTACCTCATCCTACGTGATTTTCCTTGCATGTGGTCTTATTTATTGAGTTTTAAGTAGACAAAATGTTGGGTGCAGTGTATGACCTGTTTCAGGGGTGCGCTGCAGTAAACTCAGTGGCAACATCTTGGTACACTGTGAGACCAGCGTAAGATGTCTCTATCCATGCTGCATGTAGAGAAGATAACATCTTAATATGTAGATAAGTGTTTATCAAACTTTTAAGGGCACGCACCCCTCCAAAAAGCGTCTCATGCGCTGGCGAACCCACTTGAGAAAAAACTACGACTTCAGTCCGCCATTACGGAAATCTTGTCGCGAACCCCCTACGATCAACTGGCGAACCCCTAGGGGTTCCCGTACCCCACTTTGAGAAACGCTGATGTAGAGCATCAAAGATACCTACAGTTTATTAAATATTATTTCCAATATTAAAAAATTATTTATATTATGTTTTGTCTTAATCGTAAACCAACACCCGACAGATCCGTTAGTGTTACCCGTTTAACCATTTTTTATATATATATCTACATATTGAAATTTTGCTTCGTCAAAAAAAAAAAAAAAGAATCTAATTCCCACTTTATTTTGTCAGCGGTGAATTTCATGGAAATTAGCAGTGGGATGTAGCGAGACTAATTAATATTAAAATGGTTAGTTCAATCATTTATTTGTTTATTTAATTTGTGAAATCGGAAGAATAAATTTTCGTGAGGAAGTATCTAGCCGAAGTAGTTGGCATCCGGTGTACTGCGAAAAGGTGAAAGGTGTGCCGCGAATTTTTATGCATTATAAGGAATTAATTGTCAAGCTTTTATTAATTATATTTTAGTTTTATGTGCCGCGAATTGTTACATATTGTCGTGTTGCAAGAAATTAAATGTTATTTATTTACTCATAGTTACTGTTAGTTTTGTTTATTCATTTTTGATATATTTTTATTCCTCGCCTCTACTGCTGCGCATTGAGGTTCTGTATATTTACCGCATATTCTCTGTAAGTGCTTTTCCCTCAGTCTAAACTGCTGGGATTAGCAGAACTTTCCAAGCCTTATATTATTTTATTATATTGTCGGTGTTAGTGCTTCTCCAACAATACTAGTTTGCTCCTGAACCGTTGCACTGACGCATTGTTAGATGTCACTAAAAAATAATCTACTCCGTATATGTGTATAAATGTCGCTTCTTACAATTACTTCAGTTCCATCATAGCTGTGCTCTGAAGTGAAAGGAGTGTTCCATCTACGAGTGTAACTGGTGAAAGCGTTGAGACAGAAAGAAAGAATCAAAAGTTGATGCATCAGAAATATAGTGATAATTACTTATCCCAAGATATTTTTGGTGTGGTGAAAAATCGTGTCCAATTCCCGAGTGTATCGTTTGTGGTCAAAAATCCAGTAACGCTGCTATGGTTCCCAGTAAAGTTAAACGACATTTATCAACAAAATATTCTTCTCTGTCAAGCAAAGATGTCAATTATTTTTGTCGGTTGTTGAAAAATAAGAAAAAAACAAAGAATGATCATGACCGCTACAGAACGTGTTTCGGGAAAAGTACAGGAAGCTAGTTATATGACAGCCGAACTTATCGTAAAGGCCAACAAACCACTTACAATAGGTAAACCACTGTTAAAGCCGGTTTGTAAAGAGCTGGTGAGAATAGTTCTGGGTTTAGAAACTGATACTGAAATTTCAAAAATTCCTCTTTCTGCTGACACAATTAGTCGCCGAGTTATTGACATGTCTCGTGATACTGAAGACATTATGTAGGAAAAAATCAACAATAACCAGAGGTTCTCACTTCATATCGATGAGTCCACAGATATTAGCCGCCACGCAAAACTTCTGGCTTACATTCGATACATTGATGGAGATGTAATGGTAAATAGTTTCTTCTTTTGCAAAGAACTTCCAGAGCAAACTACCAGTGAAGAAATATTTCGTTTGACTGATGAATATTTCCTCGCTAATGAATTGACATAGAAGGATTGCGTTAGTGTTTGTATAGACGGAGCGGCTGCTGTAACAGTCCCAGTGAAAGGATTTGCAGCTAAAGCACGCGAAGAAAAAACCCAACGTACAGTTGTCTCAGTCACCGCAAAGACACTGTCACTAAGGTTCTGCCACCTTCTCTGAAAGATGTGCTGGACGAAATAGTAAAAGTCGTGACCTTTATAAAATCGTGTCCCCTTTTTTCTGTTTTATCTCAGGAAATGGGTTCATAACACACTACACTTTTGCTACATACAGAAGTACGCTGGCTGTCACGAGGAAGGAGTTAACGCGAGTATTTGAACTTAGAGAAGAGGTCCAGGCATTTTTGGATGTTGAAAGAGATAAGTACACGAATTTATTCGCAGATGGCGAAAGGGGAAGTAAGTTGGCATATCTTTCCGTCATTTTCGTACACTTTAATGGGCTAAACATCAAAATGCAAGGTAGGAACGAAAATATTCTTATTAGTATGGATAAGATTAAAGGATTTGAGAATAATCTGGATTTGTGGTTACGGAGCGTGCACAAACCACGTGGCTTAGGTCCAAGGGGGGGGGGGGAGGGGTTGTTTTTGGAAATTTCTTCACATTTTCTTTGTTTTTTTGTTTCACAGTTTTTTTTTATATCGTTAATTCTTGTGAATATTTCACAATGACGAAAGGTACAAAAAAAACAAAAAAAAACTCTTGTTGTAGGATAGTTTATTACAGGCTGTAACCACATTTTAAACTTTTATTTAGTTTCCCACACTTCCGATATTTTTGTCTATACGCATTCTTTTTCAGTGGCACTTCCATAGTGAGCGATAGATACCACTTAACACACCACAGGAACAGCAGAAATTTATTTGAATAACTTTCGGGAACGCTTCGACGCTAACTAAAACAGAAACAACCTAACTAACTCAAGGCTACAGACGCATCGATTAAAGTGTTATATCTGTGATCAAAGATTTTTTTCTGTAATTGTTTGGTCTGTGATCCCCGACAATGCTTTATTCTGGTTATGACTGTGCAGTGTGGCTAGTAAATTTTTCGAAACTCTAAAAGGTTGAATATCACTAAAAATCACCAATTTTTTTTTGCGATAACATATTTAAAAATATCGCTATCGAACTTCAAAAGTCACTAAATCTAGCCAAAAAATTGATAAGGTAGCAACATTGATACTAAGTCAACGCATAGGTCATAGAATTCCCTTAAATAACGGGTCTTTGGTTGGTGGGAGCGGAACTGGCGCCTGATAGCGTCTCAATTATGTTCTGTCGGGCTGACATGAGGCAAATTTGGTGAACAAGACATCAACGTGAGTTCATCACCATGCTCTTCAAACCACGATAGCACGATCTGAGCCTTATGACATGGCAGTTATCTAGCTGATAGACACCATCACAGTTGTTGTAGACATAAGCTAGATGAAGTTGGTCCGCAATAATGTTCACGTAGTCCACAGCTGTCATGCCACCTTCGATCACTACCGCCGACCCAATGGAATGCCAGGTGAATGTTCCCCCTGATATAATACTGCCTCCACCGCCCTGTGTCCGTTGTGCGGTGCATGTTTCAAGGTGACCAGTCGCCTGGAAGACGTCGTATCCGGACAGTACCATCGACCTGGTGTAACATGAAGTAACCAGTTGACACACTTCCATTGATCATCCATGGTCCAATCTCCATGCTCTTGTGCATACTGCAGTCGTAATTGACGTTGTTGTTGGGTCAACATGGGAACACTCTGGGGCCGTCTGTGCGAAGCCCCATATTCAACAATGTGCTCCAAACTTGTGTTTTCTCCAACATTGTACTCTACCGTCTGATCTGCCACATATCGCCCCTATCCTGGTTTAAAGAGTGGTCTAGCATCCAACCTCCACGTCTCGCCGTGGGTAAAGGCAATATACAGGGCGATTCAAAATGATTGTCGGGGTTTCAAAAAATTCCTACACTTAGCACAATTGAGATACGAATTTGAATCTTATTTTGATGTGTAAAGAAACTCATCAAGTTTATTTACATCCATTAAAAATGTTCGATATGTGCGCCCTGTGTCACTCTGCACACATCTATGCGATAGTCCATTTCATCCCACACGCGACGCAGCATGTCATCAGAAATGTTTAGAAAGGCGGCCCTGATCCGTTCTCTCAGTTGTGGGATAGTCGCAGGTAGAGGAGGAAGATAAACTTGATCCTTAATGTAAACCCACAGAAAAAAATCACATGGGGTTAAATATGGTGAACGTGGTAGCCAGACCATGAGCATTTGGTCACTGTCGGCTCCGCGTCCTATCCATCGCTGCGGCAATTATTCGTTGAGAAATGTTCTGACCTCCCGATGGAAATGAGGTGGAGCACCATCTTGTTGGAATATGAAATCATCCCCCTATTCCAGCTGAGGCAGCAACCACTCAGAGACCATATCGAGGTAAGTTAGTCCTGTTACTGTTTGTTCATTGAAGAAGAACGCGCCGAACACTTTTGCGTTGGAAACAGCAGCGAACACACACACTTTTGGAGAATGACGCTGGTGTTTAATAAAAGCACTGGGATTTTCTGTCCCCCAAATCCGCACATTATGCTTGTTAACATTCCCGCACAAGTGAAAGTTCGCTTCATCACTAAAAATGAGTTTTTTTTTACAAAACCCATCTTCTTCCATTTTTTCTTGCATACTGTTTCAAAACATGAGACGTTTGTGATGGTCGTCAGGTGTTAAAGCATGAAGCAGCCCTAGGCGATAGGCTTTCAGTTTTAGGCGTATTCGTAGCACGCGCCAAACTGTGTTTTGCGGAATGTTCAGTTCTCTACTGCCTCTTCTTTCCGCGGGCTACTTTGATAAGCTTCTCTGACGCGGTTCACGTCGACTTCTGACACAGAAGGACGCCCAGTGCTTTTCCCTTTGCATAAGCAGCCCTTTTCTACGAACTGCGCATACCACCTCCGAATGTCATTGTCTGAAGGTGCATCCTTCATAATTTTTTTTTTGAAAGTGCCGTTGGACAACGGTAACTGACTGACACACGTGAAAATCTAGAGTGCAAAAAGCCTTCTCTATAGCGTTAGCTGCCATATTACAAACACTGACATCTGGCGGAACAAAACGTAACTACAAGATTAGCGGCTGCTACAAAACAAAACTTTGAGAGTTTGTCTATTCATCCATGTAATGATAATACTTGTATGTTTAGTAGACAGCCGGTAAAAAATTCATGAAACCCCGATAATCATATAAATACTGATGAGTAAAAGCATTAAGTATCAGGAAGTTATGATCTAGTAATTTGTTTCATCTCTCTTTATATATTCGTATCTTAATCCAAATATAGAGAACTTGCTATAACGGAGGGATATACTTAAAACTGTGGAATCGAAGTGCCAGTTTCTTAATACTATTTGTGTTTCACGTGTTGTGCCGACACATTAATCGCAGCAGTTCCAAATGGCCTGGCGGGAATGGCATTACGGCGCCTGGAGGGGCGGCTGCCTCGCAAGACAGACGCCTCCGACCGCCGCAGCCCGGATTACCACAAGTAATGAATACCAAACAACGGCAAACAAACTGGCCGACCCGTTTGCTTGCCCACTCCTTTTTTACTGCCGCTTTCTTTCTCGCCTTCTCGCAGCTAAGCCCACCACCGTATTTATTACACAGGAACACCATCTGGATCTTGGGGTAAGCTAGAGTGAATCTTCAAACCCAGTTTAAGTACTTCTCGCTTGAAAACAAATATTTTTCTTGGAGTTTTCGTTTCGTTTACGGTAAAGCCTTCCTGAAATTATACATTCATTTCAAAAAACTTTGAATGGAAATTATTCTTAGCATTCTATTGTTCCCGTTTTCATTTTCTCAATGATCTGTTCACAGACATATCAAAATTTAAAGTTATTCATGTTCATTATTTATTTAGAAAGTTTTAAGTATTATTATTTAATAATTTTAAACGTGCGGTAAAATTATTTAAAATAACGTCGCTAACTTTCAGACTGTCACAGTCTAGCAGGCTCATAAAAGCGTACAACATTTATCTGTAGCATTCGGAGGCAAACCATGCCAACCTAAGTGAAATTCCACTGGTAAATGTTGGTGATACCTGTTTCCGTTGCACGCGCCTAAAAAGTAAACAATATGATGCTTTGGAGTACGATACAATGAACATAATAACAAAAGGTCTAAGCACGGGGAGTTATTAAAAGCTGAAAGGAACTACCAATATATAAGTAATAACAGATAACCCTTCCTTTAGTTGTTGTAGATTTCAAATTGGTCAATGCAAATTTTACTAACTTGTTGTGGAAATCTAGTAATTAAACTTGAATAGAGAATTTACTAACAGCGGGGTGCATTCAAAAAGAGCACAGTAAAAACTTGAAGCGCCAAGTTAGTGGAAACTAGGAAGTCATTCTCAATAGTTGCTGCCTTACAGATGCGAAACTGGTTCTACAGGAAAGGGAATTTAACCATTTGAAAGTTTATCTCGTCTTCTATTACCTTTCGCTGCTTGGATCGAGGCCACGAGTTTTTAATATTGCGAAGTGGCCAGTAATCATACCACAGTCTCCTATTTGGCAATTTTCCGCCGTATGCTTCAATTAGACACATGTCGTTCCTAGTTTATAGGAAGCTCTAACGCTTAGAAGCCTCGAGCAGTGATTCTCAAGTTTAGGTGTCCCTCTACCCACTGTAGTTTATGTTATTTTCAAATTCAGCAGAATATAATGCTGGGTCTGCTCGTACATTCTGAGTTTTCTTAACTGATTCTTCAAATATGTGAATCACGGTATTTGACGCTGAAAGTTTCTGCTATCGGTCGGCAGGAAACTTAACATTTTCAGTGGCTTTGACTTAGGTTACTTGGAGTTTCATCATCTGTGATTGCTAATTTTTTTGGTAGTAACTGCGCGTCTTGTTTTCATTGACTGCATGCTGGAATTAATTTGTTTGGACTGTTGCAGGCGTGTTTAATTCATATTTGTCCTTAATTTTAGATTCAGGCATCAGGTGATTGCTATCTGTGATTATACAACTTGATATTAGAATATAAGTGCAATTATAAGTGAGCAGGACATTAGCCTTACCTGTGATCTGATGATCATTCAACCCGGATGTGTTTTGCGCAGAAGTACTCCTCTTGTACTGCTGACAAGCAGCTTCCATAATTTAAAAAAAAAATCTGGCTAGTGGTAAGTGTTAGACTGACTCACTGCGTTACTAATACTGCGGTGAACTCAGATTTTGTAAAATAATAACCCAGAGTCAATAAATAATCGTATCATGGTTATTCTGTTGCTTAAAGAATCGCAACTAACCTATAAACAATTTGTGTCTTGCTCCTATATTCTATTGTTATTTTTTATTTCTTTACGAAATGGTCTTACTAGTATTTTAGTGTTGAGGCATCAGTAAGAGGTGTCAAATAGGACCACCTGCCAATTCTACCTACATTTGTTTCAGGTCGCCGATCGCAACTTGCAGCGTTCGTATCAGAGCCCCATCGCCATCCAGAGATACAGTATGGTAAGTCATCAAACATTTAATTTCGAACCGCGCAGAGGGAAGAAAAAAATGTACATAATCAGCGCAAAGGAATTTGGTGTCAATGTATCTTCTTTGCATTATAGTTTTCTTACAGCATTTAAACAATGAAATAATCGGATGTGTGTTACAGAATCGATAGATCATCAAATATATTTCATGGTTGTGTATAATGGACTTTTCGAACCGAAAGAATGATTTTATCAACTAAACCGCAATACATGATGTTATAGTAGTATTTTTATTTGAACCGCACACAAGCAGATAAATGATATTTACATTATGAAATCTGAAAAATTATTATTATAAAGAACAGAAGGAATTAAATATTCAACATAAACATAACTATTGGTGGGTAAATTTCTACTCTAATATGATTCTAAGGGTTCTGGCATTATGAATTTGTTCCTACCGCTGCGGTCGTATTACAAATCGCATTCATGGTGGCAGGCTGGCTTGATATGCAGGACTAATATCCTAGCAAAGGGATTATTGTATTGTATAGAGTTCTTCTTCATTGTTATGAAAAAGTTTTAGATAATGCTGAAGGTAGTACTGTTGTACATTTTGTTTTTTTGCTGTCTTCAGTTTCTTGACTGGTTTGATGCAATACTCCATATCTTCCTATCTTGCGTTAATCTCTTCATCTCAGTACAGTCCTTGCAATCTAGGTTCTTAATTATTTGCTTCATATATTCTAATCTCTATTTCCCTCTACAGTTTTTACCTTCGACTGTTCCCTCAACTAACAAATTAACCAAGCCTACATGCCTTAAAATGTAATCCACTATCCTGTTTCTCCAAAACACGTTCATTTCGTGCTTTATCTGCCCATTTAATTTTCAGCATCTTTTTATAGTACCAAATTGGAAATGCTTCAATTTTATTTATTTCTGGTATTCCTAAAGTCCATGTTTCTCTACAATTAAGTGCTGTGTTCCACACATGGAGTTTTAATATATGAAACTAAAAGCTTTCTTTTTTTCGAGAATGCTTTTTTTTTGCTAGTGCTTTTAACTTCATTTTTGCTTCGGCCTTCAGCTGTAATTTTACTTCCTAAATAACAAACGTCACATACTTCCCCTTGGGCTATACTTTTAAATGAATTGTTCCAGATAATTTTGCAAATATAACTTATAATTTCGACGTAGGGAATGGCTGAATGTTTTCAATATCGGCAGTAAAAATGCATAAAATGTTCGAATAAAAAAAGAAGAACTTACTTTGAGAGATTTTAAAAGAGTCTTAACAATTTTATCCACCTGTTGTACACTTTAATGGCGGGATGTTGCAAAATACTACCTTGTCGTTTTGAATTGCTATATTATGTAAGAGGCAGCTGAAAGGCTAGTGTGGTCGTAATGACGTGGTGACAGGGTTTCTATTAGCTGCGCATTCCGCCCCTAACGTAGCCGCCTTAATCAAATCCGGTCAGCCTACCGCGTGTAAAGGAGTGACATGAACCACGGAAGCGTTCTGGCGTACTCCACATTACACAGTATGCAGTGCAGGGGTGAAGGTATGGTTAAAGGCCTTTGAAAATTTCCACCGAGACTGTGATTCGAACTGGGGACTTCTCGATCTCCAGTCAGACTCCTTAACCACTGAAACACCAGACCACTCATGTATGTAATATATTATAGTATTGAACAAATATTATTTTTCACATAGGAACTCAATGAAATGAATGATAAGGAGGGGTCAGTTACGATGATACCAGCACTAGTCATCGAGCAGCTATAATACTAGCGGTTTTACGATTCGCGATATATATGATTACAATCAATGGATTTGTTCACCCTACTAAAGAGTAAAGTGCTGGCAAATAGTATTAATCCGGAAATTTAATTTATTAGGAAAATCAGAGTGAATGAAAGGTAAACATTTAAGTTTCATTGTTTGTACATAAAAAAATTATTTGTGATTAGGATTATTTGGTTGAGCCTTCCAGATGTAATATTTGCAGTTAATACACTTTTTTTTTAAGCATGGGAGACTGCCATAAGTTATAAAGAAGTAACGCCGCCAAATATCAGAAAATGAACCGATTAGAAATTCTAAAGCTACCTTATCATATTGGGAGTCGTGAACAACAGGGCCATCAAAACTTTTATTAGGAATTTAGACTTAGATACGCACGGAGCAACGTTTACAGTATTTTTATTGCAACTAACACTCCCCTAAATCTCGTGAAATCGACGTTAGCGTGCTGACGCCGGATCAGTCACCTCTGAACATATATACACCGTACCGAACAGTGATGAACAGAATACCTGGCAATGGCCGCAAATAATCTTCATCTCTCCGCAGCTTGAGGTAATTAAGCTGTTATTGCAAAGTATGTGTGAATGTATAGTTAGGCATCTACAATGTATGTGGAATATATTATCAAAGGTCTCTGCTTTAAGTGTCAGTACCATCACGCATGTCCAGAGGCTCAGTGAAAGGTTTGCTCAGCAACAGTTTGTGACACTGCATTGCATAAACAATCGGATACAGCAGTTTCTCTTCATGACTACTGGGAGTGTGGTGTTCTTTGTGTACTTCGACGATGTAGAGACTTGTAGCTCATCCGCTCGGAGCTATTTAATTACATATATTAATCTTTCTATATAATGGTCTCTATGGATTACTTTGATATCATCGTAATTATTAATTTAATGATTAATAATAGATTAATTTTAATAAATGTAAAGGATTCTCTCGAAACATTACAAAACATAATTTGAATGGCTGACCATTTATTCGCAATCAAATAATGAAAGTTAAAAAATTATTTTCAATGAAAAATAATAAACACTTTGTCTAGTAACATAGTGTCTGGAATTCAAGTACATAAACAAGAAACAGTGAAGACATAAATCATCAACATTTCGTGTTACAAGAAAGTCTTATAATCTCGGAAATTTATTAGACACGTTATACATGTAACATTCAGGTAAAAGCTCTGAAAATTATTGACAGATGGACTCTCATCTGAGAATCACTTCACCGAGGACGTTAACTGAGCACTGCAATGAAAAGTTACAATTCAGTATTTAGTGACTGCTGTTGGTCAATCAGAGCGCAATTCCATTACAAAGAAACTGCACTCGTATCTGGAGCCAGAACCCAACAACTGCCGCCACAAAGTCGGCAGCACGTTTACTAACACTTTACAAATGATTGGCACCACACACGTTAAACTGTTGTTATCAATTCTGGTTCCAACTATAACGTTCCTAGCCAGAGTTGTAGTTCTGCACCTGGCAGATTCCAAGTCTTCAGCTACATCACCGAGCGTGGTGGATGAGCCGTTAACGCTCTCGCATCGCATTCGGGAGGACGCCGGTTGGAATCCCCGTCCGGGCATGTACATTTGGGTTTTCCATGGTTTTCCCAAATCACGAGAATGCGAGTAAGATTCCTTCAAAAGGCCATCGCCGAATTACTTCCCGTTCCTTGTTCCCAGTCCCATCCCGTCTCTAATGATCTCGACGACGGCGTTGACGAAGCGTAAAGCCATAAGTAAAAAAAAAATGTTCAACCCCGTAGATGACTTTCCTCCCCACCAGGAAATTCCGTCCGACGTACCAGGCGTGTCTTCACAGTTCGATTCGTCGGATATGTGATTAAGTGCAACGACAATCAATTTGTTGCTATAACAACAAATTTATTATTTGCTAGAGCATTTATCATTCACTCGTCACACAGTTTCTGTACACCGGAATCAATCTCCCCCACTTGAAATTACTACATCGACTGTCTTTCCTACATCTCGCATTTACATTCGAAAATAGGCTATGAGCTATTCTGATAAAATGTTTTCTTAAGTATTCAAAACATTCTTTTCCCACGTAACCTGCTTTCGTAATGCATGTCACTTGTCAGAGCTTGAACTTCTCTCACCCCAATTTTCTGGCGTATAGAAATCAACAAGTGGCCGCCTGGAGCGCGAACATCTCTCTACCTCCTTTCATGTTTCCAGTCAGACCCTAATATCAGTGGCTTAGCTGCGTCAGTGATTTTGGTTGAGAGGTGATCCACCACTTGTCATCCGCATGACTTTCTCTTTATTTTTATTTATTTATTTATTTACAGATCTCTGCTAGAAATACCTCTGTGATGTGAATAATGTCGTGGTTAATATGCATACAATATGAATAATAACCACAGTGAAAAAATGATACTTTACAAAGACAAAAAATACAATAAAAAATAAATATTAATTTTTACAGTTGAATTTTGCAAACGTAATATTAGATACAGATAATTTCTCAGTTTTACTTTAAATACACGTTTTTTAACTACAAACTGTTTTATACATTTAGGAATTTTACTAAACAGATCAACTCTTCTTTATAATAATGAAATTGATATTTGTGTTTTGTACAAGTTATTTCTGTTTCTAGTATTGAAATTTTAAAGAATTCTCTGCAGGAAGGTCTTGGTTTTATCCTACACATCATATTAACAGCTCTTTTCTGTACTATGATTTTTTTTTAATATTTTTTTTTTTTTTTTTTTTTTTTTTTTTTTTTTTTTTTTTTTACCTTGTGAAGAGTTTCTCAAAAAAATTATACCATATGGCATGACTGAATGATAATAAGAGGCGTACGCCTGTTTCGTTAATTCTATATCTGCTGTTAGAGGAAGTGTTCTTATTGCAAAGATCGAACTGCTAGACATTTTCAGTAGTAATGTAACATGTTCTTTCCAACTGAGTTTCTCGTCCATTTGAATGCCAAAGAATTTTATATTCTTTGTTTCAAAGATAGTGTTATTTTTATGGTTTATATGTAAATTCTGTTGAGCAGAACTTTTTGGTTTGAACCTGATATAATGTATCTTATCAAAATTTAATTTTAATGGGATTGTCTTAAACCATTTTCAATAAGGCCACGGACGTGGTGCTCACCTGTTGGAGCGCGCTTGCTTATTTTATACAACACATATTTCATCACTTCTTCAACCAAAATTTCACTAGAGCACCGTCTTTCACAATTAAATATGGGTGCTAAATATATTTGGCACCTGATAGGTGTTTAATAAAATTTATGTGGCAGTTTTATAACATCAAAGTGATAAATATTACCCTGATAGCTATTTAGGCCACAATGAAAGTATATTTCTTACTGAAACCCGTAGGCAATTTATTTCAATGCCTTCGAACAAAGTTCCTTCCGAATGTCCATTACCCGTATGACCCCGTAAAATAAGAAATATTCCTACTGGATCTCGTAGTAGGCCCACATTGTCGCCTAGTACTGCACTGCTATAAAACAGATCAGATCGAATGTATTTTCCACAGATATTTCCTCCTCCAGTCACTGTGGAGTTACATAGCTTCATGTTGGGTTTGTTATCTCCTTGGCGTAGCTGCAGCCTTTTCTAGGGCCATTGATCTATTGTGCCAATCGCCAGCTAATTCGAATCTACCGAGATGATCACCCAGTGGCTTGCCGAGCTGTGTGCAGCATCGTAGATTTTTTCGGCCAGCAGCCGGAAGCGTTTATCGATACGTGTTACCGACGCGACATGGACTACGCCAGTGGGAAAGCGGGAGGGCCTGCTCAGACTTCTGTTCTACAGCAGTTGCAGCCCTTTCAGGTGACAACGGACCTAGTGCTCCCCACGGGGAAAGCGTACTCTATTACGTGTCTGATAAGATAACAATAGACGGTAGCTCCTAGCTGTGGCATCAGTGTACTATTTCGATTGGATAAACGGCATGTAGGCGTGCGCTTTCAATGTCAACTTGCTGTCGATAGTAACACCGAGGTACCAAGCCGGTAGATTCCTGGGGATTATCCTACTTCCCAGCTGCAGTTGCGGTTCGGGCAGGGGCTGTTCATGCCTCCTTCTGCTTTACGTCAGCATGAGCGCCTGTGTCAAAGACTGTCCCAATAACAACAGGAGGCTGAAACATGCGACCCACAAATTTCACTGTATTTTGGTAAGATGGTCGCGTGCCATTCAAAATTGAGCATCGTGAAAGATTTTGGTTCGACTATCAACATTCTAGAAAATTAGGGTCAAAAGTATAGGATCACATTCCAACTAAGGGTTATCGACAGATTATTGTTTTTAAATGTGTATGATGTCGCAGAATTAATAGTTTTTGAGACATTACAGAATTTTTGGCATGTGAGAGATGTTTCAAAAGTCATAATACTTTAGACATCTATATCGTGGTTTAGTGAATAATCGATTTTTGTTCGAAAAATACACATTTGCCTCAATACTTTTTGTTCATGAATACATTTTACAAAAATATACGTGGAAGTGGGAAAATAACAAGCCACAACGGGTGTACAGATGGCTTCATTAAACTTAGAAAGGTACAGCTATCTATCATTAATTTTTTGTCCGTATGTTTTAATTAATATTGTTATGTAAAACGTATCTTAAACTGATCAGGATGTGTAGCTGTTCTACTATGGAGCCTTGAAACTTCTGTGGTCTGTCACTATCAAACATCCACGTATCTGTATGAAAAATACGTTTAAAGCGACATATTGACATAAATATTTATTTATAAAAATGTCTCCATCGAACTTTTGGATAAAAATAATGGAATTCAGCGGTTTTGAATCTAAATACAAACGATTAGTAGTATCCATTACAGTGATGATAAGAAACGTTTGAACTTTTACGGTACGTGAAGTGTCGCTCGCGATATGCTTTATAAAAATCTTAATTATTATTATTATTATTTTTAAATCACCCTTAGTCAAGGTTAAGGTTAAAGGGGTTGGTAAGAAAAGAACATAACAGAGTTAAGAGACAGCAGGGTAGTAGGGAATATTTAAAACAACTAAACAAGGACTTAATAACAGCAAAGAAAATGGCTAAAGATGGGTTTATGAAGAGTATTGTCAGTGCAGGGGGACCATTGACTGATGCATCTAAAAATTTCTATGGCTATATCAGGAAACTGAGGGGAAGGGAGGATGTAGAGACACTTATAGATAAGGATGGAGAAAAAGTTACTGAGGATTTGAAAAAGGCAGAGATTTTAAGTAACTGGTTCAGTGAAAGCATTAGGGACAATGAATCAGAAACAGGAGGGTCTAATTCGGAGAACGAACTTAACAACACAATTAGAAATGACGATAGTAAAAAATTTGATATCCATCCTGAGGAAATCATGAAGGAAATAAGAAAGCTGAAAAAACATAAAGGGGCTGGTGAAGATAATATTACTACAGATATCTTAAAGATAGCCGGATGTGACATTGTACCTTATCTTGAAATATTATTTAAATTGAGTCTAGACACTTGCTGCTTACCACACGACTGGAAAAGTGCAATAGTAGTACCGGTACATAAGGGAGGGGTGAGAAATAGAGTTGAGAATTACAGGCCAATCAGTTTGACATCAGTGGTAGGTAAATTAATGGAAAGATTGATATGCAACCACATCAGAAAAATATGTGAGGAACGTAATTGGTTTTCAAGCAGGCAACATGGTTTCAGGCAAGGATATTCATGCGAATCTCAGTTGGTGAGATATATGCAAGATATTTCAGATGAAATGGACAAGGGAGGCCAAATTGATAGTGTAGCACTAGATCTGTCTAAGGCGTTTGACAGAGTAAGCCATAAAATGTGAGTAAATAAGGTACAAACCATTGGAGTGGATAGAAGAATTTTTAAAAGTTAGAAAACAGGAAGTTAGGGTAGGAAATGTAGTATCAAAAGAAGTGGAAGTAAAAATGGGTGTGCCACAGGGTAGCGTATTGGGACCATTGCTATTCATTATTCTAATGAATAATTGTGTTGATTGTTTACTATCTGAAATTAGATTGTTTGCAGATGACATAATGCTGTATAAAAAAATCAAAACGATAGAGGATTGTAAACAGTTGCAGGGTGATCTGGACAGGATATCTAATTGGGTTGGTAAACATGGAATGAGGATAAATGCAAAGAGGAGTCAGCTTATTAGATACACAAATAAAAAACAAAAGGTTAATTATGAATATAAGGTGGGGAAAGAATTACTTGCTGAAGACTTGAAATGCAAATATCTTGGAATTACTTTTGATAACAATCTTAACTGGGCAGGACACATAGGACAGGTGGTAGGAAAAAGGTTTCAAAGTTCTGGACTTGTTGGAGAGAGTGATGAGGGGATGTACGAGAGAAGTCAAGGAATTGGGTTACAAAACTTTGGTCAGACCATTGCTAGAATATGGTAGTGTAGTATGGGACCCTCATTTTACGTATCAAATACAGGAGTTGGAGAGGGTGCAAAGAAGGGCTGCTAGATTTGTTTCTGGAAATTATCGCAGAATGCAATCAGTGACGGATATGATAAAGGAGCTGGAATGGGATTCATTGCAAGATAGGAGGAGGATGAGGAGGGTCATGGGAGTGTACAGGGCATATACTGGTGATGAGGCATGGAAAGATATTGCAATAGGTATGAAAAGTAGTGCGTGGAAGGGAAAAGATGACCATGACCACAAGCTGGCACTCGATTTCAGGCACAAGGGTGTGGGAAGATTCTCTTTTTTAGGTAAGGGTGTCAGGGATTGGAATGAGTTTACCAAGAGAAATGATTAATAATTTACCGAAAACTTTGAAGGAATTTAAAGATAAAATTTGTAGAGGGCAAATGTAGGTGGGTGAAGGATAGGGGGAAGATGGGTGTGTAGGGATATTGCCACCGGAGCCTGTGCTCCATTGCAATTAAATTAAATTAAATTAAATTAAACCATAGATGTTAACATCACCTATACTCCCCTTTTTTACATGCTTAGTATCGTCTGTGATTTCCGTGAGCATAAATACAATTGCTTACAATGCATATTCATACATTTATTTTAATATTATAATATATACATCTAAATATATATATTCGGGGCTAGTGGATATGCTATATTTTCCAGGAAATAATGGTAACTGACTAAAATGTCAACGACGAGAATTCAGCTGGTAGCGCTCACAACTCGCATGCCAGCAAGGGAGGGGCTGCGCTTCTAATATCTCACTGCGGGACGGCTATAAATATTCCCACAGTCGAGAGAAGTTAGCAATGAATCAAGAGATGTCTACTCTAGAATATTGCACATCAGAATTCGCTCCAGTAGCCGACACTAACCTTATAAAACATCAAGATCCAACACCCTTTGAAATAATTCCGCCTATTCCTTCAACTGGAAAGCGAAGAATAAATGGCCTGTGGCATTGCTTGTCGTGTTTTCAGAGGAAAAATATTGTCGAATCTTTTTATTGAGCTGCACTCAACCGTAAAGAAAATATTTTACGACGCTTTTGTCGATGAAATAAACTTTAAGCTTCATGGTACAAGGGAGAATCGTTTCTTTTTCGTAAAACAGTTCAATGCATTTCTGCAGACTGTCTTTTTTTTTTTTATCTGGAATGGTTTTAAATTACTAAGATCTCATTGTTTCTGTTATTAGATTTTTGTTTTCTCTAAGAAAAAATTGAAGCCACTTGATACAATCAATGCTTACCATAAAATGGCAATAAGATTATACAGGTACGTTCGACAAATTCTGATGTAGTATTTTGATATATTTTATATACTTCAATGCAAATTTATTTCACATTTAATAAAAATACTTATAGAAAAATTTCTGGGATATGAATTAAATCTTATATTTTTATTTTCTTTGTTTTTAAACGAGATGAAATTTAATAATAGGTTAACTTTATCGCATGATATGTCATGACCAAGAGTCTTAATGGATTTATACTTGGGCTAAGAAAATTAGAAAGCTCGATGAATAGGCGGTTATGGGCGATTTAAAAATTAAATGCGTATTTGAATTCATCACAGTTCCGCATTTTTTTATTAACATTTGTAATTATATCATCTGCCGAAATGAATCACAGAATCGCAGGTAACTTCCCTGATCAGCACTTTCTGTTAAATAATGTACTACAAATTACATTTTGTTTGATTGACATTAAAATTCTAGCTGTTCTGTGATGTAAATACATCGATATTGCACCTGTTGGTGGTAAGGGCTTATCAGATGAAAAAAAAAAATCAATTTTTCTGCTAGCATAGTAACGAATCGAGTACCTAACTTGAAATGCAAGTGAAAATTGGTAGAAATGAAATTTCATGGTAATCGGATCATTGGTTGCTGTCCGTCGCCGAAATTATTTTAAAATTACTTTTTACTGGTTACGTTTAAGGATTAGAAGCAATTATTATCAAACTTTTAAAGTTACGAAGTCTGTGAGATATTAATTTATTATTTTTGTCAAATTAGGTAACAATTAGTTGAACACAATCATATAAATACAGGAAGTCAATTTGCCGCTCAGACATTGCTGAATAGAACATCGTGAAGCAAGAGAGCTCTTAAATCCTGCTGGAGGCAATTGCTGGATCCCCACATTGCATTGCTGAATTAATAATTCACACAGCAAAGAATACTCAGCACTCGTACCTTCACCACGCACTTAATGAAAGACTATTTTACTCGACATTATTTATTCATACAAATACATTAACAATTACCGTAATATGCTGCAAATATTGCATAAATCGGGCTGTAGTGATACCGTCGCTTCTAAGATTTTTCCAAAACATAACTCTTACTCGGTTATAAATATAGTCACTTTACATTACAGTTTAATGTCACGTTAAACTTATTGTTTTCTAACTACTCTATCGCCGACAATGAACAGAGAGCGTTCTTACGTGACTTACACGCGACGTGTAACCTTACATTTATCAAACATTACAAAACTATACACGCTACTCAGGCTGTGGAACCTAAGTGGCTGATAACATGAATACTCACAGTATATTGAAATATTGTTCAAAATGTTTCTACAAACGTTAGTACACTTTATTTATTGGGTTAATGGTTTACTAAAGAACGAATTTAGTATAAAGCAGTGGATTGAGAAATGTTGAAACTGAAATAAAGAAATCGAAATAATCATCAAATCTCAGTTAAAAATTTATCTGAATCATTATATTAAAGTTAGGTGTTCACAAACATCTCATATACACAAAGAGAAGCAAAAATCGTGCTGAGAGGGTTTCAAGGGTCTAGAAGCAATAAGTTATTATGGAGTCTGCAAATATTTTTCCCCACTGCAAAATGCAATAGCGACTCAGATACACAACACAGAATTTATTCCATCCTTCGCTCTTATTGTCCCGTTGGGCATTTGTTACTTCTCGTACATTTTTGATGTCTTTTTTCTGCTATGATTCCTAATTTGGTTAATGTGGATGACTGATGTACGTTTGTACAAATTTTCGTTATTTTTCTCATTTTTTCCCCCTCCGATATGTGTGGTGACTGTATTACAAGACTGAAACAAATCCTCCGAATAAACTTATTCCTCCAAAACGTTTTCTTATATCTTCCTTTAACTTAATTTCTGGACTGATGGTATTAACCGATTATAGGACGGCCAGTGACACTTTTCCCAGTTGTTCGCGACGTCGTCTTGGCTGGAAGTCCATACTGACTGGCGAAGAGTTTGTTCTCTGAGCTAACATCAGCATCATGGTGAACCACTAGCTACCTGTCTGACCAGCAATCCCTTCAAAAAATTATCTCTTCATTATTCGCTTCCAAACTCTGTTAATAAATAAATAAAACATCTCTTAAGGCATCCGCAGTATTTTCATACAGTGGTATAGCTTATATCTTGGGATTTTTCTGTTTTGGCATCAAGTTCGCAGAGCTACTATTTTAACAAATTCAGTTCTATTTAAGTTACATGAGTAGATTATTATTTTTTTTAAAAAAAGTAGATGCAACTTACATAGCTCTGATTGTAAATAAAAGCTTATTAGAAATTAGATTGTGTAATAAGTTAGCTGCTTTATTTCTTTTTTACTTTAGCTTGATGGGTGATCAGATGTAACAGCGTCGCACACAGAAAATCACACCAGAGCACAAAATTAAAACCTCTTTTTGCACGTAGCAGTGATAGTACTGGAACAGGCGAGGATTTCCAGAAGTTTCAAGCTGTAAGCAGAACTATAATTGCATTGCTTCACTTTTATTGTAATAGTGATTTTGTTTCATTAAGTTTGAATAAAGGTAAGTTAATAACACGTGCACTCAAGTTTCGGGATGGAGGATTGTTAAACAGCTGTCAAACAACTGAGTAGAAAAATAAAGTTCACATGAACACCAAAGGCAAAGTTTAAGGACAGAACAGTGAATATCATTACTGCTGCGTATACCACTAGCGCTGTGGACCGAGGCGTTTCCCGCAGATTATGTTTGTATACTATCCTGTTCTGGATGGATGATTTATATTGGAGGCGCTGGGAATATTTATTTCCCTTTTTGATGTCTTTTTTAGCGTCACGCTTCACTCAAGAGTTGGCCTTTAAAAGCAGGCGTCGTGTAGTGTACTCTTTGGCCGTGTACCGCTGCGCTGTAAACTGCCAATGGTCATTCATTAAAAAAGTGACACGCGACATCAGCGGCACGGACGTGTAAACTGTTTTGTCGCCTTCATGGAGACAAACAACCAGCGAGGCCTCCTCGATACGGCGCGGGGGCCGGGCCGGGCAGTAAGCCAGCACACCCGCCCGGACCATTAAATATTCCTTTGAAGTGCTCTCGCTGTTTATTTTGACGCAAATTATTAGGTTACATTCTTTGTGAATATAATATCATAATTTGAACAGTTTGGTATACGATGGAAAATTACTTTTGGATCTGGACGTATAGTTCTGTTTACTTTGCTTATATACGGTAATACGGTGTGCCTACGAGTGTGATAAAGAGAATATCTTAAATTCTTTTTTAAGGATCCCCGATACTTTTTCCATTCTGGAATTAAAGGATTTAGACTGTTTGCAGCCTGAAATAAGAATATAGAGGCCCTTTTTTTTTCGCTTGGTAGCTGATTTCTCGCTATAAGCTGGACTTGCGGACGAGACATAGACGTTATTTCCAATTTCGTTCTTCTGTTTGATTATTATTTTAGCTCACGCGTTTGAACTACAGTGAAGATCATTTAATAAAAAAAATTCTACAGTTCTAAAATAGCGAGGTAGTTACAGCTGGATTATGGCCAAGGAAACGGAAGGAAGCAGCTTATTGTCTAATATGAAGGAACCGTCCCATTACGCATTGAGAGTGGTTTCAAGAAACCATGAAAAACCGACGTCTGGATTTGAAGACCACGAACTGAGACTAATTTCTTGAAAATGCAAGTTCTGACAAACGTCGCCACTCTTCCCGCATGCTCGTGTTACTGAGAGACAATCTTGCCGAAGCCGATGAGCGGAGGTAATTGCGCTAGTTCGGACCTCATAATTACTGAACAGAACTGCCGGGTCGGCTTGTATAACATTCCAAACAGGTGAATCAATAGGGTTGACTGAGTAGCTGGAGAAACTTCATGACTATTTTTCTTTTTAAAATGCACAATGGCTTTTTATGCCATAAAATTACCTAAAGCGTTTAAATTCATATCTATTGATTTTATATTATCATTCGGATTGTACTAACTGTACATGATACAGCGTGACAGAATAAATGAAACTCGTAATGATGCCATTCCCCTGATGGGATTTAAACTCTGTAATACTTGCTGCTTATTCATTATAGCACTCCGCAGACACACTAAACCTCAACTCCGATCAACCTGTGTTTTCCACATACATAGAAATTTAGTTGTATCTTGGAAATAGTAACGGTACCATTTCAACGTGAGCCGTAGTAAAATAAATCGGAAAAACAAGAAACGTGATGTTTGGTTAAGGTTTAATAGTCACCTCTAAGTATTGAGATATCTGGATGTAAAGCGATCAATGTGGTCACCTGTCCCTACATTCATGACACTGAATATTGTAGATATCTGTATACCGTAGACTTCTTTTGTTTCAATACTTTGCACGATAGATGAAAGTCCGCAGATTACATCTCTAGGAATAGTAAACTGAACGCTTTAGCTTAGAAACCATAGATCTACATTACATCATTCGCTTGAGGATCAACGAATATGCTGATCGAATGAAATAGGACATCCCAATACATTAATGGTTTCAGTTAAGCCTCAGCGATAGCCCTTTAGTTAATGACTACATTCTCTTCACAGCGTTTGCAACACAAATACAGGAGAAAAAAATACATTATAAATGGATGTTGTTACGTGCTACCTATGGCTCTTGGTTTTCCGCAATGCAAAAAAGTAGATTTATCCTAGAAAAACGTTTTCATGTTTATGGCGCATAATCTGACAAAATAATTAATACAGTAACACTCAGATTTTAATTTTATAAGAACTTTCACAGGGTGAGCATAATACAATTAGGACTGGTAAATTAATATTGATTTCATGAAACTATAAGGTGAGATTTTCGAGTTTTACTGACAATTTAACTACCTTAACGACAAAAAATTAAGTTACCATCTTATAATTGAACAATATCCGTAGAAATAAGGAGTTTAATTGGTACAAAATTTTAAGTTGAAATACTTTTTGTTTCAGTGTGCTTTCGAAATGCCTGACCCAATTCCCTACTCTCTTATTCATTACAAATCCTTCACCTGACTCCACTGACAGCTTGTTTGCTAATAATCCTGTGTTCCCCAGACCAGAAATCCTGTGCGTCCTTCCATTTAATCTCACTAATCCCAACAACATCTAACTTAAGTCCTTCCATCTCCTTTTTTATGTTTTCTAATCTACCTGCTCTATTCAGACTTTTAACATTCCACTCTCCGATTCCTAGAATGTTTCTATCCCTTCTGATGGCTTCTCCCTGAGCAGTCCCCACCCGGAAATCCGATTGGGAGACTATTTTACCTCCGGAATATTTTACCCAGGAAGAAGCCATCATGATATGTGTAATTTGAGAGGATTACGTGTCCTCGGGATACCCTTTGGGTCTTTAATGCAGTGGTTCTCCGGCATCTTCTGCATCCCCATGCCGTTGATCGTTTCTGATTGATCCGCCTTTAGGGGCCACTTCCAACGCCAAGGGCAAGAGAGTGCCCTGGACCACTCCCCGCTCTTCCGCCCTCTTTTCGGAGGCCGTTGGCAAGCAGTGGGTGGTTGCTTATACCAGGAATCTTTCAGTCGCCAGAGGTTCGTTCGTGTAAACAGGATGCACCCCGCGAAGGAGAGGTTGACATTTGGTTGGAAGCGGCTAATACAGTCACTGCCAAACTCTTAAACCCTTTAAATCTATTATTCTAACAGTAACACTGTCAAGCACACTAAGTGAAGTTGTGGCTAACGGCCTAAAATTAATATGTAATTTATTTAAAACAATTATTGAATAAGTAAAGGGATACGGTAATATTTAAACATGGTTTTCGGAAGTGTTATTTGAAAGTCTTAATAAGCTTTAGCATCAATTTACAAGTACAATATATTAATTCATTCGCTCAAATGGAACAATTCAAAGATCAAAATAATTATATAAAAGAATTATCTAAACAATTAACCAATCTTGGGAAAATTTAAATTCGTGGTAATTCTCTAGTTGCAGGATCAAATTCTTTTGCAATGTATTTTTTGTTCGTCATGTTGAATAAGTATCTTTTTTTCAGAATGTTTACTTGCTTTATACTGCTAGCCCCTTACCGTCTCCGTCTGGCTGTCTTACAGCCCAAAAATGAAGCCATTCTATCTATATATATAAATGGAAGTAAAATTTAGTATCTTTAAAAAGTCTATAATTGTATTATCTTGGTTCTCCGGGTGGAGCCGCGTCAATTTATTAAAACCTAACGTTTCTGCCATCGTGCTGTGGATATCATCAGAGGAGCCACAGCACGTTAGGTTTTAATAAATCGAGGTTCACCCGGAGAACCAAGATAATACATTCAGTGACCGCAGACGCTTTCGTAATCAGAAGTCTATAATGATTACACTTGAAAGATATAAAATTTGTTTTTAACGGTACTATAAATGTTGATATTATTATGTCTTCTACAAATAATATTTAAATAATGAACAGTCCTGATTTATCAATCACGGGTTAATGTTTTCGACATAATAAAGATTATTGCCGACATAAAAATTTCTGTTTTTTGCTCTTTAATAACCACCTAATTTTATTTGTGTTTAAAAGATTAGTGTGGCCAAAGGCTGAACATCAGCTTACATGGTTCTTTCGGAGAATCAAACTTATGATATACTATCTAAGCAAACAAGGTAAACTTACGTATAATCAAAGCCGATATTTTTCTCACAAAATATACATACCTACAAATACGCACATAATTCCAAAATGTCAGTGCTGAGTAGAAGATTAAACAGGAACGTTTGAAAGGAGCCGGATCATTATTATTCTATCTACAGTTGTAAAATACGCCTTCAATTACAAAACCATACAATTTTTTTCCTTTGAAATTTTTTAAGTCTGCTATTATGACCTAGGTGCAACTAGAAAACGATTACACAAATTCAAAAAGAATTAATACTTTTCCTCTAACACCACTCAGCTTCAGAAGACAAACAAATGATTGCTGTAATGTCTGGGACAATATCGAACGCCGATAATTCTTATTTATTATTTTGATTAACCTGATGTGCGTACGACATTTTTCTGTTCTGCATCTATTATTTGTGACAGTACAGTAGTTTCGTGACGCAGACGAGAACTGTTTCGTGACTGCAGTGAGGTGTTTAAGCTTGGAGCTGCTCGTCACCAGTCGAGCGACTTGAGCATCACGTGATCTCTGCTGTCTACTACTTGTTGTTTGCTACGGGCACAGCGAACGCATATACACACAGCGCGGCGCGGTGAAGAGACCGTTGGCCAACTTGGACGACAGCTTCTGAGCATACGGTCTGAAAGTTTTCGTCATACCAACTTACTGTCGCTCGAAATGTATCGGAAAGCCGGCCTCGGTAGCGCAGGGGCTAGAGTGCTAGCTCCGCGTGCCGAAGGTCGCCGGTTCGAATCCGGCTACGGGCATGGATGTTAAGTGTTGTGTGTCTGTGTGAATGTCCTGTCCATCCTGTGGTGTCCATACTTACAAGATACTGAATATAAACACTGCATGATGACTTATTCACATTGAGCTGGCTGTATGGCCTCAGCAGCCGAAAGCCATTAATTAAAAAAAAAAAAAAAAAAAAAAAAAAAAAAAAAAAAATGTATCGGAAACGTGTTTGAGGTAGAACTTCTGCGCTAACGTACCTTCAGGGATTTCGAGGACATTGTTTCTGGTGTAAACATTTCCAGCGTGTCTAACGCCGAGAAATGGTAAGAAATAATCGTCGTGCCACTCTCGGAAGACAAAACATAAGCCGAAAGGAAGGACGATGAGGTGAAAAAGCTGACTAGTGTAATCAGTTTGAACAAACCAGTTTATATAGAAGATATATAGAATTTTTTTAACTTATGGCTTTACGGCTCGTCGACGTTCTGGTCATTAGAGATGGGATGGGATCGGATTCAAATAACGAGAAGGAATTCGGTCAATATCATCGGGAACCACGTTACTGATGACATAAGCTACCTGGTGACATAAGCTATCACTACTTACAGTTTACTCAAAGAACGTCCATCAATTTTACCGTGATGCGGGAACAAGCAGATTGACAGTCTTACTGACAGAGGAAAATTCCAAGTTTTACTATTTTGGCTTCTGTTAGTAGTGTACACTGCAGTTACTATTTGTGAAATAATTTCACGTACCGACACAAATTTTCTACAATTTTTTACTGTAGCTTACATTAAAGTGTTTTCGTTATTAGATTCATACAGTATATAACATTTGTATGAAATTTCTGATTGTTGACTATAGTAAAAGGGTATTGACACCCTGTTAAATTAGCTATCAATATTACAGAACTATTTCCATTGTTTTGCGTTACTTTTTTATATCTTCTTACGCTAATGAATACGCTTATTTATGGTGACTGGCCTATACTATCGCACTTTCAGATCGCTTAGTTGGTTCCACAACTTCCAGTTCGAGTAGTTTTGTTTAACATCAAGATCCTCATTTTAGCAAAAACTTTTTTCATAAGTCAAGTTGAAAAGTGAAAAGTTGCCTCCGGTAGCTATCGGAATTTCTATATATCACCAGGCGTGGTGGGTGAACGGTTAATGCTCTAACCTGGCCAAATTCCTTCCCGTTCCTTGTCCCCAGTCCCAACCAGTGTCTAATGACCTCGACGAGGCGTAAAGCCATAAGAAAAAAAAGAATCCCATATATTATTGTTGTGAAACAGCTCACCTTCAATTCTCATCTCTCTGGCATCCCGGTCCAGACATTGTCTTCAGGTATACAAACTCTCAAGATGGGATTTATGGAGTACCATACCTTTACCAAATATATTAGTTTATTAATTCACTTATTACTTATAAAATAGTTATTACCACTCAGATTACACTACAATGTGCAAAGAATTAATGTTTCTGTAATAGGGAAAAATAACTTTACTGTAGTGTCAATGATGTGCCTACATGGTAAATTTGTTAATTTACGGTTTCTATCTCTCCACGACACTTATGAAAGCAACAGCTATTCTACAATTAGATACCTGTTTTTAATCAAAAGCATCATACGTACTTCATATTTTTAGATATTTCATAATTCACAAGATAGCCATTTCTTGCAGAGGAAACTCTCGCGACGTAGCATATCCTTAAAGATTGAGTTTTATGTTTTTTAGAGGTCTTCGTATCAGTAAATTTAATAGCCTTTTGCGCTTGATACGAGTGGATGAAAAAGGAACACTAATCACTGTTTAATGCTGTCTCTCCTTCCAACGAATACTTGAACAACTTTTTGTAAACTGTTAGCAGCGACCGAGAGTGGTGGGTGAATGGTTAACGTTCTGGCCTCGCATTGGAAGGACGCGGGTTCGAATCCCCGTCCGGGCATCCAGATTTGAGTTTTCCATGGTTTCCCCAAATCACTCCAGGCGAATGACGGGATGCTTACTTCAAGAAGGCTATGGCCGAATTCCTTCCCGATCCTTGTCCCCAGTCCCATCCCGCCTCTAATGACCTCAGCCGTCGACGAGGCGTAAAGCAGTAAAAAAAAATGTTAGGAGTGATATCATTTATGCACATCTTAGTACTATAGATACGCAATAACAGGCTTTAATTTTTGTATATAATTTTCGTATAATTGTTTCTGCATAATTTCTGTTACGCTCAACTTATTTTCTAACTGAAACACACTCCATAAAGATTGTGCTATTACTCAGTGTATATTTCCTGTCCTTTTTTTTTATCGCATTCGGGAGGACGGCGGTTCAAATCCCCGTTCGGACATCCAGATTTGGGTTTTCCATGGTTTCCCAAATCACTCCAGACAAATTCCGGGATGCTTCCTTCATAAGGCCATGGCCGAATTCCTTCCCATTCCTTGCCCCCCATCCTTACCCGTCTCTAAAGAACTCGCTGTTAAAGAGACGTTAAGCAATTAAAAAATAATTTTTTTTAGTTGTGGCCTTGCGCCTCGTCGACATTGAGGTCATTTGAGGCGGGATGGGATTGAGGACAAGGAACCGGAAGGAATTCCGCAATGGCCCTTTGAAGGAAGCATTCCAGCATTGGCGTGGAGTGATTTGGAGAAACCATCGAAAACCCAAATCTGGATGCCCGGACTGGCATTCGAACCGGCGTCCTCCCGAATGCGAGGCCAGAACGCTATCCGTTACACCACCATGCTCGGTCAGAAGCTCTTAAACCGAGAATCACTTGTCGAGCCTCAGAAGCCCATTCAAGATCATTTAGGAGAAGTTCCCTCTGTTCAAGAGGTTGACAAAGCTATTCAACAGCTTAAAAATAACAAAGCAACTGGAGCTGATGGAATTCTTCCTACTTTGTTTAGGGAAGGATGTCCCAAATTTGGTCAGCTTACCCACATGCTTATTGTGAAGATATGGCACACTGAAACACTCCCTACTTACATGAGAGATGCTTCAATCATCAAAATCTTCAGATGGGAGACAACGCTCAGTCTGTAGATTACCTTGGAATATTCTTCCATTCGGCTTCTGCGACAATTCTTGCCAGAATCTTACCTAACCGCTTAAAACCGGTAGCTGAAGAATTTCTTCAGTGGTTTTAGGCCGAACATAGGTACACTTGACATGATCTTCATAGATTTTGTAAAAGCCTTCGATTCTATTATTCGGGAAGCTGTCTGGAGTATCTTAACTTTAATCGGGTGCCCTGCCAAATTATCCGAATAATTAGGCCACTACACGACAGCATGAATGCCACTGTTGTTATTAAGAATTGACCAGGAAAGACCTTCCAGATCACTGGAGGTGTTAAACACAATGTGTTCTAGCTCTTACCCTATTCGCAATATTTGTGGGAACTCTGCCTTATCTTATTAAAAACAAAATACCATCGTGTGTGGATATCATATACAGAACTGATGGGAAGCTATTTAATCTTAACAGACTACGAGTCAAGTCCAAATTAACCTCGATTTTAGTCGTTGAACTTCAATTCGCAGATGACACTGTTATTAGGGCTAACCCATAGGAGGAATTACAAATTATTTTAAATGTATTTATACAAGCATACAAGATTCAGATCCTCCACCAACCGCACCAAGGTCCATATATCATAGTCAAACTCTACAGGAAGTAGAACACTTTCCCTACCTCGGTAGCCATATCTCATCGAAATAATTGTTACAGGCATTCAGTATCGAATAAGATGTGCTAATGCAGCTTAAAAAGACTATTTCACAACAATGACACCTGTGCTCGTACAAAGCGCCATAGAACCATTGTAATACCAACTCTACTGTTGTGAGACTTGGATACCGGCACCTACAGAAGACACTTAAAATGTCTGTAGAAATATCACCAACACTGTCTAAGAAGAAAAGATAAAATGGCAAGACCGTTGAACAAATGTCAGTATCCTAGAAGAAACGAATTCAACAACCATTGAGGCAATACAAATTAAGCACCAACTTTGATTGGTTGGACATGTCGTCCGAATGTCGAACAGTCGCCTCCCGAAACAAATAATGTATTCGCAACTAAAGAACGGCCAACAAAATCGAGGAGGCCAAATGAAGCTACACGGCACTGCACTTAAAACCTATCTTAAGAAATGTCTAATAAACATAAATAAGTTGGAGGATGTAAGCTCTGATCGATCTGCATGGCGACGAACGGTTCACGAAGGATCACATCATTTTAAAGAACGATTATTAGAATCTGACAAAAGGAATCATAGGAAGGAACAGGAGAAGACGAGAAGAGATGCTTGGCCACTCTCTCGTCCTGGTGTGTTCGGCGAGTGCCATCACAGTGGAAGACCCTGCACTTCTAAAATCGGACTTTTAGCCACTTAAGGGGTCCTAGATAATAAATCTAAAGACATTGTCTACTCGCAAGTGAGTGAATGCCTTGAATGAATGAATGAGTCGATGATACAGATGCCAAAACCCTAAAATTTGGAACTTTTCTCGGTCTGTCTTTATGTTTTCACATTACGCAAAAATCTAATGGATATATTTCAACCAAACTGCACATAGTAATAGCTTTTTCCACTAGTTAAGATACAGGATACTTTTTATACAGATTAATAACTACCTCCTCTATAATACAGAGGCCAAAACAGCCCAAAACCGTAAATTTTGAAATTTATGTGTCTCTCAGCGCATCTAAACAACCAATTTTAACTAGACTGCACATATTGACAATATATGTCATCGGGAAAGATTTTTACTAACATTAATAACATAGATCCCAATAATGTTGAGGCCTAAACTGTAACTCCTGAAATTTGTATCTAACTGTGCGCGCATGTCGCAAAAACTAGTGAACGTATTTCAATGAATCTTCGAAAAGTGAGGTCTTTTATCACCAGTTAAAACATTACATGGTGCTTTTTTCTAGATAATAATGATATGGAGTCAATACCTGTAAATTTGTGGATCTTGGTCTGTGTGTGCGCCACTTACGCAAAAACTGTTCAATGAATTTCAGCAAAACTGCACATACTGACAGCTTATGTCGTCAGTTGACATGTAGCATGCTCAAAATCTTAAATTTCAAAATTTTTGCATGTGCGTGTGTGGACTAAGAAAAGCTAACCATTGAGCGAAATTGCAAAAATTGGTAGCTAATGTCACGTTAGTGATAACTTACGTTACGATTCGAGGTCACAACCGCAGTCTTCGAAATAGGAAAACGTTCGTTTGTTCAATTGTTCAGTAATAGAATCTATCAATTTGACACCGTCTTAACAAAACTTTCTCGCGGTCGAAATGTTTTACACGATAAGTCCTATATACGCGGAGACTGTGCGTCTAGATCTAAAAACATATAACAGGTCAACTGTATAATTCAATTATGATTTACTACAACAATTTAAATAAATAAAAATAAAACAGCGTCTTCAAACACACGGCACACAACACCATTTGAAGAATTTCTTCCAGAAAGCTTTGCGAATAATACCTAAATGCTGTTATCCAAGACCATAAAAGCCTCAATTAGTGGTATTTAAAGTGGTCATAGAAACAAATCATGCCCAGGAACGTGTTTAAAACATTTGCATACAATCCAAATTTGGAAGCAGAGGAGGAGTTCTAAGAAAAGGAGGCTTATCCTGTGTTTTTACTTAGCTAGCCAACATTTCTTAAATTACGTAGGGCGAAGTCGGGGTGACACCTAATAGAATTAAATAGCTGACAAGCCCCTTAAAACTGAAGGGTTGAATGCAGTGTTCTGGTGATTCATTTCTATGCAGTAATTTGACTAAACAGAATAAATTAAATAACGCTCATAACCCCGAATTTGTAGTTTACTTCGCAATACTAGCTGGAACCACAGTAGTAACATGGCGTTAATGAAAGCAAAGACCGAGCGTGGTGGTGTGACGGTTAGCGTTCTCGCCTCGCATTCGGGAGGACGGCGGTTCGAATCCCCGCCCGGGCATCCAGATTTGGGTTTTCCACGGTTTCCCAAATCACTCCACGCAAATGCCGGGATGCTTCCTTCAAAAGGCCATGGCCGAATTCCTTCACATTCCTTGCCCCTCATCCTTCCCCGTCTCTAAAGACCTCGCTGTTAAGAGACGTTAAGCAATTAAAAAGAAAGAAAAGAAAACGAAAAATCATAACAATTTACATCAAACACACAAAAATTAATTTTAATGTTATTCCAGGCCTCATAGATCGCGATAAACGTGGAACTACTTACATCCGCATCAATTTATTGTGTGAGTAAAAAATGTGGGGCTCACCTTAGCTATCACATTTTTTCCTAGTAGTTTACGTGCCGTGGTTTCTAACGTGTGAATATAGAGACATTGAGGAGATTGTATTTGCAAACAGCGGTCCGTTTATGGACTCTACATGTTTGCGCTGGGAGAGGACAATAGCTCATGTATGCAAACGCGCAGGGCGACCTTGCTCGGGGCCCTCTGCAGCATTACTTGAGGACAAACAGGGGGAGTTGCTTTTTCCTCTCGAACTCATAGCACCTTCCCATGCAGGACAGCTAGGAGTCTACTCTTAGCGAATCACAAACTGTTCAGGGAGCGCCAGATATGAATGTTCCAGTACGAGCCAACCAGGAGCGCCTTGATTTCTTGACTGTGCGTTCTGTTCGCACGTCGAGGAGAAGGGAAGAGATCCGCCTATGCCATCGAAAGAACTTCAGTGGGGCAGTGGGGACAACGGTTCCACCCTCGTGAATGTGGCCATCCATTTTGATGTGAGCACTGGACGAATGTTGTAGCACTTTGAAAGTTTGCGGCAAAACAGTTTTATTTACATTTTGCGATGCTGTACATGCTCCAATTGCGAATTGTGACGATAAAGATATATGGATCCAGTTGCTGCATCCGCGGAGCGGACAATATGTTTCAGTATCATTCTACGTAATGAACAGTTCTACATTGCACCGCCATAGTGAATTACACCAAAATTTCGTCTTGAGGCAGTTAATATTGCAAAACCATGACTCTTATAAATTAAATTTCAACGCCCTAAGGCTAGCTGTATGTTAAGTAATGGGAGACAGTTTAATTGAACTTAACTTTGAATGATCTGTTAGTCGAATATTGCTTTTCTGACGAGTACTTTCGATACAGTACACCATATTCGTATAGATTCAGTCTTTGGATATTAATTTTTATTGCTTGTTTTACAATTTATAAAATATGTTTTTACTAAGCCGATTTTTTCAATGATTCTAATAATCCTCATCTAACATCTATTTTAAATAAATATCAGTTGACTGAATGAATAAAATCCGGTAATTCATAATTCAAAAGCAAGGCTGTAAGGTATAACCCCGTCATCCCAAAATTAGTTCCTTAGGAGTAATTATGTCCATGTTCCAGTAAATTAATGTTTCCAAAAAGAACCCTAGACAATAAACATAACACTTGTGAAACCAGCTTAAATTATTAAAAAAATTTTTTTTTTTACTCGTGCCATCTCCTGTAACGACGAATACCAGTAATTCTGACCAAGACTAAATTTAATTCCAATAAAAACCTCCGCTAATATTTCTGCTTGGAAATGAAAGCTTCTGTCAAATGGGCGTTAAAACAGTCACCATAGTACATGCTTCTTAGCTTACTATAACAGCGATATCTCTGAGCAGAGAATATAACGAAAACATCTACATCGAACAAATAGGAATAAACAAGAAGCAGCTAATAATTAATAGGCCCTACGTGGATTTAAACTTTCCTTGGAGTATTCTGGCAATTCATTTTTTCCGAAGTTATTCAACTATAAAGAACTGTTATTAAATAACGTTCATAACCTTAATTTTTACACGAATCTGTTTCTACATCCATAGAATATAATAAAAAAATCCACTAATATTTAATATGTGCATTAAAGCGAAATATATATTTTTCTTATGGTTAGTTAGCAATTCAAAACATAGTGAACCATTATAGAAACATACATAATCATCCTTATTTCTTAGCATGCTAAAATAGGACAGTCTGTGGATAGAGAATGAGGCGAAAACATCTACATCTGTAGAATATAAATAAACAATAAGGAATTAATATTTAATATGATAATTTAAACGAAATACTTACTTTCCTTTCATCTCTGGCCATTGTTAGCCCGCTAAGGATAACACCATAGTGTGACAGGCATGGTATTACGATTACAAAACTTGCATTTTATTAGTATTGATTTTTGGATGACTAAGATCAATTTATTATTATTATTATTCAGTGTCTATTAACTGCGACTAATGTGAAATATCTCTCAAAATATACTGTTTTTATTTTTGAATTATTGTGCTCAGTGAGTAGAAAATGTAATAAGAGTATGTGTTGAATTTTAGGATGTAAGCAATCGAGAGTTATGACCTACATAGGCCGAAATTTCCAAGATTACCATCAGGCTTAACGTTAACATTGCGCTGACGTTTGGTACCCAATGTGATGCTACTTTTACTCAATTCTACCTTTCCTGACCTCCCACCGATTTCTAGAGATTGAAATTTTTCCACCGTAGTTAGCCGAATCACCTAACCTCAACAAAGCTTCTACCATGAGGCAAATTATGTTTTCGCATATAACATCGCTGTAACACCTTTAGAGTGCTTTTAATATAGATATCAGCGTTGTATAAAAAATCTGTGTAATGGAGGATATGGTGGCGTAACAGATTATTGAACAATCTGCAATGAAACTGATTCATGATACTTAGAACCTTTGTTTGGTATTAGTCAAGATAAAAAAGTGTAGCCAATTTCAAAATTTCTACAACTATTCCTGAACATTTCCATTAAATTTCCTTTAATTTTTGTAATAACATATTCACTTAAGTACCACCCCTCTATAAACTGCACCATCTCTCGAAAATTTTCCTAACAGATTTTTCTTAAAAATAATTGTCACTGGATTCCGTTATTCTGTAGCTTGTATATTACAGCAGATTCGAAAAGATAACTATTTATGTATTCTGTTTTATTTTTCTGAGAATTCAAATAAAGCTCACTATTCATTGTTCACAATTATGAAGAGATATCGACTGTTTCTCAACCATAAAAAAAGTCTACTCAGCAGAATTCTGTCTCTACATTTAGTTCAAGGATAAACAATAGCGAAGGTTTTGTCATCGCAACCATCACTGTTTGGCCGTATGAAGGTCGCTGATAACTGTTCTGTACAGTGAAGGCTGCTGATGCGTAGATATGAGGGACCTTGCGCACAACTGTTTGATTCAGTTGTCAACGCGTTACGCTACTATGCATCTGTAACTGGACACGATGTGCTGTTATTTGCAGACAAAGTGAATACCAAGAACGCTTTTGAGTGGGTGGGAGGTGAAACGTAACGTTACACATGACATGGTTCCTGTATTTCCCAAATAGTTCAAAGTTTTTCTGCAACATATTTTTTTTTATATTCTTTTAAGAGGGTTTAGTGAGTGTCTTTAGCAGCAAGAGCGATGTTTTGAAATCCCAACTTTCTCCAACAAACATTAAGGAACAATATATATATAAATTGTAACTATCCATTTACACTACTTAATAAAAGCCTGACAACATCAAATTAACAGTTTCAACGCAGTAATTACATTACTACTTGTGAAAATTGCAACTATATAAAAATAATGGCCTGCATCACTTCAAAATTGGAGGAGCATGTGTAGAACAGTTGAACCTTAAAAAGTAATTAAGATTAAGGAGGGATGGCGTGCACGTAATCCCAGCAACGCCTTCTTTTGGGTGACGGGACAGGTTAGTTTTACGTAAAGCTCAGTTTGTGTACACAGCTGTCAAATGAAGTGGTAACGTGTAAAATAGGACCGGTATGCCTCGTCAACGTCTAATGGCGCAATACCAGCATCTGAGTAAGTTCGAACATTGAAGAATGGTTGGTCCCCGGGAACTGGGCGTGGCGTACCATGACAGGTTGCTACGACAGTGATGCGTGTGTGCAACCAGAGGATACACAACGACAAGCGGGTAATGGACCACACACAACGAGACCACAGCGTGGGAGGACCACCGTCTTGTCCGTAACCGATAAAACAGCTTCGTCCACAGTATTGGCTCGTCAACGGAACACTGCAACGGGAGTGGACACGTCTGCGTAGACGGACCGATGCCGTCTACTTCGGGCAGCAGTGGGGGCACGCATCCCGTTGCGTCGGCTTCCATTGACCAGAGGCCATCAACACCTCAGAATTCGATGGGCACGCGAACGCAGTCGCTGGCATGCTAACTGGCAAACAGTAGTGTTTTCAGATGACTGCTGCTTCAACGTGTCGTACAGTGATGGCAGGTTATCTGTTACATGCTACCGTGATGAACGCAACCGAGCAGACCGCATTGAGGACAAACATCAAATGTGAAAATTCAACATATGAATATCAGTCTAAAATTTACCTACGATCGAAACTACGTGCAGGTCCTCTTTCATGTTACTTTGTACTGTTAAGGCAAAATACTTCAACGATTGTAAATAACTGAATTGTTTACTTTGTAATACTGATCAGACGGATTCTTCTTATTAGCTTTGAGCATTGTTTTGCTTTTTTTACAATTTAGAGTAAGTTTCCATTGTTTACACCATACCGAAATAAAGTTCAGATTGTAATTATTTTTTTTGGACAATAGGCCGAATTCCTTACTTCTCTATATATGATTGAATCATCAGCGAATAATTACTACTATTAACATTGTCTCTAAGATCGTTTATAAAAATTGAGAAAAGAATTGATGTTATTAGTATTTCTCGAGGGAAGCCTGATGTAAAACCTAGATTACGATAGCTCAGGTTTCTATGTCCATGACTAGTTCATTAATCTTATCGGATATATCGCACTATTGTATATTCCCTAAAAGGCGGTTGTGTGTTACAGAGTCGATTTTTTTTTTTTACTTATGGCCTCTCGCCTCGTCGACGTTGAGGTCATTAGAGGCGGGATGGGAGTGGGGAAAAGGAACGGAAATGGAATTCGGCGATGATCTTTTGAAGGAAGCATCCCGGCATTCGCCTGGAGTGATTTGGGGAAACCATGGAAAATCCAAATCTGGATGCCAGGACGGGGATTCGAACCACCGCGGCCGTCCTCTCGAAAACGAAGCCAGAGCGTTAACCGCTCACCCACCACGCTCGGTTTCCCAGAAGAATAAAAAGCAAGAGTGGATCAGAGAACGAAGGAGTACTGGCGACGGATGAAGGAAACTGAAAAGAGGAAATGGTGTTACAAAACAGTAGTCCGTAGAAGGCTGAAACGAAGAGGAAATAACAATAAACATTCACTAATAATGGAATAGTGGTTAATAAAAGTAAATTACACATTGAAATAGTTATTTCTATACTTATTTTATTGAATGTCTGATGCTTCCATTCTTCAGGTTTTTTTTCCATTTCTTATCGCTTTAAGCCTTGTCGATGTCTCGATTATTAGAGGTGGGAAAGGATTTAAGGCAAGGAACGAGAAAGAAGTCGGGTATGGTCTTTTTGAAGGAACGATCCCGGCAATCGCCTGGAGTGATTTCGGAAAACAATGAAAATCCGAAATCTGCACAGCCGGACGAGGAATTGAACCAGAGTGCTTCCGAATTCGCGGCCAGGGCGTTACCGCTCACCCACCATGCTCGGTTTCACTGCTGTTGTAAAAATTGTGTACTAAAGTAGATAAATAACAAAAAAAAAATCTTCCCATGAATGAATTGAAAGCAGACACGTCATCCACGCTGTTAACTGCTGACCCGCAGCTCTGATACCGTAGCCACATCGCTCATCATACACTAGATCGCCCCTGGCTGCCGCTGCCCATTCATGTGTATGTGAAGTAACTGATTAACGACCGTAACGGTTTCCATCTGTTTCCATAACCGTTCCGGCAGCACAACGCGCTTTTGTTCGGAGCGTACCCAATCGTCATGTCTCGCCGCGCGTGACAAGCCGCACCAGTGTCGTCATCACTCGATGAAAGCGTTTGTCGTTCCGGCAGTGTTATCACGACTAGTGATGTACAGTGTTCGCTGCTCAAGCGAAGATAAAAACTTACATTCAAAAAGATTACATCTACTAAGCAATTTGCAATAACTTAGCAACACGAAGACAGTGATTCAAATCAACGAGATTCATTTCTCGGAATAACTGCAGGTATACACGAGTGTGCAGGTATCGTGTGTCGATAACACCTGTCGAATCAAGCACCGCGGACTTTCGTGTCGAGTAGGACAATGACGTGACGGAATGTAATTACTGTTGTGTCATATCAACGTCGACTTTAATTAACATGTCCTGATAGGTGTTATTTCCTACGCGAGTTTGCATTTAAATGAACAACAGCGGTTACGGGTAAAACAAAACAAATGCGCTTTCCAAATTGTTTCCGTGTAATGACTAGGTGCTGGAATTCAGGCACGAATAAGAAGGGAAAAAATGGTGGTTGTGAACTGCTAATCCCTTGTTAACGTACGTGAAGTTATTTTTACAACTGCGCTTAAAATGTTTAATTTTTATTTAGTGCTGAAATGGCATATTAGCTGACTATAAATAACACGATATCTCTTTAAATCGAGCTAATATTTAATTATTTATTTCAGAAATTATTGTTTGCGTGTTGTTGTTTAAATTTTTCCGACGTACACCCTACGATTCATGCTGCATGAAATGTACGCAGCGATTTGGCTCAAATCGTTATCACTTCACTTTACTTGTGAACGCTGTGGCTTCCAACCAAGTTGTTCTCCATGACACGGGTTACAGTTCACACATAAATTTTGTTGATAAGTGCTTTGGTGGTTTCATCGAGTAGAATATTAAGCAAATATAACGATTTGATGGATTCAACTTGTTATTTAAAAAATAAAACAAAATGTAGCGGCTCAATTTTCCATCTTAGGTAAACTCCGTACAAGATAAAAAGAAACTCGTTCATGATTAAAAAAATAGCATTTGGGAACTAAATCAATTAGAGTAAAGAATTATTAGCGGAGTATAGAATCACAGAACTTATGTATGAAATGTTTTCTATTCTGCTGTAGGAAAATATTATTTTTTCTGTGGGTAATACTTCGGGGGAGAACACAAAAAGCTAATTTATTATAGTTGACAAAACAAAAGCTCAAGGCTTTATTTACTTTATTATTCCATTTTTTAAAACATATGTATAATTGATTTGCCTTGGCTAGTCATAGATATGGTAGAGCATGGGTAATGAGGGCGTGTTACGATCCGTGGCGAACAGATTCTCGTGTCGCTACCGAGCTGGGTCGCCGCGGCCGGTGCGAGACGTGTTGCTGGCCGCGCCATCCTCCCAGTCACCGAGGGCAGCTGTCTAGCCTCAGCTGACGTCTCGGGCAGCCACGCGGGGTGAGTGTCTGCCATCGAATCTCCTGCTTGTGTGGCTCTATCAATGTTTTTCCGTCGTCCCACAGAGAGAGGGGGTGGGCGAACCAATCAGGGCTCGATCCGGCGTCCTCTTGGTCGACGGCAATGGTGCAATGAATCATTTACATGGCCGTTTAATTGAGGCCATGCATGATGTCCATTTGCTTGCCGCATTAAACACTACTTTCACTGATGACAAGCTAGGGGTTACACCAGACGTAGAAGGCTACGATCTGTGGATACAACATTTTAGGTTGAGACGTTACCTCAGAGTTATACCATTTTCTCTGTTTGAGTCTTTGTGGCAAACACCACGAGCTAGCGAAATCAGTTAACACGGGTGACCATCACATATCGGAACCAAACGGCCTGTAATAATTTATCATGGCGAATGCAATAACATGTTACGTAATGGGCCCGTTCACTCGAAGGATGGATAACAGAAATGCAGGGAAAAGGGAGGGGGAGGGTGAGATGATGATCTGTAGAAAAATGTGCTAGAAGTGTTAACTTTGCCACATTCAACCCTCGGTAACTGCAATACCATTAATGGTTACTAGATAAATTCAACCGTTACTGCCCTTGTTGCTTAAGATAAGTTACTTACAGCGATTCATGTATTATATAGAATTTTTATTCACAGGAGGTATGCGTAGAATAACAGCTGTTCATACCGACATCTTCTTGAAGATCCAAGCGTAAATTTAAGTCTGCGATGTAGTCGTTGATTGTCTTCCTCCCACCGTCTTTTGAGTAAAGATCTTCTGCTAATCAGAAACCGGGGTATGCCGTCGTAGTCAGACACGGCAGTATAATGTTGACTAGATACGAAATGTTGGTGTATCTCTTATTCTCGCATTTTCCATTCCTTTAATCTATTGATTAATCTCATTCAGAAATTTCGGTGGAGGTTAAATTCTTTTTCCGTATGTTGTGTTCCTCCTGAAACTTCATATTACTAAATAAAAGCACTATTAAAACGAGTAAGCTAATGTTGTTCTACGTATCCTACAAAAAATTATTTTTCCTGTTCTTTCATCGGAGGTTTTACTTCTGTGAGTTATGAGCACAAGAACCTCTAACACAAAAGAAGAAAAAAACTTTCGAATCTAGTTGTACGTCATCGGCGACAAAACTTAGTAGTTCTATCTCTCAATTAAATAATGATTGTATCAATTTGAGCATGTGTGTAAAACAAATGTGATGTAGGTGTCTGCACAATACTTGACCGTATACATCCGAATATCACTTAAGTGTTGATTTCTGGGAAATTAAATTGGGCTATACCTCTCAGTTTTTCAAACAGGGAAAGTTATCACACATACGAGGCTTCAAAGAACAAATTTATCAACTAAAATCAGTATTTAATTGTACAGGAGTTTAAACTGACCTTTAATTAAATGAGCGAAAATACTTGTGATGGGATGGATATTACCTAGATTTTACTGATAACAAATCGTAAACAGCGCAATACCAAAATGTGAATTTTCCATAATCAATTGTTATGTATGTTCTTTACTTTTGCTGTACAGATGCAAAGATGAAAATGATTAATTTCATTTGTTGGAATACTGAATTCACATGGATAGTTCAGATCATTACTTCAGCCATCGGCAAAAATTTTCATCTTTAATGTGCGTGAATGGCAGGAACGCGCATCAAGAGTTTTGCAAAGTAATTATCACTAAGAAAATTAACATAACGCAATTATAAAGTCACAAGTTCATAAATGAGGTTGCATTTTCCCCTAATCCTGTTTAAATTCAATAATCATGAAATGTAGATTCTGATGTGATAGTACAAATTCTAGTTTCTTAAACACAGTTGGAAGCAAGTTTTATTCTCAGTAAAACAACTTTCACTGATCTTGTTTCTTAAACACAGTTGGAAGCAAGTTTTATTCTCAGTAAAACAACTTTCACTGATCTTGAAGTACAAAGTCAAGCTCAATAGGCAATCCAAAAAACAATTTACACTTTTTCTATTGAACGATGCTGCCGAGAATCATATGGGTTTCTCTACAAGTCAAAGTAGATAAATATTTATGTGTTTCATAAATATCATTGTGAAATCTATTTTTTTGTTACAATCGTACAGATTTACACATCATAATTGACAACTTAACAACATCAGAACAATAATAATTAAGGAAAGTTTATCGAATGAAGTGGAAGAAATTTGCAATAAGATCAACATTACTTTTTCTTTAAATACCTACTTATTATCAATAGGATGTTTGATTCTATAAGTAAATTTATTAAACCGATGTGTAACCAAACAATTATCACCTCTTTGTACTAATGCTAATGACGTTTAAATTTTCTACTAGTTTTTTCTTTTGTCTTGCTGAAATAACGTTCTCTGAATAAGTGAAAATGTTCCTTGACAAACTATATATGGATATACTGGGAAGCCATTGCTGCATTAGTGAGGTTTTAAAAGAGTTCTCTGGAAATAATTCTCGGTTTTATCCCTCCGCAGCATTCTAATAGCATCTGTCATTGATCTGAAAACTTTTTTATTTTGTTAAGAGATTACATAAAAGAATTATGCCGTCGGACATAACTGAAAACAAGAGTAGAGCAGCTGCTTCGTAAGTTGCAGAACTGTTGTTTGATTTCTTAATTAGTGATGTAATATATAATTCCCAGTTAAATGTCTCATCTGTTTGAATTACATTTTTAAAGAAAAATTTATGAGTACGTATTTCTGCACAAGATTTGTTTTTTAAATTTAGTGTATCGTGTTGATATTTAATTTTTGTTTTCTTTATTTAAATGTGTTTGCCTTAAACCAGAAAACTACTTCACAGAGTCATTCATTTGAACTTGCTTCTAGAGTTTTGTTTGGTGCTTCTTTTACAGTCAGGTTAGTATCATCAGTAATTAACACTCTCGCAGCTTCGCAGGATATCTTTCATGGAAGATAATTTATATATCATAAAAAAGTGGCACCAGGACAGAGTCTTGAGGTGTGACATGTTGTCATTTCTCCCAGTCCTGATAAAGCACCTTCCTTTATTATAAACCGTAAAGGGAACTTATTACACTCGATTTTTATGTATGAATTAAACGGATTACTTCCAGATCCATGTATCACATATTCCATTTTTTCAATAAAAAAAAGGGCAAATGGCATTGTTAGTCGGGAGACCCCGAAGGGTAGTTTGGCAGCCGTTTGATAAGAGTTTTGATTTGCCGCGCATGCACCTCTGTCTTGGCTACCCTAACCTAACCCTATAATCATGTCTGGTATATGGGATTTACAGTTTTACGTGGAATCCGAACCACGGAGCGTCCTAGCGTACTGATATGGACAAAACAAAGAGTCGCCAGAGCTGAAGGTCAGTTTTTAAGGCCGTAAAAATTCCATCCGAGACTGGGACTCCAAATGGAGACCTTCCTTTCCCAAATTACGCATCTTAATCAAAAGACCGCTAGAAAAATAGAGGCAACCAAAGAAAGATCACAAGAAATTGTTCTTCTTCTACAATTCTGGCAAGTAGTGCAAGATTGATTAAATGGCCATATCTGTGGATGAACATGTGTGAACAGTGAAGCAGTCAGGATTCGATAGTGTGTAAGATGTTTTACTACTCTCCGGCACACCTTGTCTTTATTAATTGTTAAAGAAGGCCGGAATTGAAGCAATTTGTCAGTAATTACCTATAATTGTCACTCACTTTTTCAAAAACTGTTTTACAGCAGACAGAAAATACACCACCCAGCAAACATATATTACAAATGTGGGTATATGACTCATAGCATAACAACAATTTTTCAGTAATTCGCTTAAAATATTGTTAATACTGTGTGATTTTTATCTTTAGTAAATTTAAGCATTTCTGAGTGTTACTTCCGTATCTATAAAAAAAATATTTTAAAAAAGTTAGAAGACGCCTTAGGGCAATAATTTTAATTTTAATTTTTAATTTAATTTAATTGCAATGGAGCACAGGCTCCGGTGGCAATTTCCCTACACACCCATCTTCCCCCTATCCTGCACCTACCTACATTTGCCCTCTACAAATTTTATCTTTAAATTCTTTCAAAGTTTTCGGTAAATTATTATAAATCTCTCTACCATTGTGGTGAAAGAATTACTGAATATTTAAATAAATTCCCATACTTTTACTACTCAAAAATCAATCTTGATTTGATTTTATATCATTTGTGTGGTTTACAGATGTTCTTATTTCTGATTCAATTAAACCAAATGTAGTTTTCATCTAATTATTGAAGTTATTACTTGGGTCGTATACTGTACATACTATTTCTTGGTCTTCTTCATTTAAAAGCTTATAGAATAAATCCTATAACACCCATTCAGTATTCGATTATCAGATTATTTTAATTTAACATTACAGTATATTTTTTGATTATAAGTAATTCTAAAGCGTTTTGTATTCCAGTCCTTCTCAGTTTGGATTTTGAGAAAGTTCATTAAAAAAAAATTATTCAATTTTATTTTTAGAAAATATATTGAGAAGTGAGTTTAATTTCAAAGAAATTTAATTTTTTCAGATAATTTACCAAATTTTTATATTACTTCGAAGCATAATTTTCAGCTCTTATGAAGTACTATTGCAGTTGATTTAAATAACTACATCAACGCTAATATATGTAGTCTCTCTTTTCTGTTATCAAGAAAGTCAATATTGCAGTCTCTACATAACGCTGCTTTTGTCATTTGTAAAATGTATCAACAGTAACTTAAACTGCAGTGAAGATAGTATGTAAAATAATGCAGTGCTGTTGAGGGCCATTTTTTTCCGAAGTTGCTTAGTTAATTTGATGTTAATAGATAATGCCAATGCAATTTTTTTTGTTACTTGATTACTGTCATACGAGCTTCACCTCTCATCCAGCCAACATCGGTGACGAATCTGCCTTAAAATTTACACTTATTTTACAAACTTATTAAATTATATTTTACTTTATTGTAAATATGTAATATTTCATTGCTTCTTACTACTTACTATTTAAATTGATTAATTAATTTTTGTAGTCGTACATCTCTACTTTTTTCCCAAAACACATCCGGAGTGTTCTGTGTTACTGAGGTTTGGTTTTATTATTCATTGTTTGTTCTTTTTTCATTTGGTTTATGATTTTCCGGTACATTTTTATTTGCTTTCTGACCATATCGAAAAAGCATTTACACGTAACTGTTATTAAAAATGTGGCCGATCAAAATATCTGCAGAATTTAAACAGTAATTCAGAAAATTTGATTGCTGGTAATTTCGTATTCGAGAGAAGTAAAGGGCTGAAGAATAACAAGATTTAGCATTAATTTAAACAATAATTTACTATAAAAAACAAGTTCGGGAATGGATCTAAATCAAGATCATATTAGTTAAAACTAATAGCAACCAAAACACCAAAACAAAAAGAAATATGTTATATTGATTTTGTGCCTGAAAAATCATTGGTATAGACCAGTCATTTTGCTGTTGCGCTTCTTGGTCTTGAGCTTTAATATGTAACATTGTTAAATACTAATGCTAAGAACTGAGACCATCAGCTGAATAGATTTTACAGTTTTAAATGGTGTCTATTAATAGCTGTTAGTGTTCTATGATGAACAATATTTTCAGCTAATTATGGTTACTTTTGGTCCTTAGCGGTTTGTATTCTAGTTGCTGAGCGACTGAAATGAGAACAATTAAGTAATACCCGATTTAATGAACAGCTATAGTTAATTGTGTTTGTGATTATGAAAATAATATCAATATTTATTACAGTAATATGTTAAATGACAGTCCATAAATGTAACGTATACCAGGACGAAGTGACCTTCGAAGTTCTTCCCATTTTTGCAGAGGTTGCAGATGCTAATCGCTTCTTGAATTCGAAACTTTGAATGCGATAATTTATCAGTCATCAGCGTCTGTGAGTATTGCTTAGCTGGCTACCTTCTTTGTTAAAGGCAAGAAAAACGCCATGATATTGAGAAAGCTTGTGCCTGCTGCCGTAGAGCTATTGTTTTTACTTTGTTATATGTTTTAAATGAAATTAGCTAGTCATCGGTTTTTATCGGAGTCGCAAAGAGCAGGTTTTTGTGTTCAAATGAAGTAACAGATTGGACCCGTCTGTCTGCAGGCCCATTCCTTCAACTCTGCTGCTAAGAGGATTCCGACTTCCTAAGTAATCTGATTACATAACAAAATGCAAAGCCACTTAATTCGCCTTATACCTTCACCGGCAGGTACAGTTTGAGTGAATTCGTGGAAACAGCCAGGTTTCAACAATACGTTTGTTTTGAAGGGAGACAAAGGTTTAGTATACACAAACGTGATGGTATTGTTCTTGCGTGAGAATATGTTACATTCTTCTAAGCTAATTATGTCTGAAAAGATCTGATGAATTCTCTCAAAATAGCTTTTTAATATTTAAAATCCCACTAATGACTTTTCAAAACATCATTGGATGATACAGTTTAAATAAAACGCAATAAATTATTTTTCTGAATGATTTCTTTTAAAATGGCTTGCACTGCTCTATGTAACAGCTTTATTAGCATTAATGTGATGTTTCGGTGTGTTCCTAATTCCGATAATGATAGTATAAAATAAGCGGTTTAAGCGATGGATAAATAGCTCATGCGGAAAAATATGAGTAAATTAGTTTTTCTTTTATGTGTGACATAGTAAGTTGTAGATATATTTGATTTGATTAATGCAAATTAGTAGTAATTTAGGCTGAAGAAGCAGGATGTTCTACCGCAATACTAGTTTGTAACGTAAAACCCTTGGTGTCTTCGTAGATGGACAGTATTTTCTGAGCCATTTAATGCAGACGACATTTGCGGAGCCGTTTACAAGCTACCCCCCATATTACTGCAATGGCGGGCCCGTCGTAGATTTTAAATAAACCATATTACCATGGTACCTTGACGATAGCCCACGTTACGCAAAGTTTTAATAGGTAAAACATGAAATTCCAATTACTGATGGAAGGACATTCAAATGATCAAACAAAAAACATCCACTTTCAACTTTAATCACTGCGTATATTATGTGGTCGGTTCTTTCTCAAACTTTTATAATCATAACCTTCCAGTTAACACTCTTTAAAATCCACAAGAAATCTACAAATAAAATACCAAATACATTTCGGCAGTAGCATCTCGTGGCGATACTGCCAGCAATCACTCAGTCCTACAACACATTATCACCTCGCCGGCTTGCTTGCTTGCCGACTCTCTAGCAACTACTGGAGCATTACCAACCGCTAACAAAAAATCATATTGCCAACTTAACAATCTACTCACCGTGGAAACCTCATTTTACATAAGATACATACACAATACAAAATATATAACGATATATATATATCACTAGCGGCCCGGTACGTGCTTCGCTACGTATAAAGTGAAATAATAAATTTTTTTATTGGAATAAAAAATTCATTTATTCAAACAAAAAATATTTTATTAATTGCTAGCTATTTTAAAACTTAATCCAAACATTTGGATAAACAATATTTTTTGTTTTTCCATTTTGAGCAAGAATAAACAAACGGCTGGGGGTACCGACTCTGGAACAGGCAACATAAAGTTGGCCATGTGAAAAACATGATTCCTCCAAATTCACACCACAAACGTGAAGTGATTGCCCTTGGGCCTTGTTGATGGATATCGCAAATGATAAATGCACAGGATATTGTAATCGTTTGAACTCAAATGGCATATCAGTTGGAATCATAGGGATACGCGGTATCAAACAAACTTCTCCTTTTGATTTACCAGTTAAGATCGTAGCTTCAATCAAATTTGGCAATAACCTTTTCACTGCCAATCTGGTGCCATTACACAGTTTTGGTGGATTAATATTTCGCAATAATATAATCAAAGAACAAACTTTCAGATTCAAGCAATGCGGTGGCATACCAGCCGGTTCCAATGAATTTAAAAATTCAATTGGATAATTCATTGCCTCATCTTGATTCATAACACTGTCAATTGATTTATATGTCGTGACTACACCTGGCAATTTCGCTTGAATTTGAAAATTAATGGCATTGATATGAATGTTCTTCGGAGCTAAAATGGCGCGTTCTCTCAACCAATCATGATCTCTGTAATTCTGAAGAATATTCGAAAAAACACATTGAATCAATTCATCTATCGATTGCGCAATTGTACAAAAATTGTTCGGTATAGCGATCAATCCATTGGTACTGTCGATTTGTATTTTGCCATCACCAATTTCTAACAATTGTTTTGAAAACTCATCGGCAGCTGGATCATTTTGTAGGTTATTAAGCATATTAATGTTCAGTGTCAATTTTTGTACATATGTCCAAAGAACTGATGACTAAAACAGGCATTTATTTCATCAGCAGGAGTTGATCGAGGAATGATAGGCAATGTTTGACGAAAATCCCCTGACAGTAATATCAGAGCACCACCAAAAAGCTGTTGATTGCCACGTAAATCCTGCATTGTTCGATTAAATGCTTCTAGTGATTTTTTATTCGCCATTGTACACATATCCCATAAAATAATTGTCGTTAATCGCAGAACTTTTGCCATAGCAGAATTTCTCGAAATATTGCAAGTTGGAGTTTCAATCACCTGTACATTCAATGGCAATTTTAATGCAGAGTGTGCGGTCCGACCACCTTCTAATAATGTAGCAGCAATTCCCGAAGATGCAAGTGCCAATGAAATTTTCTGTTCCGTTCGAATAGTCGCTAAAATCAATGATATAACGAACGTTTTGCCTATACCACCAGCAGCATCCAAGAAATATAATCCACCTGCATTATTGGAAACAGCTTGCATGATTGTGTCATATACATGTTTTTGCTGAATATTCAATTTTGGTTATATTCGATTGTACAAATAAACGCAAGTCATTAGAATTGAATTCCTGCTCACGTTGCAATTCACGATCAAACATATCATGCATCTCACGATTTGGTGCGGTCATACCCAATTGTACTAATGCTTTATTTGCATTCGTTAGACTTATATCTTCAATTATTATCAAAGCTTCGTTGTACATTTCCAAGGTAATCAACAAATCAGGATTTCTTGCATGATGACGCATACGAATTAAATATCTTCTGTCATATAATGTTTATATTTGTTCCATAATTCAAGTGGATTTGATGGCATAACATGTTGAAAATATAATGGCAAATAGCATTCGTATTTGTTGTGGATGAGCTGAGGTAGATGCATCATGAAGTGTTGAATCCCAATGTGCATCATCCTCCAGCAAATGCAAGAGTTGACATGCTTTACGATATGTTTGACACAAATGACCGTTGACTGTTCTCAATTCTTGAAATGATTTTGGGCCATTGACGTTTACTAATAACAATCGCAAATTAAAACACTCAGCATTGTTTGGACGTACTGTATATATTCTCCCAATTGCATCTGTTAGGAAAATGCCTGGATTGCCCATCGACTGCTGTTCCTTGTTTACGTCTTTGAAATTTTTTCGAAGGACACATTCCATGTGTAATACTGAGGCACTTCAGAATATAACAAATTATCGCAATGTTATCAGTTTCGCATAATTTGAAAAAAAGTGGTCAACGTAGTCGCTGGTGTTGTGCTGCTCTTTCCAATACATTTGCTTCATTAAAATAAACACGTTGGCCATTCTCAAGATGCACAGCCAAGCGAACAACCACAGGATGTCTTTCGTGCATTGGAAACGACATAATCCTTCAGACAGCTTCATTACTACTAATATAGCGCCCCATTTGATACTGAGTAATTTCATCATTTCTATTATCACCAGCAACACCGAAAACAGCCATATCGCTCCCTTTATTTACATACTTGCAAATATATTTAATGGATTTGACTGAATTACAATACTCCACATTTATATGAGCATTGAATATTTTCGATAATAACGGACAATACGGAACCACCCAACGATTATCAACTTCAACGTCCTGGTTACGCATTCTAATGGTTGCCATTTTGCCATTATCATTAGGTGATCTACAACGGATATCCGTCATTGTCCGTTATTGTGTCTGAAGTCAATTGCCTTGGGTATCGTTTCGAACACTTTCCATCAATCATACATGGCGAATTCATATTTAGTTCACCGCACGGACCATGTATCATGTTTTAACGACAACGTGAAATAACTCAGGATCAACAGTTTGATCAGGAATTTCAGCTGATACAAACGTTATCGATTTGATCCGGAGTTATTTATGTACCAGCCAAATTAATATATGTGCGTGCGGCAATCCCCTTTTTTGCCTCTCCAAATACACATTATTTCACAATTAAATCCATAAGTGCTTTCAATTTTTGCCGAAAAACACGTGCTGTAATGTCATGACGATCAGTTGTTGACTGTCCTTCAAATAAATTGTTTTTGATGTCATCCCACTGCGGATTACATGTAAATGTAATGAACATATCCGGTCGACCGTATTTTCGTACATAAGACATTGCGTCTTGTGCATATTCGTTCATATGCCGTGGGCTACCAATATACGAAGATGGCAATATAGCCTAAACGTCCGATGTCATTAACATTAGCATCATCGCTATCGCATCTTGCAAATGAATATATTCTTCGGATCTTAATTTTGCTTGTTGAAACGAATAAAATTAAGACGTTCAGTTTCTATTTTGGCATACATATCAACGATGTACTGATGATATAGTTTACCACATCTCAAGATATAATTTTGTTCTTGTGGACGAACCATCAATCGATACGAATAAAAATTCATGGCACTAACTTTTTTCTGTACATGTAGACCTGAAAATAAGTGCAAAATGTGACTTTAGAAAATTATACAAATGAAATGTCAACACACTGAAAATAGGTCAATTATTTACCTGTTCGTGGATCAATCATTGGTATATTGATATGGTAGCCATCGTCACCTTTCCAATGCAATATTGGGTATTGTAATGCATCGTAACTACGATGAAGTTCCGAAACACGTTGCAATTGCTCATTTCTGCGATGAAGTACAATATCACGGGATTGAAACTGATCACCAAGAATTACAATTGCAACCTCATCAATTGTCGGTGCATTGAATCGCCTTGCATGCTCTCCAAAAGCCCTTATTACGATTTTGTGATTATCAGATGGCATACGATCGAGAACAATTTTGAACAATTGAACTAATGCGTTATGCTGATGGAAAAGCCTTTGTAGCTCACGAATAATTTCTCGTCTTGTATTCGAAACCATTGCACAACGTTGATCCAATTCACGATTTTCATCATCAATAAAATAAATTAGCAAAAATTGATGATCAGCGTCGGGGTATGGCAATAACGAACCAGCTTGATGATAAATCTGGCCGTGAATCTGTAACATGTATGCAATTTTAGGTAGATGTTGGATCAGAATTTTTAAAACTATCGAATACTTTATGATTCAGATTGATATAAACATGGGACAATCCTGTTGAAGTATTTACCTCAAACGTCGGCCATAAAATTATCTCTAATAATTTTAGTAGCACCAAAGGTAGTCATTTGAAATGCGAATTGTATTGTTGAATATGACTCAAAAAATGCTTCGACGTTTGAGATGTCCCAAAAATAAATTAATACAATGGTTCGGGTGGAGTTTCTAATGCTGGCAATCTCACTTTGCCATTAGCACAACACATGCCGGGCGTTTCACCTGGAAAGTTAGCCGCATCACAATGTGGACATATTGGGTTCATCATTCCAATGTATCCGTACATACTATAATCAATCTGACTGTTGTAATTAAAAGCAGCATGCACATTTCAGCCAAAACAGCACGACGTATTCGTGATCGCCGTGCAAGATTCAGTACAGGTACAGGGTCAACAGACCTATTTCGTGCATTACATTCACGCTGCGATGCATTAGCTTGTGCGCGTTCATCTGCAGTCTGTGATCGTCTGAGTAATGCCACATCATTTGCATTACGCGTTCGCCGACCTATATTTGCTCGTCTGGCTCGTGGCATTTTTCCTTCATATAAAAAAGAATAAATCAAATTAAAAACAAATTGCTACATTAATAGTGGTGTATCAGTATTTATACATGTGTGTATATGTGTGTATGGAAATATATATGACTGCATACGTCAATGTATATAAAAATGTCATTAAATAATTCATTTTAAATCTACGTGCTTCCATCTGTTACAAAAGAATAAAACACCCGTATACACACAATATGTTTACATACATGTAATTCAATTCAACAGTTCAAAACTTACCGTTTGTGTAATTCCGTTTCACAATTTAATTAAAGTAAAGCCTGTAAACGATATGAAACACCGACGGTTCGCTAAAAACTGAGAAAAGTACACGCACACATATACATGGTACATTTAAACAATTCAAGACTCACCGTTTGTATGAATGCACTCAACAATATCGCTGACAATTTGCTTTAATCGAAGCACCTCCAAAATGAAATGACCTCATGAATGACATAACAACATGCTTGCCTGTCAACACTGAAAAAAGTTTCAATTTGACAGCACAATCCCCATTAACAAAATGATCCGCCATTTATTGAATTCATTTGTTACAAAAAATGTGATAAATGAAGAACCGCTCGACCGATTTTGTGCAAACTTCACATAAACCATCTACTAAATAGTCCGAACAAAACCTAAACATTTGGTTTGGATAGGTGAACCCGTTCTTGAGTTATAAAATTACAACGAAAAGTGGCATTGATTTTTATATACACAGACGGAAAAAAAAATCCCAACACCAAGAAAAAATTATTGTAGAGTAATGAAATTTGGACAATGCATTTGTCAAGTTAACATGTTTAATTGATTAAATTTTCAAGATCACAGGTTAATTTAAGCTCAAGAAAATGCATTTCAAATGTGAAATACTGTTAAATTAATAGCCGGTGTAACCTCCAGAATTTTGAATGCAAGCCTGCAAACGTGAATGCATTGTGTCATACAGGTTTCGAATGTCACTTTGTGGTATGGAGTTCCATGCTTGTTGTACTTGTGCTGTCAATACTGGGACGGTCAGTGCTGGCTGTGGATGATGCTGGAGTTGTCGTCCAATGATATCCCATACGTGTTCAATTGGAGACAGATCTGGTGATCTCGCAGGCCAAGGTAACATGTCGACACTCTGTAGAGCACGTTGCGAGACAACAGCGGTATGAGGGCGAGCGTTATCCTGTTGAAAAACTCCCCCTTGAATGCTGTTCATGAATGGCAGCACTACAGAAATTCGAGCTGCAGTTGGTACCACAGTGACACAACGAACTGTTAGAAATCGGTTACTTCAAGGACAGCTCCGAGCCAGGCGCCCTGTAGCGTGCATTCCACTGACTACAAGCCATCGCCGTTTGCGACTCCAGTGGTGTCAAGCCAGAGCTCATTGGAGGACGGAGTGGAGATCTGTTGTGTTTTCTGATGAAAGCAGGTTCTGCCTTGGTGCCAGTGATGGCCGAGTGTTGGTCAGAAGGAGGCCAGGGGAACGCCTGCAACCAAACTGTCTGCGGCCTAGACACACTGGACCTACACCTGGAGTCATGGTCTGGGGAGCAATTTCCTATGACAGCAGGAGCACTCTTGTGGTTATACCAAACACACTGACTGCAAATTTGTACGTCAGTCTGGTAATTCAACCTGTAGTGCTGCCATTCATGAACAGCATTCAAGGGGGAGTTTTTCAACAGGATAACGCTCGCCCTCATACCGCTGTTGTCTCGCAACGTGCTCTACAGAGTGTCGACATGTTACCTTGGCCTGCGAGATCACCAGATCTGTCTCCAATTGAACACGTATGGGATATCATTGGACGACAACTCCAGCATCATCCACAGCCAGCACTGACCGTCCCAGTATTGACAGCACAAGTACAACAAGCATGGAACTCCATACCACAAAGTGACATTCGAAACCTGTATGACACAATGCATTCACGTTTGCAGGCTTGCATTCAAAATTCTGGAGGTTACACCGGCTATTAATTTAACAGTATTTCACATTTGAAATGCATTTTCTTGAGCTTAAATTAACCTGTGATCTTGAAAATTTAATCAATTAAACATGTTAACTTGACAAATGCATTGTCCAAATTTCATTACTCTACAATAATTTTTTCTTGGTGTTGGGATTTTTTTTTCCGTCTGTGTATATAGATTATAAGTTCCTTTAAATACATCTACTGATTATACAACAAAACTTCTTTTCACTGTTGCACTGATAGAAAATTGCCATCATGAACTTAAAATTATTCATTTCTTATTTGATTTAAATAAATTTGTTTTGACAATTTGAAGGCGGGAAAATAATTTAAAAAAATAATTAGCTGTTTATTATGTACTGATTTACATAGTTCTCTGATCTCCAGATGTAATTCTTCTACTAATTACTTACATGAGCAATATTCAGCGACAGCACTTATTCCAATCACAGAATGGCGCACTTAATTTTTCAGTGGAAAAAGTAAAAATAAAATCATATTTCTCTGGCACAGAGAAGGATAAAATTAGCACAGTCAGAAAATAATTTAATTTTTTCTTCTTAAAGTGTGTTTTAGCCAATGTATTTTCCGTAATATGAGAAAATAGAACCATGTTTCTATCTTTAATGTTTGAAAAACTCTAGGAGTAGCTGCACGCACGTCTTTCGCAATGACTGATATAATGATATTGTTATTCTGCAGGGAATTATCCAACTAGGAGCTGAAACCATCTGAAGTCAGATCAGCTGATTTATGAAATCCGTCGTTAGATTCTGCTACTTATTAATTACATGACTACATTAATAAACGAAAATTAATGGTGTGCCACTCATCCTTCATTGAGAAACAGAAGAGAAAATCTATATCGTGTAATATTCGTGTAACCTCTACATCTGAGAGTCTGAGTAACTTTCTGATCTACCACCTTCTGTACTGAACGAACGACAAAGCAGCTGCCATTACAGACGCTGTTATGAGTTGAAGATTGAGGGAAACGATATAGTATGAAATAATAATGTCCTGAAAATGGTGGGTGAGAAGAGGAGTTCGTGTTAAAATTTTACAAAAAGAGTAGATACGTACAGGCTTAGTTAAGTTTTTTTCCCGCATCTGCTCTGAAGGATCACGAGACACCAGTACCTATGCACAGGCGTTCGGCATCTAATTGCAAGAGTGGCAGGGCATGAGCCATATCAGTGATACAACGGGATTTACACCTGTTGGAGGAATGTTGTTTTGCGATCTGTCTGCAAAACGTGTAACTATGCCATGTGTGTGAGAAGTGCACTTTGGCGAACATCCCAGTATTTGACTTGATGATTACGTGAAACCGCCCGTAAAACGCAACCAGGATGGCCGGCAAGCGGGGAGCTAGCTCGATACGAGTTCCGATCTAATTTGGTGGCGCCTTCACACGCGCAGCAACAGTGGTGGTCTTTTTTTTTTTAAATAATATTTCGATTCGTGTAAAAAATAGCATAACTTATTATTATTATTTAATTGCAATGGAGCACAGGCTCCGGTGGCAATTTCCCTACACACCCATCTTCCCCCTATCCTGCACCCACCTACATTTGCCCTCTACAAATTTTATCTTTAAATTCTTTCAAAGTTTTCGGTAAATTATTCGTCGTTTCTCTTGGTAACTGATTCCAATCCCTGACACCCTTACCTAAAAAAGAGAATCTTCCCACACCCTTGTGCCTGAAATCGAGAGCCAGCTTGTGGTCATGGTCATCTTTTCCCTTCGTGAAATAATGGGGATTTCTATTGTATCCTGCTTTATATGTGTTTTGGAGGGTACAGTAATTAGAGTCTTGCGCTACAAGCTATATCTGTTTCATTACAAATCAAAGCATGTAACGTTTTAACCCATCTAGGCAGATGTAGCAGATTCTAACGTTTCCTGCATTAACATCAGTGATTAATTAACATATCGGCACAGTAGTCGCTATGGCGACGATTTAAGTTACCTGCATTAATTATCCTTGCGTAGGAAAGTGAACTGAAACATTAATGCGATTAATCATAGGCACTGAAGATGTTTCTGATTTTAACGGATTTCAAAAAAACTTTACTGTTCTAAAACTGGTTTATTATGGACGTTTAACGCGACTGACTCAAAAGTACTATATTTTCACAGTAAAATCATAATACTTTTCTTCAACTTTCCCACTGGCTGTTTGGTAATGAACAATAAAAAAACTACGACTTATAATTCTGTGCTAGGCTCCCACGTGGCTATTACAACTTCGACAGTCCCGATGGTTACTACCTGCTATTCCGCTACCATATACTCTCCCTACATAATGCTCTCTGTACTCTGAACAGCCAAAGATAATAATACTATTTATTGATACTCCAAAAACTAAAACAAACTACTGAAATGTGGGACCTTCTTACCCATAACGTAAACGAAAGCCAAAGATAAATGTAGCAACATAAATTATCAGCTCACAGTGATTTTGTCACAACCACGACTATCAGAAAGACCTTGTAAAATGGATGTGGATTTGGGGTAGGTGTTTAACGCTGTTCATACGTGGACTGAGAAATATATTACAGACGGTTTGATTGATTGATCTGTTTATACGCTTTTAATAATCATCCTCACACACTGGCCGCTGCCTACGTCCCTATCGTCCCCGATGCGAGTTGCGGGCTGCCGACCACGTAGGGGCCATTTCAACACTTTCCCTCCGGGAGGTTTATTCGGCTCTCTAGAATTTTTATGCGCCTCGCCGAGAGCTTTCACCAATTCCTTTGGCAATTGGACACGGCTCAGCCCTCCCATATTAAGTGGCTGTCGGATTTGCCTGAGCGCGGGACTTGCCCAACTTCTCGTCAGCTCTGCAGGCTAAAGCGACTGTCGCATGCGTCAGGCTTACACGGCGGTCTTGTTACTTACTAGCTGGGCGTCTGGTCAAGCACGATACCCGCGTCTGACAAGCAAAAACACTGTTTTTGTCTCATAATCACCTTGCTACTAATACTGTTACATGACGGGCGACTTACCTAGGCTTGATATTTGGTAACAGTTCTTTGAAACAATTATGTTACAGTGATAAATTACAATAGAGCTGTTTACAGAATTAGAGATACAAATTTTAATAAAGAAATTTTTCATAATTAGTGATTTGACTGGTGTGATACTCTTTACTTTGGATCAACAAGTACTTTACAATCTACATCGTCAAATCGTTTTCTGTTGTTGTTAATATCTTTATTCTTATGAAGTAATGCCCTTAAAATCCATTCTCGATGAGCAATTAAGGAATAAGGTTAGAAGTTTAGCAGGAATAGGGTTAGAAGTTTAGCATGCGTTCATTTTGTTCTTTAATACACTTAATTTGTGTAGATCTTTTGTTTTAAGCTATTTGATGTGCTTCGATTTTAGTGTTGCTTTTGTATTCGATAATGAACAGTGTTCTCTTCCATAAAAGCTAATGTATAATCCATAAGGTAATTTTCAAAACTATTTGCTGTCTTTGAAGAAGAGCAATAATAAAATAATAACAATCGTAATACAATTTTCGTGTTTCCTTAAAATGCAAGAAATTATTACTTTCATATAATTTTAAATAGCATTTTTTTTTGTCCATTTTATTACAAAGTAGTGTAAGCCCGTGACTGTTTTTGCGTATCGTCATGGCTCTAGAATAGTTTCAGTTTTTACGATGAAAGATTATGACAGGTTGATCTGATCTGGCCAAATATAAGCTTGACCTGCGTTTCACCCTTAGGATGAATAAAATTTCTTGAGCTTGAAGAACTCAGAAGCCTTAATAGACGTAGGTATTAAACACGGACAGGAACGATCGTGCTATCGTGTAATTGTTTCAAAGGTCACACACTCAAACTTGCTTAAATACGAACTTGACTTGTATTTGACCCTTAAAGTTCACTCTGCAAAATTAAAAAATAATAAAAAAAATAATGTTTACTTCGAAAGCATCACGTTGTTTGTTACTGAGACTGACACTCATAATGTAGACATTGGTCATAGTATCTTTGACGGCCAGAGAACTTAATACACTTTCCATATTACAAAACAGTTGAGCAACTCCGCAGAAATAAGTTGCCAGAATAGTCGATTCGTTAATACATTTGGTCTGATGTCCACTTAAAATAACCTAATCACTCACATACAGCAAACATGGATAAAGACAAATAACGAAAGTGGTCATTAAAAGGCCTAAAAAGCAAATAAACCGAAAGGAATAAACTTTGGTCAAGCAACAACATTAGTGAAAGTTTTAGTTAAAATGAAATTTATCCTAAGCCGAAATGACAATTGGCATTCGTGGTTTCAGCAGAGACTATGAATAATTTAATTTTTTTTAAAGTTTTTTTTTTTCTCAGGCGCAAAATTTATTAAAATTTTTTTAATTATGAAACGCTATGAAAAGCAAACTTAATGATTGTATTATGCCAATTAATTTGGTAGCAGATGCTTAGTTATTAAACTGTAGACATAAGCACGAATTTCTTCTAATGGTATCTCTGGTCGTTGTTTTGCAAGCGAAGGATGACACGTGACAGCGTTCTGCAGCCACTAGTTATCTAGGTGAGTGGGTGACCTTACGAAATATACTGTTTCCATTATTAATCATTGTTCCATTTACGAAACCTAGAATTTAATACATGACTCTCATTCCATTTCACTAATCGACGCTGCTGCTGTATTTAATGTAATAAAGTTAGATTTTCAAATACTAGCTATCCCTGACTACTATCAACATTTTTTTAGAAACCGTTATTTCTATTTGCAATTTAAAATGACAAATACTTTTTAATCTAAAAAAAATATGGAGCACTGAAACAATGCCGTTATACGATTTTAATATGGTTAGAAAAGATAAAGTAAACTGATGAAAAACCACAGTTAACAAAATTGAAGGAAGGCAATAGGACTGTAACGAAAAAAAGTAAAAAATAATTAAATTGTCTATAGGAATTCGTTCCATGTACTCAGACTGTCACGGGGAAGGTTTATTGTGATGTTTTGAAAAGAATGAGGTAAAATATTTGGAGAAAACTAACAAAAATATCGTCGAGATGACATGCAAACAACGTGAAATGACTGAAAACACCGAAATTAATAGAACAATATACCAATTAACATATTATATATCAAGACAAAGAAATTTCAAAACATTTAAGAACAATATTTTTTTTATCAGACTACTTGAAATGTAATAGTATAGCAGGTCCCAACCTCAAGCGTTCCGGAAGTGACATTCTGGCTGTTCCGATTACGAATGCAGCAACATGCGGCAAGCAAGAAAAATAAAACCCACGTTCATAACATAACCAAATCGATATTATCATAAAAAAACACTTTACACAGTTCATAAACAGATAGCGGAGACGTTAGTTTAGTCGTAGATTAGCGACGATCATAGAGGCGGTAGTAGCGTCCTGAAACAATCATCAGGCGCCCTGAGGCATCCAGTGTAACACTACACTTAAATGTACTTCGTGGTTAAACATTTTTTTATATACATAAAGTGTCACAACCAATCTCATTATAAATAATATAAATCAAATCGTATCATGTTTAACCCAGTTTGGGATAGTTACATGTGCCTACACTCAAGAGGTAGATAACCCTAAACCTGAAGCGGATCTTAAATACCTTTCCTTTATCTGTAGCGACAGTTTAATTTATTATTATTATTATCATTTTAGATCTGCTTATACGTCAATTGATGGAGAATTATCATTATAGGTTGTTTTGAGACTGAACATTGCAGTCATAGAGGGGCAAGTAACTCGCAAATGGTTGACTTAATCTCATGCATCATGGAGCAATCTTATTGAGTTACTATATGGAATTATTGAAACACAAAACATTAAGACGATTAATACATCAATTATTAAGGTATACACTTAATTGAGAAATTATTGAATAGATATCAGCCATTAGTCTCAGTATGAACAACAATTTTCTAAGATCACTAAAAATTAAAATGAACATGATATGGCTTGTATATGATCAGTGTGTATGCTCTCTCTTTTTTTTTTTTTTCGTATGGCTTCTTATAATCTCACTCGGTGATTTCTGCCGGTATTATTGTTATTATTACTCCGCGATTTACTAAAAGTGTGTGGCAGAAGGTGCATTGCACCTATCGAAAAGGGTTATGGTTTGGAAGGGTTATAAGGGATATGGCAGGAGGCGCCCATGGGCTATTGTGAGGAACCATCCCCGCATTCGCGTGGAGTGATCTGGGAAAACCATGGAAAACCCAGATCAGGATGACTACGTGGTGGATCAACTGCGTCATCTCCAGTCACTCTGTATCAAATGTCTGTCGTCCCACGTCGTCTGCGGGCTCAATGTGTGCAGTGACACCTTGTCAGTGGAGACCGGAATCAAAGTGCCCTTTGCCGGCGCAGAAATTGAAAGTTACCGGGATGACCACTTGTAATCATCGATCACAATAGGGTTCTGTGAACCCAGGAAAGATAGCCTCTGAGGTGGCTCTTTCTCACCGATTCCTTGCCCTGTAAAAGAAACAAATATAATACACAGCCAACATTAATTACGCCAAATCGGTAGCGGGCCCGGTAAACCCAATACTCCTGGGGATTCCTATGTGTACTTTTTACAAACAGTCGTGGCTATTACAAGAATAGATAAATGTGGAGTGATATTCACAATAAAACACGGTTCAAAAATCAGCATTTTGGGAGGAGAGAGCATAGTTAAACCACTACCAAATACAGCACAATGCACCAAGAAAACAGCGCGACTGTAATGAAAAACTGAAAGTCTCCTTTGTGACCCGCTAACTGAACTGCTGCTACATAATGAAAAATCTGGACAACCGAAAACGAATCGAGGGCTTGTGTGCAAGCCTCGTGCTATTCATTCAGAAGCTCAAGAAATTGAACATTTCCACAGTACCACACTGCCGATTGCTACGAGAGTCGCTTCGCCAACTGGTCATCCCAAAATACCTAACTGTTACTACTGCCTCTGTTAATCGAGGCTTAGTTTCCTGCGTTACTTCCAGAAGGAAACATTTTTTTCTTTCGTTGATGTGTTATTTTACCTGATGGTTCAAAGCGGATTTCCGTGCGTGTGGAATAGAAACTACCTTTCCTGCGAATTAAAATCTCCACAAGCGATAAAATAATACAGCGAAAATGTTATTTGAAATAACTTTTCTCACCTTTATTATCTAATTATGAAATTATCAGAAAAACTGTTACATTAAATATTCAAACATCATGTAAAATATCGGAATAATAAAATCCATCAACATTAAATTCTTAACACAGAAACATTTCTTCATAAGTTTCGGTTCTTTTAGTTTCGTGTTGTTTCCTCTCGATTTAGTGACATAAATTTATCTTATTAAGTTAGCTGTTAATATTATTTCAGTTGTGTCGAAGTTGTACTATTCCAAAATAAGATAATATTTCTTAACTTTTAGGAAATAAGACAGGTCGGGATTATACAATTGATGTTAGAAATAAAGGAACAGTAGCGGGCCCTTTGTGGAAGGTTTTGTAAACGGAAGTTATTCATACATTTGTGTTTGCTGTTATTTGTCTATCTGCCAGTAGTTTTTTAAAATAATTTGATAGCTTTCTACGTTAAACGATTTTTAAAACGGTATTATTCCATATTCCCACATAGTTTCCTAAGTTTAGGTGAAGTGAATTACACTTTTTACGCTTTTAAAATCCACTCTTAGCGTTAGTTGTTAGCGAAATGCCTCGATCACATCTTATTCTGCTATTGCTGAAACCAGCTTGTTCATTTATTGGGTGTTCACTCCCTTTCATTTATAAGCTAATATATGAACTTTTTAGTACTTTCTGCATACGATAAGCAGTTAAGTGGGTCCATAATCTACAGCTTGAGTTCTTACGTTACCAGGTCTCAGTGTCTCTTAGAGTTTGGCTGTTTTAAATACCTAGAGAGTAGTTCAACTTCTATGATATTATGTTTTATACTATATTTAAACAATTAGGGATACATATCACACGGGTCTGTAGATTTTTCTGTTTTAGCACACTAAGGAAATCTGATACCTCGGCAGCTTAGGAAGTGCTTTATAGTACATCCTTTCGATAGAGATCGAATTTTCTCCTTTTCGTTTTAATTATATGTCTCTTGCTCTCATCAGTGGCTTCTGCATCATGACTGATGCAACGATTAGAATCTGATTACCGAGACTTATAATTTCCAAACTGATAAATCAGAACCTGTAACTAAGAACAATAGTTTAAATCCAGTTCTGAATGAACGATAAATACATTAAAGTGACGATTAAGTGAGGTCCCTGCTTTTGTTTTATCTGATAATTTGTATCTTCCAAAAACGCTTTTTCTGAAGTTAAGTTAAATATGATAAGTAATTCCTTAACGTCGAAGCAAATCACTATAAATATTTTGTCTAATGTTTGAAACAATTTCTGGGTTTTCGTATCAGATTAATTAAATGATCTGCCCTGCGTATTTCTATGGTTAATTAGACATTCATTATTGAGACCAACAGATCACAAAATTTCAAATATTACAGTTGATTACAAATATGTCAATCTGCTGCGAAATAGCCAAAACATGACTATAAGTTTTCAAAATATGAAACTCGACAAATATTATTAGGTCCAAATACTATCTCACGTTCGTTACTGTGGTATAATTAGCTGATGTTGTAGTTATCGTTTTGTAACATGGACTTTAATAAACAGTAATTCAGACAGTAGTCTAATTATTTGGGAAATGTGAGCATCGATATATTAAGTAAATACCGCTGAAAAGCAATTATTCACAACGGTAACCTCTGAGTTTCCATTTCAGGACTAATTTCCCTTTCTGCGGTGTATATCGTGCAGAGTACTTTCTGTTCATTTATGTTATGTGTGTTTGTAATAATGTAAATGCTATTATTATTGAGGCGAACGTGAGAATATTCAATTCTGTCGTTGCAAAATCACTATAAAGCGTGACAGATACGACGACCAAGCTATAAAATTTTATAGTTTGCATTTTTTAAACAGTTTCTATGAAGTAAAATGAAATGCCAAATTCAGCACTTAATACGAATTTTAAAACATCGTATTGAGGTGAGAAGCCCCTAATTTAATATTTAAAAACTTTGTTGATACATTGATTTTTTTCTTAAATTCAGTGTAAGGGAATAGGGTAGAAATAAAATACAACCTATTATTGTAGTTGTTTGAACTTTTATCTAAAGCAATAGTTCTGCCATAAGCCAAAACCACTACCATTTTTAAACAATGAAGATATACACATTTTGAACATGTTATCTGCAATAATAAACGCGTGACAAAAGAATTAGTGTAAAATTTTTGTATGAATGAAGTCGCATGCTATTCTCAACGTTCCATAGTTATAGCTTTTGGCCCGCAGTGCTGTATATCTATTGTTTTATTGATTTTTGAAACAGTAATCTAATGTTTGTGTTAAAGTAAATTTCAATAATTTGAGAAAGAAATTTTGCTGTCGGAAAAATTTTTGTTGAAAGAGAATATCCACTTTTTGGCACCGTTCCCGGCTACGGTAAAACGTGCCAGTACATATTGCATATTTCAAAATGATGTTTACCACGGAATTTTTACCTGATTTGGTCTGTCACCGGATATATTTGCACATTGCAATTTATTAAACACGAGGATGAGTTTATATTTTGCTATTCTTTACGATTTCACTAAACAATATACTGTAATTTTTAACGTCATACTGACATAAAAACATGAAAAATTCTCTCTATTGATAACCATCATTCAAATAATACATCAAAAGTTAATATGCAGTCAGTATCAGAATTTAACAATATTGCATGCATTTGTTACCACTGTTGTTACAAAATTTTCTTCGTAACGCTTTCGTTCGTCTTTTAAAGCTTAGCAGTGAGACAATTATTGTATTGGGAAGTGTTTTTTTAAATCTTCATTTTGCTATTATGGATTTCTAAATCGGATTGAATTTCTCAATGATGACATATGATTCCTGATAAGCTTTTTTTTTTTTTTTTTTTTGAACACCCAGTTTATAAACGAAACAGAAACCCACAGTAAAAACTGATTTCATACTAATAATCACTAAAGTTTCTGAACTCTAGGAGGTTGCTTTATGGTGCATAAAATTACGATTCTTATATAGGTTTACTAGTTGAGAAAATTACCCCTCTTTGAATATCGCATTACAAAAACGTTCGTTATGATTAACGTACATAATAATTAAATGTTTGTCTCTTTCGTTGATTTTTATTTTTGGAAAATGTCTTTTATATTCGTTGTTCTGGCAAGTACTGTGTCATGATTCGAAACTGCTAACATGGTTAATATGGTTTATTTTTTGCTAAAAGACAAAAGTTTGGTTCCTGCACGCTTTTCTCTTATGTTTTATTAGATGAAAATGAAGTCGTTTGGATAGTTGCTAACCATGTAATTAACTATTTAAACGCATACCGTGGTCTAATGTTTTATACGAGTACAGCGATACAGTTCCGAAGTTTCACGTCAGGAATTTAATAACATCATGCAACAGACAATAATTTTGAACTAATATCGCTGCAGTAATCTGTGGCATGCAGAAAGTTTTTCTGAAATAGATTGGAACATAGTGCCGTCTTTATTGTGGATGAAAAAAAATACGTACCAGTTCACTAAGGACTGGAAGTCTCAAGCTTTCTCGACGTAGTTCATCGTCACTATTTGACATCATGCCTTCAATGATTTTGAAATATGGGCTTAGAAATCAGAGAAGAATACTAATTTGATAATTATGTAAGGGATCTGAACAGAAGTTACCTGTGTTTCCTCGAGATGACACAGATGATTAACAGCTCGCTTTCGAAGGCAGTTTGCCATCGTCGATCCGCCTACGCCTGAAAAGGTAATACCTAAGGTGCGTATATCTACTGTATAACGACTAGATATCTAACATGCGCGTAAATAGCTCGTAAAATTAACTGTAACCTAATTCTCTAACACAATTAAAGTTATTTAATGAGTTTTAAAATGTTATTCGTAAATTTTAGATGATTTTATCGGCCTTGCAGTTAATTTTTGATGTTTGTCTTATCTTGTCATGCTCTCTTAGTAGATTCAAGTAAGAATTATAATCAGTTCATTGTTAATACACTTGACGACAGTGATAAATTGTAGTGAACGCCCAGTTGGAGTGTTGTTCGAGCTCTACGAGTACTCTCGAATTAATCTATCGCAAAAGTGTTGTCACTGGCTGGTTCTATGTCCGTTGTAACTCGCTGAAAGATTCTCTAGCTTATGGATTATTATAAATAGTATGGTGACTACTGATAGGCTGTAGATAGAATACCAAGATACAAGAATTCTTTATAATAATCTAAATAAGAATCAAGTAGCTGTAATAAAAGTAGAGAATCATGAGAGACACGCATCAGTTAAAAACGGTGTGAGACAAGGTTGTAGTCTATCCCCATCAATATTTAACTAGTGTATAGAAGAAGCAATAAAGGAAGTGAAAGAAAGGAATGTGTCACAAGCGTTCAAGGAGAAAAAAACAGTATGCTAGGATTTTCGGATGACATTGTCTTCTTAGCAGAACAGGTTGAGGATACTGAGAAGTCACTAAATATCATAAACAAAATACTGATGGACGGGTTTGGACTAAATATAAACCAAAGCAAGATAAGCGATAAAATTTAGCAGAAATGATATCAAAAATAGTAAATTAAATAGAAAAATAGAGTCGGATGCGATAAACGAAGTTAGTGAATTTTGTTACTTTGGAAGTAAAATTACAACCAATGGCCGATGTAGGAATGATATTAAAAGCAGAACAGCACTAAAAGAGCCTTCATAAAAAAAAAGAAATCTTTTAGTTTCAAATATTTATCTAGGACTAAGAAAGAACTTGTTAAAACTCAATGTGTGGAGCACAGCTGTTTATGGCAGCGAAGCATCGACTTTAGGAATACCATAAAGAAGGAAAATTGAAGCATTTGAAATGTATTGATATAGAAGGATGCTGAAAATTAAATGGAAAGATAAAGTACGAAACGAATGAGTTTTGGAAATGATGGGCGAGGAACGAAATTTGTGGAAGAGCCTTACAGAAAGAAGAGACAGGATGGCATGTGATCTTTTGAGATATGCGGGATTGGTTACCTAACTTGTTAGTGGAGAGAACAGTCGAAGGTAAGAACTGCAAGACTAGATCAGCGTGACCGATTCTCTTGAAAATACTGACAGCATAACTTGAATTATTATTTAATAACTTTTCACTACCAACTGAGATTAACTGTACTTAAGGGGAATCTAATCTAATTGTCAGTTCATGTTTCCACTTGTCTACATGGGGTCCATCTATCGAGGTTGCTTGAATTTATATGTTTGACACATACTCAATTTTGGCCTTTAGATTTTATTTACATTCTGTTATGTCTGAAGTTATGGTGAGCCTAAGTTGATATTCATTCACATAAAAGTTTCTTGACCAGACACAATGATTATCCGAGAGTGAACTCCTGTTTGGCAGACTGGAACGTATGTTTGCGTGTCTTCTTTTGGACGAGCTGGCCGACTGAGCTGTCTGGGCTCTGTGCTGATGGCAGTCTGAATATTCATGCCGCTGATCGGGCGAGTGGCGGATGATTTCTCAGCACGTTCGCAAAGAGCGCGCCTTCTCCGAAGAGACCACTGAATCTGCAGTCCGCAGAGGGAAGAAACCGACTCACGTTCTCCCAAGAGGAAGCCCAAGTTCTTAAGTATCCTGCCGAGGAAGTTCGTTTTTCACTTGCTCGTCGGTTATTTTCTGAAGTCATCCACAAATGTAACGAATGATGTTGACTAATAAGCTTTCTCTTAAGCGTGGTACTGAAAACGATTGTCTGTATTAAAAAAACTGTTAGCAATATTAAAAGGACTATTTTTTTTAGTTCTACTCAACCTACTCTATTTTAGATATGTTATCTGTTTTCTCAAGATTTAGTAAATATGCAGTTAATGTGCCGAGCCTTACTTAATTTAAAATTAGACGTCTATTGTTTACCATTCTTATACGTGAAATATGTATGCAAAGTTAATCGATACATGTGTGAAAGCGTTAAGTAAAGATAAGCATTTCTACGCTGAAAATTTTAATATGAATGGATGAAGCCACATAACTTTGGCGTCATAGTACATTCATTTGCCCACATATGATGGAGGTAAGTAATTAAATAATATACCCTTTTCTCATAAAACAAAAACATTGTTATAAAAGCGCTTGCATTTGTGTGGATGATAAAATCGCGAAGAAAATAAGCCAATACTCCTTTAAAGAAACGGTAAAGGTAGCAGAAACAATTAAATCTTTTAACTCTCTGTTTAATTGGAGAAACTCGGCACAGAAGCGCGGTGTCATGTCGCCGGTTTTTTTCCGAAACAACAAACAAATTCACTTGTTTTGGCGTTAACTGTTAATTAAGAAAACAAAAGATTATGTTCTAAGAATGGCTTAAGAAAAGGAATTAATTTAGCAACGTGAAATTAATTAGAGAACTTTACACTGATGATTCACCGAGCTGTTGTTAAATTTAGTAAAACCTCTGATCACAAGGCAAGTTACTATCATGAGAGAATTTGTAACTGTGGAAGAACTATTAACCGTAAATTTTTAAGTATTTAGCAACGGGTAGAGAATATGCTAATCTCAAGTTCAGCAGTGAACAATTACTCTCGCAAATAATACCAGAAACATGTGAAGCTACTAAGTTCCTGTTCCTTGTGGCTGGGAGCTAGCGAGTGTTGCCAATTTCCCTACTCGCTAAGACAAGAACATTCCATCAATGACAGTCTTATGGCTCAGAAAACGTTGTTCTTATTCTTAGTTGCCCTTACCACTAGGAAAGCACTATTATGTACAAACTTCTTGTTGAGGGTTTTGTTGAAAATGCTTACCTTCTATATTTCTGGTTAGCCAAATGATCTGAAAGCACAAAGTAGCTGCCACAATGATGAGTAAACCTAGTTATAGCTAGGAAAATCAGTTTAATGTTAAAAAACCGCCTTAAAAACACTAATCTTGAGGCTGATAACACTGGTATGCAAAAAAGGTTGTTTGAGCCCTTACACTATTCCTGCTGATTCTTATGTAAAATTACCTCCTTAATCCGAATATAACCCCCGTTTTTCCCAATCACCCGCCACTTATTTTGGAGGAATGAGAAGAGTTATTTTAGCCTTTGCATTTCTTCTGGAGGGCTTGAGAGGTGAAAATGCTAAAACATTAACATTAACATCGTATTTAACAAGGAGGTTGATTTGGGGGGGGGGGGCTTTCTCCTTTAAATTCTAAAAAAATGGTGGAATGTTTCTAGCTTTTTTTGCAAATTTTTTCACTTGTTTTCTACATGTTCCAACTTCCAGGCTTCCTCATCCTCCCCGAAACATCCCAAAAATGTATAGCAACAATAAATAAAAATATATAGAATGAGTTCAGAAGATTCACTGTATCACGCTGCCACACTCAAAACCTCGTTCCTACAGGTTGCATAAGAATTTACCACGCTTTTTTTTCTTCCTGTTCTTTTCTATTAACTCAATGATTACAGCTAACTTGGTTACAATAACAAAAAAAGTTGGCTGTTATCACTCAACACTTCATCTTTGCCCTGACTTATCATTTGAAGGCCCAGGCTTTGGCTCAAACTCTTTCTAATGCGATTCTGGCTCTAGATTATAGGTTCTTGGTGGTATTGGGATTGGCAAAGATTCAATGTGTGGATCTGGTCTTAGAGCTGAAGGAATATTAGGATACTGAGTTTTATGCTTACTTTTGCTAGAGAACCCAACGGTGGAAGTAATACAAAAGTAACAGTCCATGAGATCACAGCGAGGTTCACGCTAAACCATGGTAATGGCATATGGTGTTGACTTATGCGTACCTTGGAGCCATTTTGTCAAGCTACTGTAACAAGTAGTGCAGAAAACTGTTTTAGCCCGAAACTTGTTCTGATATCCGACTTTGCAATCAAAGTAAAATTTATAATCAGTTTTAAGAAGCAGAGAAAAACTCTTTAAGTCAATTCCGCCCAAACATAGCAAAAGCTACCAGAATGATTTTTCATTAGTTGGGCATAATTAAACAGAAAATAACTTGATATTAATCATAACTTACAATCGCGTGATGTAGTTCACTTGGAAAAAGTGGGAGTAAAAACATTTCTACGATTTTTCAAAAACAACTGGAAGAAAAAACGCTTGAAAATTCCTACGCAAATCTGTGGGCCGAGGTATTGAAAGATGCAGCGTGGCCCGATATCTTGCTATTTATTTGCATTTGTTGTTCCTGCGTATTTTTTGGGGTGTTCGGGATAGGATAAAGGGGGCTGGAAACTGGAATATGTAGAAAAAAAGCGAAAAATTGTGAAAAAAACTGAAAACAATCTATCATTCTAAATCTTTTTGTTTCTTTTTTGAAATTTAACGGGGTAAGCCCTCCACCCAAGTCTACCTCCTTGATACAAATATTAATATTTTAGCATTTTTCACCTCTCTAGTCCCTCAGAACAAATGTAAAGGCTAAAAAAATCATTTTAATCCTTCCAAATTATCGAAAATTGATTAAAATAGATGGGGGGGGGGGGTGGCGTCCCACAGAAACTGTGGATGATGAAGGAAAACGGCGGTCGTATTCGGATTCAGGAGGTAATTTTACATGAGAATCAGCAGGAATGGTGTCAGGTCCAATTTTCATGCATACCAGTGTAATCAATACAACTAGGTGCCCACATCTATCTATACTATTATAAATCTGTAAGCAAGCTGCGTGTGTCTGAGAGGTATGAAACGGTATCAGACAAAAACTGCCGATTTAATTTGGATGGTGTTTTCAAATTTTTAGAACTAATGGTCCCGATCAAAATTTGCAGAAACAACTAATACGTATATATACCGAGGGAATAAATCAAATCATTTCTAGACGGAAAAAATTATGGGCCACGGATCGCACTTTAGTTGAAATGTTCACTCCTTTCAGGAAAACTGACAAAAAATCACGTTACTGTCCTCAGGACTATATTTCTTTTCTTTATTTCGGCTATTTACCTAGTCAATTCTCCGAAATTTAAAAAAAAAATTCTTTCCGGTAACGAATATGACTACTCGCATCTGTTTGGTTATGTGAATCGATATTTAATTAAGTTTAAACTAAGTCAAGGTTCTTTGAAAACATAAACGAGAATTTGGCCTTTCGTTGCTTCAGTAAAAAAAAGTTTGTTTTGCAGATGGCTAGAGTAACATCACAATACGACACAGCACTAATCTTCCATAAATACTGGAATTGTCACGGATGTATCTTTTTATTCTGAGTCATGTGAAATTTCTTGCATACACGGATTTAAGGTTATGTGGTAAATAATACGTGAAAGTAACAGTAGCACCGGTTTTACGTATTAAAAAGACAAATTGTCTCTATTCTTGACTAGCTCTCAACGCTTTTTAAAAATAATTAGAGACTGCACTTTTGTAACTACTTGAAAAAGAATGTACTAATAAGTAACATTTGTTTGTAGGGGAAGAAAAGAAATGTCGATTTTAAATATCTACCGAAGAATGAATGTTTCTGCGTGCCATCTATTATCCACATTAACCATTAGTATGAATATAACTAGGATGTAGAATGTTGCCATTGTGGACACCATGTATTTTTAAGACGACACTATAATGGATCATATTAAAGAGAAGAATCATATTCACGGTTATATTACAGGTAATGCTGTTCATCTGGACTGATGATATTTCAGAATTATTAAACTAGGTGCTTACTAATGCGATAATACTGTTGTAGAACGGCATTAGCTTAAAACAATGATTTCTTCCCGCAAATCAAGAGCTGCTAGTCTTTGTTCCCAATATTTATAATTCAATATACTAGCGTATTCATTAATCTCTTATTCGCTGCAATTTGATTAGTGTCGATTGTTTGTAGGAAAAAAAAAAGAAATGTCGATTTTAAATCACTATCAAAGAATGAATGTTTCTACGCTCATCTATTCTTCACATTAACAATTAGTATGAATATAACTTCTTATTTTCTTCTCTGATCCCCGCTTTGAAAATGGAAAACGTGATTAGCTGTTTTACATAATTTGCTAAATTATTACTTTACGGCGAATGATGATAAGTTAAGCTCGTTTTTGTATATAAATGCAGCATTTACCTAACATACATATTAATTAGGCTAAACCGTCTCCATTTCTAAATGTTACCGCCGGCTGGAGATATAGGTCATAGCATTTGGAGTTGTCCGCCCTGTGTAGTAGGAAGTGCTCTCGGTGGTACGAACTCAATATAATCCGCTTACAGGTAGACAAGGAGCCGGCCATGAAAGAAAGGATATCAGTTCATGCGCAACGGGAAAACTGAGATGTTACCCAGTACCTCTGTTCTGAATCTTCCTGCAATCTGTTGCTCCAACGGCAGACTTATAATTCACTATTAGTTTATCAGCTATTTTCATGAATTCTTTTTTATTTTAAAAATTTAGCAATCATATATATTTTAATGCTGTTTTTATGATACCGTATGTTGAGAAAGTAACTTTATACCAAGAAACTCTGCTGCTTTTGGCCAATATTTTTTTCCATACTTCATTGCTTTAGTCAGTGTTCATTTCCACTGTCGAAGACAAGAAGACGTGTTTTACGCGTGGTACTATGTAGTGACCCCTCCTGGATCAATCATGGTAAAGAACTGACTAATTCAACCAAAGGAAGCCGTGAATAAGCCTGGCGTAAAAGGCGACATGGATTCACGATGCAGATTTCATCATAGGATCAATATTGGGGAATAACTTTAACCTGCCATTTCAGCTTTAGTTTACATTATTTTCACAATGATATTTAGTGACTCTATTTGATGACTAATATGGAAAACAGAACAATTACGGTATGAGAGAATATATGAACAGATGCGTTGTTACCCACCAATTAACTGACAGATTCTTCTTCTTCTGTTCCCTATCCGTTCCGGATGTCGGCAACCATATTGGCTGCTTGTCTCTGCAGGTTGACGCTCGGATTAGCTCCGTAGTTGTCTTGGACGTCTATGTTCTTAGATTTTTTAGCCAGGATGTTCTTCTTCTGCCACCACAACTCTTTCCTGATATTTTGCCGTGGAGAACAGACTGCAGGAGTTCGTAACGGCTATTGTTCCTCATGATGTGGCAAAGGTACTGCGGGTTCCTTGCTTGTTTTTATGGTGGCCAATATTTCCATATTCTTTTTCATTTTGCGGAGCATTCGTGGTGTGAGTTCTCCATGATACGAGATAGATTATAGCCATTATATTCGAGCGACAAGCGAGCTTACAGGCTGTCAATGAACAACGTAGCTTGTCCCGCTATGGTATATATGTCCTCCCCATAACCAATTACTCCCCCTCCCCCCTCCCAATAGAACCCACGTGATTACAGGCTGTTACTGCAAGACGGCTGCTTTCGAAGAGTGAAGGCCCCACAACGAAGGCTGGTTTTGATGCCTGCTTCTTCTGCTGCGGTTTCTTGAGACGTCTCCGTGCATGTTAGTAACAAAGAGACCCTGCAGCGGGTCTTACCTGGGGTTATAAACCCTGATCTCGCTCCATCGTTCCAGCTCGGCCAGTCCGGAGCCTTGTCATGTCGGTCCTGTGACCCACTATGGATCGGCAAAGGGGCAGTTTCGAGGGCCTGTCAGCGCTCTACGTCCAGATCAAAGTTTCCCGCTGTCTCTTAGTAACGCAAGTTTTGTGTCTTCGTTTTTTACCTTTCAAATAATCATTTCCTGGAGAAATAACCGTAGAGTTACAAAAAAATACATTCTTCAGTGAATCTATTAATTATACTTCGAATTTTGCGTGTACTGAGTTAAGTTATAACATTACTCATATAGGTAATTATTTCATCTAACTTGGTTAATATAAAATACCAAATTGACTACATGTTATTGATTATGATGGAATAAATTGACTAAACGATTTATTTGAACTGTTTGTTAGAGTAAAACTTAAACTACACATTACAATACTCAATGAGGGTAATAAGCGTGTGGATTTAAAATAACCATTGTTGCGCACATTATTTAAAGTAATTCAGATTCCGATCACCTTACACGATGTTTCCATATTCGTAATTATGGCGGGTGGTAACCTCAAGAATAATGCGGTAAATAGTATTGTCTCATTCTGTTTTTTTTTCTGTAAGTTTTTAACAAACGGTAACCGATTACTGTATAACTGTAGAACGAGAAAGACATTACAGTTTGCTTAACAAAGCTAATCCATAGACGCTGGGATTGGCAGAAATGGCCGATGAAAACGCTAATGGTTGAATGTTGGGCAAGAAAATCACTCTCTCGTGTGCAATGACGAAAGCAGATAGAAGACCGGAAACCCTGAGAGCAGAAAATAATTCATGGGACGCACAATAAACTCGTAAACGGTAATCTGACTGTAGGAAATAATTTGATGTTGTTTAAAATCTCTTTCGATATTACGGCGCAAACCTACTGTTATCATAATGTGGCATCGCAAATGATTGGTTTTATAATTTAAAAAAAAAAATCCTTTACATTTTTTTTTGTTCTGTTTTTATCCATGTTATTGGAAATTGTATTCACAAGTGATTTTTCTTCATTTTGAAAAATGTGTATCTAGTTCCACTTTCCTTGTTTGTTTAACTAATTAGTAATTTTTTCTGTTTCACATTAAACTAATTATTTTCGCTGTGACCGTAGCATGGATTTAATTGCTTCGGAGATATGAAGTGTCAGTAACGGTTGCATGATTGTTTTTTAAAGTAAGTGATATGAACTTAGTGGAGCATATGACTGTGGATGTTAAGAAGCATGTAGACAGACAGCGCGCGACTGATTGGCGTGTTGGCTCGTCCCGGTGGAGGGGACCGCAGCTTGTAGCGCCTGATGAATACGAGGCAGGCAGCCAGCAACGCAGGAGCTTCCATACAAGAAGGTTGCATCGTTCTAGGGTGCCTGTCACTTGACTGATGTATATACAACAAAACTATTTCAACAAAATTTACTAAACAATAAATTTTGTACTGTTGTATTAGTGTGAAATTATTACCGTGTTAGATGTTATTATTTTTATCATACTTGGGTTAACTTTGTATGTCTTAAAACAAGTGGCATATTCCATTTAGTAAAATTTTCGCTTTGCCACGAAAAATGACGCACGCTGTTATCATTATAGCACTGATACTTAAAAAGAAATCATCAGCCATTCTAATCGTACATGCAATTTTATTTGCCTATTCTGAAAAAAAATGTACTTGAGATGCGAATATAAATATTTTGTCAACTGCAAATCACACTGGTGGTGTGTTATGTTACAGCCAAAACGATACAAAAAATTTAGCATGCCAACAGATCCACTTAAACGAATATACCCAATGAAATATAACTGAGCGATCGCAATGTTAAAAATAATGCTAAGGAAGGCTGTGCTTTGAATTTGGATTTCTATCATTTGTATGTTCTCGAAATAAAATATATAGTGGTACTATATCAATAGTCACCTTAATTTTCATTGTACAAACACCTATAAACGGAAAAGATTCATTATCCGTTGCTGGTACAACGGTTCTTGTAATTATGATATCCTCACAGTCTTTGCCTGAGAAAATATTTTATTTGAACTCCATACTATTTGTTTAACTGGAGGATTTTACTGCCAAGGTCTCTGGTTTAGTGGGAAATTATTACGTATTTTTCATCTATATGATTTTAGATAAATACATTAACTTAACTCAAGAACGGTCGGGTAGCTTATTAATACGACATCTGGTTTGAAAAGTGAATTTTACCGTTTCGAATTCTTCTGCGGACAGGAATTTCTCAACCACGAAACGTTACATTCATGTGTAGAAAATCTTGCTTTGTGTTTTTGAAGTATACTGGAACATATTGGTGATATATCAGCAAGAACGAGAAGTTTCTTTCAAAAGAAGTAAAGAACGAGCCTTGAATTTATTACACAATTGCTGCATATTTGAAGATGTGTTCGTAATACACTGATAAATAAATTCAGTTTGCATTTTCTTCCGTCAACAGTTGGTGCAGATGAACTAACTGTTTATCTTTCATAAATGGTTAAATTATTTAGTACAAACTGGTTCAAGCAAACTTCCTCCGCTCCAGCTCGAAAAGTTTTGAGTTGTTAAAGAAGACAGTGGATTAATTGTCGGTACTTTATGACGACATTCAACGAACGTAACCTCAGAGTCTATCGCTATGAGGAACGGTTATTAATCACGCAAGCGCAGCGACTCAGTCACCGATATCTTCAAGTTTCCTGTTCCACGTAATTGCCGAGGATCACTGAACAGTGCTGTGCTTTGTTACATCAATGTCTCCCACCCTCAATTATCATTGGGTTCTATTGCTTTCTGAATTATATTCACTGAGACAGATTCGAGGCAACGTACGCTGTGATACGCAGCCTGAGAATGACACTATTTTTAAAAATTTCTCACCTTTCGAAATTACTTCAAAATGAAACATACTCTATTTTACCCCCGAGGCCATGGCATGTTAATTAGACGAAACTCAATAGAAATTTGACCAGTAATCTTTGAATGAATCAAGTTCAACGAAAAACCGGTACAACTTTTTTATTTTCACATTTTTCACTCATATCAAAAAGAAAGATATGATATTTAACCTGCGAGTCCATTAAACGAAATCCAGTCAAAATACGACCAATAGTTTTTACTTGAATCCCGTTCATCCAAACAAACACAAATTTATAAAACAGTTAGTTCCTTATATGTAGCTTATTAATAACACCCACAACTGATTTTTTAAAATAAATTTTACAAGGGTACTGATTTTTCCTGATTAATTTTTTTATAAATGTATCAATCGCATAGGGCAGTGTTTCTTTGAAAAACACTGACATAGGGCAACAAAAAAATATTTTTTTTGTCTAGTGCATGGAATATTTTAACGAATTCTTAGGTAACTTTGACTGATAAATTCGAAAATAACTTCTGTTTTTCTCTATCGGGTCTATTTCTTTTTTGCTGTACTTATTTCCATTTGACTCCATTACATTGTAAAAGATATTGCCAACAGCGAACATTGGCTGATATTAGGGTGTTTTAGGGATATCAAAAAAGTCTGCTTCTCTAAAAAAAATATTTTATTCCTATAAGAGGCAAAGAAAATTAAGTGATAAAGTGTGCATAACTCGTAAATAAATTACACACACATATTAAAAATTTAAAATGCAAAGATTTCAACAAAAAAATTAAGACATAAGTTTACGCTTCTTTGTGCGCCATAAATGTTGAGAAACAGGCTTTAAACACCAGAAACAGTCTAGAATCTTACAGTATCCGTTATTATCAGTTTCCATCTCCTTAATGTCCCGATGGAATTGTTCTCCTTGTTCGTCGCTTACATATCTCAGGAAATCGATCAAGATGAATAAAGAGAAAACGCATTTTGATGCTGATATTCACGCCAACTTTGCCACAATGTTAATAAAAAGGCGTTCGTAATTTTCACTTTTGTGTTTCCCAGGGATATTTTAAATTACTTCTGTAAAGGTCTCTGAAGCTAATGCTTCCGAAATTTGTGTTGTTTCAGAGCTTTCGGATGATTGGTCCATCAAAAATACCTGCTTTAAGATTTTTAACCGTCCTGTATGGAAACACACCGCAGATATACTTCAAACACTCCCCATGATTTTCCAAAGCTTTGATAAATTGATTTATCAATCCGAGTTTTATTCGTGAATATAGGAAGGAAATTTTTTCTCGTTCAACTAAAGGTTCTTTTAATATATTGGCAGCTCTATGAGGAGCCAAATTTGTTCTAGGGGCCAGTGTTTCTTAACGTCTCTACTATCTCATATGCAAAAGATTTTTGGGTGTCTGGTGTAACCCTATTGCTGTCCTAACAGTAAATTCATCTGAAGAGGTTATAAAAAATTAAGATTAGAATAAGGTAACAAATCTATGCAATGATGTATGTACCCTACATAATGACCTTTAAAATGAAATGACTGTGAGTGAGCTCCGTAGCTTCAGATAGGATAGATTTAAACGCGGCATCTACGGTAAATCTCTACGAAAAATGAATTCATGACATGCGGCGAAATTAAACACGACTCCAGTCAAACACCACGGGCGTCATATTCACATTTCAGAATGAAAAGAAACATATGGATTTTCACTAACACTCACACATTTATAAACATCATCTACTTTGACTAACACATAATATATAACAGAAGGATGTTAAATAGCTTAAAATCTAGACCCGGTATGTCAAAATGAAGAACATATTCGGTATGAGGGGACCAGTTTCCTATAGATATGTTTTTTATTTCCGCGACATCATAATCGTTGCTGCCCAGTGTCATTTTTTAAACAGATTTGTATAGTTAAATTTAGTAAACAATCTGTGTCGGGAGCACTCAGGGTGCGAGAGTAACTCGCACTTGATAGTTGTAGTTCTTTTCTCTGTATGCTACTGCTACGAATGAAGAAAAACTGCAACAAAGGGTGCAGTATGTTAACATCACAGCTTTTGAATATGAAATTGAGTAAAACTGATTTCCAGAACATAAAGCCACGACTCTAATGCATGACACTGGAGAAAAGAAAGAGAACTAAGTACGCTGAAAATCTGGTAGTGGTACACAATGTTTGCAACAGCCTGCAGTCACATAAATTTTAGCCAGTAAAGTAGCATTGCAACAGGTCTGCCTCGGACTGCGTCTACAGACGTAAGCCCCATACTTCAAACATCACCGGTTGAACGCATTACCTTGCCAATGATTTACGCGATTTACCATCAACAGTTCAGGCCACAATCAGCTCATGAGGTAGTGGCGTGCCTATTGGTAACATGACCTGTCACCTTTCGTTTAAGGCGGACTGAAGGTCTGCAATGATGATCGCATCTATTCTACATGCTTTTTTGAAAGTTATATTAACCGAATCACGGGTGTGATAGAGAGGAGTGCAGTAGTGAGGGAAAAATCTTAGAATAGATCGCTATCTAGACCAAAACTTATTGATAATTATCGTAGATGAAGTTCTAAGACTACTACTGGTACATTTCGCCTCTGCAATATTCTAGCGGCAACATACCTGAACTCGTGTTTTTCTATTACTTTCTTTCTCTGTTCTACCACCATACAAGTTTGCGAAACAATCGCTGGTAAAATGAGCAAGTGGGTATTTGTTATCGAAGTCAAATAGATCAATACAATAGTAGAATGGAATATTTATAATTATTCCTATGTTATCTTATTTACACAGTTTCAAATATTTCATCGCAACGAGTGATATATTGTGGCGGAGTAGTTGCAAATTGCCGTCACACTTCAACCTGATGGCTGTTTATTGATCCACGAGTTCAGACGAACATTTCACCTTCTAATAGATAAATTTCTACAGTTGATTAGCTGCACTAATTTTAACACACCCACATATGGCTGTAATTAATATAAACGTAACTTTCTTCGTATCTTATCTGAACTTCACCAATACAAACTCTACTAGCTCCTAGCAGAAAGTTTGAATCCCGTTGAGGATATTATATCGTGGTTCAACTGGCGTAATCCTCAGCAATTTGACAGAATTTCATTTTTACAGATTAAATCAGCTCTATTGAATTTGAAAAGACTTGTTCTTTTTATTCTAAATACGAATTATTTCATTCTTCTTTCAAGTGAAATTCATCTTAAATAACTTTTAACTTAGCTTCAGAAATCCCACTAATTCTGACTTCGCAGTGTACAACATCACAATGTGCTTTTGCGGATGTAAATGCGTCGCAAAAACCATTAGGGTCAGAACACACAAGACCGCTGATCTGCAACCCCGGCCGCTCTAGCAGCAGTTAGCAAGGTTTTACCCTGACCATCATTATCAGTTGAATCTTCCGCAACTGCTATACCTACAGCAGTAATTGAAGTAGTAGCTGCAACACACCTCAAAGTGGTTGAAAAATCTAGGAAAAAGCTCGGAGTCCGAAATTTGGCAGATGGACCCGTCAAAATTTGTGAGTTTCCCCTCCTCGTCACATAGCAGACAACACATTGGTTGGGAGAAGATGCCTACCGGATCTTTGGAGCCTGACGAAAGAGAAATGCTGCTGGACGAACCTAAATACGTTTCTCAGCAGTCTGTGAATGAGGACTTACCCGAAACGCAAGTTAATTTTACCAAGTAGGATGATTCAAATACTTCAGTGGAACTTGAAAGGCTTTCAGACTCACAAAAAATTAGTAAAATTCTTATTTCAGTCTAACAATTTGTGTCTCTGTCTGCAGGAGACACATCTTACACCAACGTATCAACCAGTTCTGTGAGTGTATGACGGATATATGAAGGACGATACCGAAAGCGATAGAGCGAATAGAGGATTGGATGTATTTTTACGAAACACTGTTAACTCCGATCTTGTTGCTCTCACCTCAACCTTACAATCAGTAGCAGTGAAAATATACCGTCCATTTGTATTGATGTCTGCTCCATATATCTACCACCAAGTGCACCAGTTGACTTCTACCAACAACCACTACGTGCGTTGTGTGTTTTGACCTTCGACCACACTAGAAGTCGAGTAGTTCGTACTTTAATAGGGCGGGAGGAAATATGTATCATCAACATAATGAACTAAATGACGCATTTTACTACTGTTTCCATTGATATTTCGTTGTCTTCTCCTGTCGCAGACTACATGCCGTAGGAAGTGGATCGTGAGCTTCATGGGAGCGAACACATTACCCTATGCGTTCATGTCGAGTTCGGAAGTGGAGTAGGAAACATCAAACACAAATGGAATGTCAGACCGAACAGGGTGGTTGAACGGTTAACGTTCTGGTCTCGCATTCGGGAGGACGCGAGTTCGAATCCCCGTCCGGGCATCCAGATTTGGGGTTTCAATGGTTTCCCAAAATCACTCCAGGAGAATGCCGGGATGCTTTCTTCAAAAAGGGCCATGGCCGAATTCCTTCCCGTTCCTTATCCCCAGTCCCATCCCGCCTCTAACGACCTCGACGTCGACGAGCGCAGCCATAAGTGAAAAAAAAATAAAAAAAAATTGTGATCCTTTCTGCTGATACTGTTAACGGCATTCCATGCTTTTGCGTAATCACTCCTTTAAAAAGCCATAGCCGAATTTATTCCCACTCCCTTAGGTAAGATTAGTTGAAAATGTCCCTGAGACACTACAGTTGCCCGTCTCCTAGTCTTCACGTTGGAGGATTGAAACCTGTAATACTAAGGGAAACAGTAGGAGAGAAATCAGTATTAATAAAGTTAAGATAAGGATGAGAAAATTGCTAAAAGTAAATAATAAGAAAAATACGCTTAGAATCAGACGTTGTGAGCTTGGTGGTCGTTAAACCTTGGACCAGCCAACTTTGTGGCGGCGCAACAAGTGCCCCATCTTGGCCAACTTCAGCGAACTGAAACACTAGTCACCTCTGTTGAAGCAGTACGTAAGGTAAATATGTTGATAGGAACCCAAGCAGGATAGAGGATTGGAAACTCTAAGCTTATAAGAGCTGTTCGGAAAGTGTATTTTGGTTTGAAAAAATATACCATTACCTAGCGCCTATAAAACTGTGCGATAGTCCTACACGCTGGTGGAGAAGATTGTGATAAACGCTATGAGAGTCACCATGCACCTCGAATGTGAGATTACAGGAATTACTTTAAGATTTAGCTACATACGTCTCCTTACCCTTTATCGTATGGATTATATAGTCAACATATTTATGTATAGCTCAATGACATTGTTTCTATACCGATTATTGTACTAAGAAAGTGTGTCTTTAGGAAAGTATAAGAACTAAGGAGAAACAATGATAAAGAATCATGCCGTAGTAAAAATTAATTTAAATAACAGTTTTGTAGGACTAGGGTAGATATTTGTGTTGTTTTGTAATAAAAGATTTTTATATAGCTTCAGTATTTTATGATATAAGCATCTTTCCGCTGCTTATCGCGTGTGGTCCTTGTGAGGGAAGTTTCAAACATTAACATTATTTAAACATATTATAAATATTAGGCACTTCGGCGTGAATCTATAACAGTAAATACCAGTCAAACACTCTGACAAAGTTGTTCAGTTCAGAAGCGCTGAACCTCACGTAAGGGATTTATTGGTAACTGGTGGGAACCGACTAGCGATGACGTAAATCAGAGCCGAGGTGGATACGGAAAATTGAATATTTCACTCTCTACCTAACAGCTTTGATAGCAGCAAACAGCCTAGCTTAGAGCCGTAGCCACCTGCCTCGAACTGTCGTAACCATTTAACAACTGACTGATTTTCGGATGACATTTACTGTACACTCGATGTAACTTCCTAGTAGATGGCAACCTTTGGAATAGACTTTCCACACCAGCTATAAACTGTACTTTATGAGTCTTCATGGACATTAATCAGTTTATCCACACGTCTCGCCAGTTATTTCAGTAGTGAGATATTATACTCCTACAAATAACTGGTCGCGTCCGAAACCACGTGGTATATCAATCAATAGCTAACTCTAGAAGACACGCATGACGCTAAATATCGTTCCAGATAATAAGAATAGAAGAAGACGAATGTTTGTCAGGTGGGTCAACAAAAAAATCGAAACAAGGAGTGGTGGGTGAGCGGTAACGCTCTGGCCTTGCATTCGAGAGGACGCAGATTCGAATCCCCGCCCTGCCATCCAGAAATGGGTTTTCCATTGTTGTCCCAAATCATTCCAGGCGAATACAGGGATGGTTGCTTCAAAAGACCATGGCTGATTTCCTTACCGCTCCTTGCCTCGTCCTTTCCCTCCTTTGATGACCTTAACTTCAACGAGGCCTAGAGCCAGAAGCAGAAAAAAAATATTAAAATAAATAAAATCGTAACTAACTTTTACCACAACGACCACTCAAGCATGCTTCCCACACTCAGCTACCGCTATAACTTAGAGGTTTTACGGAAGATTTCTTTTTAATTTTCGATTAGCATTCGGTTTTTTTCAGAAAAACATGGGAATCCGAAATTTGGATGGATGGTCGGGGATTTGAAATCGCGTCCTCCACAAGTTTACATACAACCTACCCACAGAGGCCGGTCGTGTCATTTACCTGTAATCAGATGTTTCTCCAGCTATCAGATAGTTGTGATTTTCGTTTTCTATATATTTTAAACTACATTACTGTAATAAAGAAATATATATATATATATAAAAATTTAGTCATAAATTATTTTTTAAATATACGTGAAAACTGGGCATTTTATTAGGAAGAGGAAATGTTCTGTATAAATACTGTCCTAACCCACAGAATTAAATGGCATTCATTTTTGTGTTTGCTTTCAAAAGCTCTTGATTTAGCTTGTAGAATCCGCTTAGAGGTAAAGCTCACATCTTGTTGCAGATTACTTTCATTTGCTGTGAATTCTGTTTTACGTTCTCTTTGACATTGCAAACGAACTTGACGTTCTGATTCACTCTCATTTAACCGATGAAGGCGACATTCTTTGTAGCTTTTGAAGTTGATGCCGACATGTTAAATCTCTTCCGAGATGGCATAATGAAATCTCTTTTTATTTACGCTAATGCATAACCCAAAATATCCACTCTGTATCAACTGTTACTATGGTCACTAAACATACACTTTGGTTAGTATTATATCTGAAGTCATAACGAAATATATCATTTTCGTAACAATTTACTCAAGTAAAATATCATATATTTGAATGCGGATACGAAAGAAATCATGAATAAATCAAAAACATGCTATTAAGTTTTAGTATCGACATTAAGAATAAAGATGCTTACCGTAAATTAAACATCACAACTTCGTTGCGCTTATTAAAGTGTATAGCTTTGGCGCAATGGTTTATTTTAATTTACTGTATTTTAGGACATTGAAGAATGGTACAACCAAAGTCAAAACAATATTAACAGAATCCAAAGAATAATAGTATAATCTTTGGGGTAAAAAACTTTACCGTAAATTAAATACTAATTACACTTATTATGTTCGGTTAACGTATTCCGATTATTTTAATGTAGTGCATTTAATGAAACTGAAGAAATAAATCACCAAAGTGGGAAATCAAAATTAACAGAATCCAAAGGGAAATAGTGTAATATTTTGTAAGTATCTCTTAAAGGAGCGATCTTCTCAAATACAGTGCGATATTTGGCTATTATCCTATCTAGAACCGATTATCATTTCTTGCACAATTTCCGGAAATATTAAGTCGTAAGATGTACCGCAGATTTTAAGCTACACCATAAGCTTTAAAGATGTGAAAATCCTATCGAAATTGATGTGGTAGTTTATGCGTGATAGCAATGGAGGGCCTGCTGCAGACGGAGCGTACCGGAGCCCGCACTCATACCTCCCCTCGCAGTCCCACCCAGAGTAACCACACCCACAGCTCACTTTCAGCTTTATAATAGTATAGAACAGATAAGCCTGCCGAAGTTTTAATAATAAAGAAGAGAACGCAGTCAATCTTCTGAGAAGTGCATGATTAAAAAAGGAAGTTTACTGGATGGAGAGTACTGAATAACATAATTAATAAAGGAAAGTCAGAAAAGGTAATGTGTTGGCCAAACATTAGAAGCGATGACGTGTTGACAGTAAGCTCTGCAGTCGGCGTTGTTATAAATTTCATTTCGGCATTAAACTTGACAAGGTATTTTATTTGGCGTCCGAAAGGAGAAAAGGTTATAAAAAGTATCACAATTTTGCTCGTGTTTGCAGGGCTTATGTCACATTTTGTGACATGTGACAGGAATCGCGCATCTGTTGCATATAAATTATGCATTATCTTTCCCGGAATAAATATTACTTATTATTCGGAACCACTGATACTGTAGTCGAATAAATAAATGTGTATAAAAATAGAGTACATTGGAACAGTCATATTGCGAATCTCAACAGAAATCAAGTAATGTTCCCTTGGCGCTCGTGTTTTAAGAATAGTTACATCGAGCGTACTATGTGCTGAACTTCTTCAGTACAATCACAAACGAAACTCTGCATAAAATTTACATGACGCTACGGGAAAATACAATGAGTTATAGAATCGAGAATTTCTCAAGAATCCCAGAAGTTAGCTACAGCTATGGAAGCATTGCTTGACGAACACTTTACCGTTTATGTTACCGAAAATTTAAAGAATGGGTATCACTAGACAGTCTGGTGTCTCTAAATGACTGCTTTAAATGTATCCTTTCTTTTTAAAAAAATATTTATAGGCAAAAATTGGCTGACTAAGTAAATCGATGGGGCTATATTGAGATGTACATAACTATGTAGCTACTTTTGTAAGTTGATTGGATTTTTGTGTTTTAAAATTTCAGCTTGTGTCTATTTTTTTATGTACTCAAACTGTAATATTGTTTAAAAGGCTCAAATTAAATTCACTGAAAGCCAATTTGTCGCAAAGTGCACTCTCAACCGAACATAAACAATTTATTCCATCGTGGAAATAAAGATTCTTAATTGTTCTTTAGTAGTTTTCTGGCATGTTTGTATTTAAATAGGAAATAAAATGTATTAAAATAATTCGGTGAAATTATCTTGTTTTTAAAAGCTAAGTATTTCTACCCATTACAGAATCTAACACGTGTCATTTTTTCTATTAAATAAGTAAACTGAAAGAACAAAATTAAACAAGGACTTGCATGGGAACATAGCGACAATAAAAAACTTATTTTTGCTATATTTACTAAATGCTCCGCATGTATTATGATATTGTTATTACGGGTAAGTATAAACAAATTTTGAACTAAATTATAAATTTTGTTTACTATTGAGGTCGAATAGTATAAAGAATGATAATGAAATGACGTGAATTTTTTCCACATTAATGTGTAAGGTGATTAAAGGAACAATCTTGCCGCTCTGGCAGTGTTGGGTCTAGCACGCTGGCCTCGCATTGTAAGGGTCACCGGTTCGAGTCCTGCTTCGGGAGTACGGGTGGTTTTAATGAGGTGTCTTATTCCTATTGTGTTTATCGTGAGTTGAAATCACTATAGTGCTCCACCATTACATTCCTGAAGTCCTGGCTAAATGGTAGCAAAACACCATATTTAAAAATTAAATAAAAAATGCAGACTGCCAGTAAAATGTACAGCCGAAAAGCTTCTACATACATAGATTCATAAAATGCGGATAATTATTGTTTCAGACGATTTGTACTCGACCTATTGTCATTGTTTTCATAATTCTATTTGTTAGTAAATTGAAATTTGCCGTCGCGAAATTTTTAACAAACCTATATCACTAGCTTTACCTAAGTACTATTTGCGGTTTGATGATACATTTGCCAAATTTAAGAAATCAATGAAAATTGTAAGTCGTAAAAGAGAATTATTAATACGTCGTAGGAAAAGCAAGACTTAATCACGTTACGATGTTAGAACCTTAGACTGAATTTTCTTATAATAATAAATTATAATTTGTTCTATGCATCAATGCAACTATTTTTAGATTTTGTTTATTCTCAGACGTGTTTCGCCTCTCGTACAGGTATCTTCAGAGTTAAGAGACAATTGTAATTTGTTTTTGGTTTTTAAAGTTCGAATGTAATATAATTACTCTAATACGTAGGAACGCCGGGAAACGCTACCCACTGTTAGCGCTACAAGGAAGAAACTGCTCCCGGCGAGCGAGCGGTCAGCTTCCGGCATTGTTCGACCGTCGGCCGCGGACTATTTCATAATAATTATGCTTCATAAACTTGTATGTGCTAAGCATTCTGTAATTTTATGCACCACAATTGTTTTTTACGGCTTTAAGTGAACTAGCTTTGTTACTTTCCAAGCTGACGTCTTAGATACGCCTGCCTGCTGCCCTAACTGACTTAATGATTTTTTGGGTGACTGTTCTAGTCGAAAAGCGATATCGTTAATTTTCTCCTCTGTGAGAATACGGTTGACCGACAGTCTCTTTTTGTTAAAAAATGAACCCGTTTCTCTTACTTTTTTAACCAGACGCAGAATTGTTGATTTAACTGGCAGTAAAGCTCCAGGATATTCGCGACGAAATTTACTGCGACACTTTTTAAACGACTTCTTCTTCACATATGTATCGTAGAGAAATATTCTTTGTTGCAAACTGTAACGTACCATAATTTTACTCACACTCAAACACGGTACAGATTAGTAAGAGTATGAAGCCCCAAACCAGCCAAACCGCAAAGAAACGTTTATTCACAACACTGATTAATAAGAGAATAAAGTCACAAACTAGCTACAATGCAAAGAAACCGTTCTTAACAATGTAAGGGTCCCATTGTACTGCATCACTGCACTGTTGGGGCAGCGGAGGTGTTAAACAGTGCGGTGATTCACGGCGCCGTGTGGCGGGAGTTGCTGGCCCCACTGTCCCAGCAAGTTGCCGACGGCAACAGACTGGGAGGGTAGCGTTTCCCGGCGAACGCCCTGTATAATAGTGCAACTTACATCTCTATTTCCGTCTTGAGGTGTGGTAGTTGGTCACCCGTGTCTTAAACCAGCTTGCAATATTGTCACGGGGATTCTGCAGCTAGAGGCCGCTTTCCTAGGATTCGCGGCGGTGGAGCTCCGCATTCTTATTCACAACTAGCGGCTTTAGAATGACATGATGACATTAGCGCCACGCTCCTACCATTCTTTACCTTCCCCCTTTCCTCCACGGTATTCATTGGATAGCAGGTTGAGTCGGCCTAGGAAACCGTTCCAGAACTTCTGCTTCCAAGAAAAATCCTCGGCTTCGTCGTCGTCAAGGATACAACCCGATCCTTCCGTCCGTAATCAGACACTCTGCCGCCCGATCTACGCGGCCACCCTTTCAGTATTGGATGTAATTATATTATTTGGAGGCAGCTTGTAACTTTTCCAATTACGTCACAGTTTGGTTTTGACTTTCATCTTGGCCAAAATCAAGTTTACTTGTACGCGCTGCTGTTTAATTGTTTTATTCACTGATGTCTGGTGTGTTGACATATCACAAAATTTGTAACAATCAGTTTTAACTTGAATATCCACTGTTTATAAATTAGGTCTCCAATGCACACTGTATAAAACTTAACAGTCTTGGAGTGGAGTCCTATATCGCATAATGTGGCATATTGTTTTGATGTTTTCTTTTTATTTAATTACAATGCAGTGCATGTTCGGGTGGCAATTTCTCTTCACACACATTTTTCACCTTTCTTGTTCCCGCCTATGTTCCCCTTAATCACCTAGAATTTTAAATTCTTTCAGAATGTTTAGTAAATTATTCTTCATATCTCTTAATAAATTATTCCATTCCCTCGGCCCCTTACCTAGAAAAGAAAATATGGAAAAGTCAACAGAAAAAAAAAAAAAAATTACAAAAAGAGTGGAGTAATAGTTGAAAACTGGATTGCTACATTTATAAATGGTAATTGTTCATAAACTTGACAAGAAACGGTATACCAGCAATTTAATTGTAATCGAATGCCACTATATTCTACTAAACGTCACGAACAGTTCGTTGGGCAATAAAAACAAAGCGTTATTTATTTTGCAATATTTCACATCTGTTAGCCATACCTTAAAGGCAATTGCTAATTTACATTAAATTTCTGACAAAAACACGTTAATATGTGCAGGGTTTATTAGTAAGATTTTTTTTTTGTGATTTTAGTCAGTTCTATTCCGTAATGATTAGCTGATCCCAACACGCTTTGAAATCAGAACGAAAGGAAGGTAATGTCATCACAGTGATTCGATATTAATGTTTTATTTTTTTGCTCAGCAACTGATTTAATAAACAGATTTCCGGTGACTTGAGACGCGAAGCAGTCGTTTCGGCGAACGGGGTGGGGGCGCTGCGTGGTGGCCACTCCAATCACGGCGAGTTTACGACCAGGCAGTGCAGGAGAATGGAAGAGAGGCGACGAGCGATTTGTGGTCCCTTTAACCGGTCTGCGGGCTTTCACACCTAGAGGAAGGCAGTCACACAGGGAATTCGATGCCCCGCACGGGCGCGTTTCACTTATTGCTACCGGCGAACTTACGAATCGCATTCCGGCCGACACTTCTGCAATGCAAGAACTATTTATGAATGGCACTACTATATAAAGTCTTGCCGGCCTCGGTAGCGTAGGGGCTAGAGTGCTAGCTCCGCGTGCCGAAGGCCGCCGGTTCGAATCCGGCCGCGGGCATGGATGTTAAGTGTTGTGTGTCTGTGTGAATGTCCTGTCCGTCCTGTGGCGTCCATACATTGGAAAAAAATACACATTGAGCTGGCTGTATGGCCTCCGTTGCCGAATGCCATTAAAACAAAAAAAAAAAAAAAAAAAAAAAAAAAATATAAAGTCTTCTCTTCATTTTACGCCCTTTCTACAAAAAGCTTTTTGTTCATTTGATCATTCAGTTTTACGCGGAATGTTAGAATCGTATTCTACTGGTAACTATCAAGGGTACTGTTTTAAGAACAGGTGACCAATGTTTTAGAAATCAAATGGGGACTGCTATAGAATGATATTGCGAGTCTGATATCAGAGAGCAAATTTTGGTTTTAAATATTGCATAATTATTTGATAGATGGAAAACGTTTCTAAGCACGTATGCTAATTTATTTTCAATGGATATTTCTAAAAAAGGAGATATACGAATTATACAGAGGGGCATGACACTTTGCTAAATAAAAGTGTAACAAGAACTCGTTTTGCTTTACAACAGACACTGAGAACCGCGAAGCAGGGAGCTATCAAAATTAGTAAATGTCTTCCTACGACATCAAACCTAAGGATATGACCAGCCATACCGACTCCAGCGAATACGAGCAGACCGGTTCGCATATTGTCATTGGTATTAATTCATCAATGCACCTTCCACCTCTGGGGGAACAGTTCTCAATATATTATTTAATAAATTCCACCGGAAGAAGAAAGACACACATATTGAGACTCAGCAAGCGATAGTGATGGTCTATTGCACATTAGGTGCCGTTTGTTAAGTTTTTTATCATTATTTCCAATGCTCTTCACTCTCGTACAGATCACGTTATGAACGAAGGATCTGAGAGCACACAATGTGGAAAAATTTCATTTATTGCCCTGTAATACGAATAACCGTTTCTATTTTCCTATAAACAATATGAACAAAATATTCAATTAATATAAAAAATTGATTTCAGAATTCATTGGGTGAGGACTGCTGTGCGTGTCTTTGGAAGATTTCTGTGAAGGCCACAGTCTGAGTATCAATTACCGTACGCAAGCAGCTATTTAACACATATATTCCTAGATCAGATGTTAATACGACTCCATTAAAATACAGTTTAATGTGTGGCAGTTTCTCATTAAATTTCAAGGATTGTTGACTACTATTTTTATATTTAAAGGTTTATTCACCTTCCAGTAACTACGATAATTTTTATTGTCTTTGTCAAAAATACACTGCCTAGTTATAGTTTTAAAAACGGTTTTTCGATAGTTGCGAGGTGAGCTTTGTAAAATACGTTTTTCAGTGCCAAATCTACACTACCAGTTTTATACGCTGAAGCCGCGACTTGATTAGATGTAACTGGCTAGTTTTGTGTGGTAGCACGTTTCGCCCTGCTGATGGCAGCAATTCGTCTGGGCATGGACTCGATAAGACGCTGGAAGCGATGTGGATCCGTGGACCTTAAACAATCTCTTACACTTCACGCACATCGAAACGAAGAGTAAGAGCTTTGAATATTTCATTCGACGATGTTACATATGGTGACCTTGCTTGCCTGGGAAGCAAGTTAACGTCTAAGAGTATTGATCCAACCATTCGGATACAATTTGTGAATGATGGAACTAGGTCTTCAGTGGGATGTTGCAAACGAAAAAAAAAAAAGGAGAACATGGTTGTCATAGACATTCCAGATAATGTTGACCTCTCAGCGACGGTGGTCCATTTCAGCCGACGGAAATGTTTCCCAGTCGAAAATTCCACCTCTACCTGCTGTCATCACCATGAGCTATCGCGAATCTTCACTCACATTTGTGGTGTCCGGGGGCGATATTGACTATTTATCTTACCCATATACCAATCGACTATTAATGGTACCTTGAGAATTTCTCCTGATACTGTTAGATTTTTGTTTTGTAACATTTTTTTTTCTCCCGTTTACAGGCCAACCCACAGCACCATATTCGTACAACGCTAGTTGTCGCTAATTCAATTGATCTTCATTGTAGATGTGGCAGAAATAATTTTAAGGTTCAGTTATTAGAATCTTCTGTACGTACACATTACAGCTGAAGAAGCCATGTCGCATGTTCTACTTAACACGAAAATAAAATTTTAAGTGAATGAAGCTTACCAATACACCAATCACCTCAGCTATCGCCAAAACTATCTGTTGATAGATTATGAAATATCAAAATTTATCACCGTGGTACATAAGAACGAAGTTTTTCTGGGCGTTGAGAATTGATTTAGTCTTCTCGGGGACTAGCCGAGTAATAAAGGTGTTCAACACGATATTTCGACGATCTGAAACACTGTCGCCATCTTCTGGTGACTTCACCGTGGTACACTTTGTTACTGTTATAGAATCAGACTGTATCTCAAATTTCAGTTTAGTCACAACTCACCTGTCATTCAATTGCATTTAAATTTTGTGATTTTGGTTTCTATGTGCTACGAATCATTACTTTACTAACTTGAGCTCAGGATATTACTTTTCACCGCATTTTATATGTTGGGAGAGAGCGAACGAATAACATTTCCGCCGCTTTATAAGCGTCGGCGTAGAAAATTTCAGCTGATATTAATGCAACAGCATATTTTATTAGTCCTTTGAAGAGTGTTCCTACGGTTTTGCTATGAAGGATTCCATTTCAGCACACGAAACCATTCACTTAGTATTTAACTATGAAGTTACAATTATCCACTTACAATTCGCTCCTTTTAACAGTTTTGCGGTCTCTTTATACATTTTCAAATATATAGGGTTAGTTGGTCGATGATAACCCACGCTGGATTTCATTTCCGTCAAAAATTTATAGTTACAGGCTGACTGTTTCCACTATTTAATCGAAATCTCTTGTCGGTTCAGTATTCAAGTGCTAGCTACGTTTTTTAACTGACATATATGAATATCTTACATTATCTTCTTTCAGCATCTGTGCAGTTAGTTAAGCCGGTGTATCTTTAGCGTATCTAAGTATTGATCGTTATGTTCACAAACAAAGGAAACCCTGCTAATGCAACACAGGCTCTTTTCTGTTGTGTTTGCGCCGAACTGAGAGCTTCTCGTGAGGGCTGTGTCCACCTGCTCTACTTGTAGCTAATACGCAGCTGCAACACTCTGATCGGCAAACACATAGGTGCTCAACGCGTCGTTCGAAGATACAGACGTCAGCCAGAGATATCAAGCTGTGGGAGTTATTGGAAACTGGTGTTCGAGACTACCGTTCTGATACGTATTTAGAAGACGTGAGTTGTTAATTATATCATTTCCTATGAAGATATTTAGACAGTTCATATATATACGCTTGATTATATTAAGTCTAAAACATCACTGTCTTTTCCCTACCCACTTAAAAAAATTACGTTTGATTTGTTAGTTTTTGAATCATGTAATGTTTACATATCATCAAAGAAATTACGGGTTGAATTAGAACCTTAAAAGGATGTTTTGAGTTTCTCTTTTAGTATTTATGTATAATTTTACAACCCCATTTTATAAAAGACTACCTTTACCCGGAATAAATTGCTATGCCTCTTTTTTCTTTCTTAAGTGAATACGCATATACAGACACATTAACATGTACAAAATAAATGAAAGAGTATGATTTTATCCATTAAGTTAAAATTTAAAAAGTGTATCACAGTGCTTTGGGATATGCAATATTTTTGGTGTTTCGTCTTCTGCAAAAGCAGAACACCCATCATTGTTGGCGGGTGGATATGAAAGTTCTGATGTTTTATCCCTTTTGATCGGATTGTAGTAAACGTTATCCACCATCATCCACTTTAGCAGGTTTCCTACCGACGCAAGAAAAGAAAGAGAAAAAAACCTGAAAAGTTTCTTGGGTAAATTAGTCTTAAGAGGGGTAAAGGGAAAATAGGATTCAGTTTAATAAACTAAATACAAACATCATATGAGACTTATTTTAAACCATATGTGCGCAAAGTTTCTTCTGAATAGTTTCAAATGTAACTTTGCTTAAGGTGAGATTTTATAAACCAAACGTGGACACTATTTTTCTCTTTGTTTTAAAGTATGCAGTTACATCGAAATCACATATGAACTGTGCGTTTATATAAACAATATTAGTAAAATTTAAGGGGGTTAACGGGAGATAATGGCTGGGTTTTGCAAACCAAATGTAGACAGTGTTTTTCTCTTTGTTTTAAAGTAAAAATCTAACTTAGCTAACAACCAGATAGCTACTGCCGAAGGGGGCATACTAAGTCACTGATCATAAAAAACTTTTAAAAATTCCTTCTTCCAGTGGAATTTGAACTCCAAATCAGACCAACAAAATGTTGAAAGCAAGAGCGTTAACCACTCTGCTTTTAGCAGAGTGTGCTAAGTATTACCAAAATCAGATAAAAAATGTGTGTTTTCATGAAAAAACGTTGGAAAAAACTAAAGGGAGTGGGGGGGGGGGGACTAAAGAAGGATAAGGGTTGGGATTTTGTAGACTAAAAGTAGACAGAATTTTTCTATATGTTTTAATGTATACATATGCAAAAAAAAATGCTATAAATTAAGAGGGTGTGTAAAGGAGCATAGGGGTGGAATTTTGCAAACAAAATATACAGAGAGCTTTTTAGTTTGTTTTAAAGCGAAAAACTAAAAAAAAAAAAACTTAGTCCACAGCCCGAAGGTTCGTTGAATATTACCAAAGGAAGTGTACCAAGCTTGGTGTCAGTTTCTTGCCTCTGCGACCTATAGTTCAACGTGGAATCCGAACCACGGACCTTGAAAAGTTCATGTGATCAAAGTTCATGCTTCCACCGAGATTTCAACCTGGGAACGTACCGTGAAACTTTCAAAAATAAGTGCCTTCACCACTGTGTTGCCAGACCACACTGTTTTATTAGATATGTGTGCTATGTACCATCAGAATTGGATAAAAAAGGTGGATTTGTATAAAGAACGTTGGGAAAAATTAAGAGGTTGAGATAAAAGAGAAGAGGGGTTAAGTTTTTCAAAGCAAATGAAGTTTAAAGTATACTTGTGGAAAGTTCCGTCAATATCGGATAAAAGCTGTGGGTATATGTAAATAAAATTGTCAAAAACGAAAGGGAGGCGAATAAAGGGGTTGGATTCTTAAAAACCAAATAGGCACTATTTTTCTCACTGTTTTGAAATAAAATGCTAACTTATTCCACAACCCGAAGGTTGATCGAATCCTCCCGAAGGATACGTACTAAGCATTGGGTCAGAGGCAGGACGGCTAGTTCCTTTCCTCTGGGACCTATAGCTCAATGTGGAATCCGAATCACGGAACGTCCCGGCGGAGCTCAAATTATTAAATACAACTCTTAAAAATTTATGTTCCTGCCCGGAGAAAGAATGGAATGCAAGCAAGCGCTTTAACCATTGAGCTACCAAACCACCTTGTGTGGAAGTATACCCGGTGCTAACTACTATCAAAATCGGATAAAAATCTTGTGTTTGTATGAGGAACCTTGGAAAAAATTGAGGGGTTGTTGTAAAGGTGGAGAGAGGTTGGTTATGCAAAACAAATCTACAAAGTTTTTCTGTTTTTGTTTTAAAGTACGCGTGTTTGAAATCCCATCGAAATCGGTCAAAAACTATGGGTTTATAGAAAGATCATTAAAACATTGAGGGGTGTATGGGGGTAGAGGGGGTGTTTTTTTTTTACTTTTTTGGTCATAAGTCTTCCCAGGCTCGCACACACTAACTCACCAAAGTTTCATCGCAATCGGATGAATGGTACAGGAACGCATAGAAGATAAACAAATCAACAAACATACAAACATTTTTATGTATTAGATAAAAGGGCTGATATGGACTCCAGGATCCTGGCATATGCTCCCACGACAGAAAAACTTTGAGAAATTATTCTGCGTTTGCCTCAGCAGCTCTGCCAGTAAACCAAACTCCTATGTTCACGAAAGCTGCTGTCCTGTGATGCCTGGCCAATGTATTCCAATATGTTCTTCTAGGTAATAGTAGGGCCGAATAAAAGGACTCGACTAACGCACGTTTAAATATCAAACGATTTGGAATTCCTAATGCATTAAAGGTAGGAACGTCAAATGTCAGGAAGTAGTAACAAAAGAATTAGAACCAGAAGAAGAACTAAAAAACTAAACTGACATAGTAGTAATCGCAGAAGCAAAGAACAAACTACAATAATCTGAAGAATTTCTAAACTATTGTATGTTTTATAGCCACTTGTGTTATAGTTAAAGAGTGTCTACAGGTGTCGTAGTAGTGATAAACAATGAATGAAAACTAAAATCCACAGCTACAATCTTCTATATATACAAAAATAGACGTGTGTTTTCATATATTTCACTATTAATCTACGGATCACTGGTCTTTGAGTGTGAAAGTAGCATGGAGTGTCCTATGGTGCACAACGTTAGCCGAATGCCGATAGCTGTGGGGATGTGGGAGATATGATGATTAAAGTTGGTCAATGCAGAGCGTTTTAATATTTCGACCCAATTGTGTCTCCATATATTTCTCTTTTCTGCTACAAATACATAGGATAGAACATTGATGTTTGTGTGTGGTAGTAGCAGTAAATCTCCCATCGTGCACTATGATGGTTAGATGTCGATAGCTATGGGGGTCTATGAGAAATGGTGGTTGATAGTGGTCGACCTGCTGCAATTTCATCTTTCTGAAAAAGGCTTATGTGTCATGGTGTATCACTTTTCAGCGAAAACTATCTTGCGCAGATCACTGGTGTTTGTGTGTGATAGTAATTACCTTTCGATCACAACGTTGCCTGAATTTCAGTAACTGTGGTAGTATGGTGGTTGAAAGTGCCCGATCAAGGATATTTACGTATTTCGACGAAAGATATGTGTCTCCTCATATGTCACTTTTCTGCCACAACTACATAGCTTACACCATTGTTGTTTATGTGTGGTAGCAGAATACTGTCCCCTGTCATGCACTATGGTTGTTAGATGTCGGTAGCTATGGGGGTGTGGGAGATAAGTGGGTTGAAAATGGTTCACCTGCGGCAATTTCATATTTCTGCCAAAGACGCATGTGTCTTGGTGTATCACTTTTCAGCGAAAACTATCTATCGCAGGTCACTGGCGTTTGTGTGTGGTAGTTACACTGAGTGACCTTTCGATCGAAACGTTGGCCGAATTTCGGTAACTTTGGGAGTGTGGGAGATATGGTGGTTGAAAGTGGTCGATCAAGAATATTTTCATATTTCATCCAAATACATGTGTGTCTGTAAATTTTACTTTGCTGCCTGAACTACATATCGCAGATGACTGGCATTTGTGTTTGGTAATAGCATCGAGTCTCCTATCGTGCACAGTGTCGGTAGTTGTCAATTAAATTCTTTACAAACACGAGCGAAGTCGTGGGTACCAGCTAGTTATATAAAAAAATAATAAGAATAACATGAGATACAAAAATGATGTGAGTCCTTGCTCCAGAATAAGATTGAAGTAAATAAACTATAGAATTATATAATGATCTATTGTGAATAGAGATTTTGCAACATTTAACTATTTTATAATTACCAACAGTTGTTTTAGACATTAATATATCTGGTTGCAACGGGAACAAAATCTACAATAGATTATGTCTTAGTAGGTAAGCAAATGGCACACCTTGTCCTAGACACAAGACTACAAAGAGATTCAGACATAAGGTCGGATCATTTTCATTTAATGAGTAATCTTAACAAATCAACTACATGGAATCTTCTGTATTAAACAAAGCACCATCCTACGTAAGACACAATTCAAGTAAATCTACTAAACGATGGCAGTACAAAAACTCTTTATATAATAAGAATGCTATATTACTACTATAGACATAAGTAATAACATTAAATGGAAAAACGGAAAAATTTTATTGTCCGCAGCATACGAAGCTATAGGAAAATGTAAGAAGCAAACAAGGAATATGGATTCAAGGCATAGCAAAATGGGTCCAAGACAAGAAAGTAGGTTGTCTAAATTACTTAAATAATAAAACAAATTAAAATAAAAAAGAATATAGAAGAAGAATTGCAACAGCTTGAAGCGAAGTAAGAAAACAAAAACGTCAAAGGTGTAGTAAATATGTCAAAGAAAATGAAGTATATTTGCTTGGATAGCACAACAATGCATTCAAAATAATGTTTTTAATAAAAACGAGAAAGGGAATGTGAACTTAAATGCAAGAAAAATTGAAGTTAAGGAAATACTAGGAATAACTGTGGACGGGGACGCACAGATCAGCAGAACTATAACGGAGCCTAACTAATATGTAGATCCGATAATGTCGGAAGACTATTACAAGCTTTGAAAGAATTTGAGAACAAGAAATCACTACGGGTATGTAAATAATGAATTAATAAATTCCTCATCGTACTAATTTTTAAGGAAGGAGACACAATTGTTTGTAAGAACTACTGAGGTATTAACTGTGTCAAGGCCTTCCATAATGTTAATAGAAATAAACTGAGGGATTCCACAACACTTCTTGATTGATATTTATTTCTATATAGAGAAACAGCCTTCGAAATAAACGGAAATATGAGTAGAATAGATACAATCAACCAAGATTAATATAAGGGTGTCGTTTATCAACGGAATTATTCACCTTTTCCATAAATGATGTCATCTGAAAATGGAAAGGATATTACTACAAAATACAAAACATATAAACAAAAAATACCTGCAATGAATTGATTATTTTCAAATGATCAAGTTATACTAACTGAGATAGAAAAATATCTACGAACAACACCTAATAGCGAAATCTTACAACCTAGAAGGATAAATAAACAAAACCAAAATACAAACATTTAAAGGAAAACGTTTGACATGATGGAGATCAATAAAAATACTTTGTTCTGTAAAACAAGTATCACACTAAAATTGGAAAGTTAGATGGTTCAGTATTTATTAAAACAAAGTGAAGACTACAAGAACTAAACTGGCACTAAACTCCCATCTTTCACCTGAAGTGGTAACTAGTAAATTTCGATCACATGTCATTATGGTGATTTTTGAGAAACGACCACTACCTATACGACATATAATTTGTAGCAGGCGGACACTAGTCAAAAATTGAACGGTCTGGCACTGGTTCTTAGAAATGTATTGGTAATGGCTTTTACGCCAGGTCAACAGGGACAGCTACAGGCATGCAGAAGAGTTCGGACTCTTTATACATTGGTTTAAAGTCGTTCCTTATTCACTACGACGAAGAAACTGCGCAAAACCAATCCAACTTTTAATTGAATTTGTTCAATCCTAATCGTTTTAAATTCATCGTCTGCTTCTATAGATGGAAAATTCATACGTAACTGTAACAAGATTTCACTGATAAAGTTAAATTATCCTCTACCTTGAGAGCAAACAATGATCCGTAACTTGACGGATATGGTTCTGGATGAGCTTAAAGTAGGTAATTTGTCCTGCAATATGTATTAATTTAAGAAAGAAAATTGCATACAATTCATATGCAGATTTATAAAATCTTCCGATTCCTCAAACGCCATCCCATGAACCGTGGGTGATACAGCTAAACAGAATGGCGGAATATTGTCGAATACATGATTTACTATATTACTCTTAGCGTCGTTGAAGTATACAGAATTTGTATCGTAGTTTTTTATTTTGGAAAGAAAAGATTAATTCATTGAACATTTTTATAACCATTAGCAAGTGGGATAATTCTTTTTCCGTAGCTAAAAATCAGCGAAGGATTATTTCTGAAATTTGCTCAGACACGTTACTTGTTAAAAATAGCGTATTTAATATAGTTACAAGAAACTCGTTAGGCCGGGAAGTGAATGCAAAAGAGTAAAATAGCTGCATCTGAAAAATAAACCTATTCAAAATCTTTGGAAATACTATTGAATACTCTTTTAGACGCTCGCCGTTTTTCACTATTAAAACGTCTTACACAACGTCACATCAACCGCTTCGGATTCCACCATCTCCGTACCGATAGGCGCTCGGTCCTAGTGGGCATGACGTAATGGGCAACCTTGATCCGCTCGGCTATATAAGGGCAGCCGCTCCAGGTAAGTAATCCGACTTCAGTTTCAAATCCTAACAATGACAAAAAGCATTTCACATAAGGCATGACTCGGACAACAATCATAGGAATATTTACTCGTGCTATGGACACTGCTGTACCGTAACGCGACACTTCGACAGAAGATGAAACCGAGAGCGACTTTGAAGTGCCCCATAAACTGACGCGCTTTGCTGGTTGGATTTCCGAGAACATACTATATACCGTCCTTCAATGTATATATAAATTTAAAGTTGATGCTTTCGTTGTTGGTACAGTCGAAATTTTCATTTGCAATATATAATCATTATTTTAGTTAATTCAATGAATTATACTTTTTCCGAGATGAGA